>CM023357.1:45348328-45410426 GCA_013282895.1 Eriosoma lanigerum
CCATTGTTCTCTGATTGATACATGTTTAACAATCAGTTTGTGACCGGGTGTTACATCATATTCTACTATTTATTTTAAATTTCAAACAACACTGATTTATTTACTTGTTATAATATTTCATTTGTCATTATACATGAAAACATCAATCCTGAATGTTACTTGATCTTTTACGATTTTATTCCAACATCATATTAGTCTGCGAACTATACTCTGAGGCTAATCATATTGATATGTACTTATTTATATGTTCGCTTTAACAAAATTATCCATTGTTCTCTGATTGATACTTATTTAACAATCGTTTTATGACCAAATGTTACATCATATACTAATATTAATTTTAATTTTCAAACAACACTTTTTGATGTAATATTCAATCTATGAATTATCAATGATTATTTTTAAGTATAAATAATATGCATATTTTATTATTAATAAAAAAAATAACATAATATTTTTCATATTATATAATTGTAATTAATTATTTATGAATTATATTTTAATTGTATTGATTATTTTATATGAAGGTTGTTGGAGCTAAAGTGGTGACAAATGCAAA
This sequence comes from Eriosoma lanigerum, assembly GCA_013282895.1. Taxonomy (NCBI): domain Eukaryota; kingdom Metazoa; phylum Arthropoda; class Insecta; order Hemiptera; family Aphididae; genus Eriosoma; species Eriosoma lanigerum. The sequence goes on from CM023357.1 coordinate 45,348,888, forward strand.
AACCCCAGGAGCTCGTTGTTATGGATTTGTTACATTATCTTCAGCTGAAGATGCTCATCGAAGTATTGAAAATTTACATAAGACTGAACTTCATGGACGTGTTATTAGTGTTGAACGAGTTAGTTATTTCAATTTTCTTCTTAAAATGAGTTTCCATAAATCAGTAAAACTTATAATTTCATTGATTGTATTTTTTACTAATTTAATAATTCAAAACTATTAAAATTTTAAATTTCACAATAACTAGTTTATAATACTAAATCTTACATGAAAATTTAACTAATGGTACTGAAAAATAGTGTTAGTCCTCCTTAAGGCATCCCTAAAATTGGTTTTAAATTTTTTTATGACTATATTATTGGTTTTGTTATGTTAATGTATAGACAACCCTAAATAATTTATTGGTGACACAAAATTGATTTATGACCAATAGGTTATACATTACTGCTGAAGATGCATGTTTTAATAAATTAATATGATATTAAAATATAGAGTTGTGCTGATATATGGAAATTCATAATAATTACAATATTATTGGATTTTTTTTTTTTATAAATGTATTATGTTATTAATAGGCTAAACGTGATAATGGTTATCAACAAACAGCAAAAACTTCTGATATATCTAAAGCCAATGAAAGTTCAGAAGTTGAACGAAAAAATAAAAAACCTGAGGAGAAGGTAGACAAACGTGAAGAAAAAAGAGAAAAGAGGCCAGAAATTACAATTAATGATGATAAAAAACCAGATATCCCTAGAGACCAGAAACGATCTTGTTAGTAGTCTGCGTGTATTATTTTATGATAACCTTGTAATTTTTAATATACAAAAAACATTTATCAATAATTTAAATAGTTAAAGCTGTAAATAATATTTATATTAAATTATTGGAATTATTATTTACTATATAGTATTTAAAATACCTACTGTATTTTAATGTTTAGTATCCAAAGATCAAAACCAAGACACAAAACGTTCTAAAATTGTAATTGATAGAGATGATCAAAGAAAAGACAGAAACATTAAAAGTAAAAGCAATGAACGCGATAGAGATAGATTGAGGGAAATAGAACGGGAAAGAGAACGATTAGAAAGAGAGAAAAGAAGACAACAAGAAATATTAAATTTCACAAAAATGAAAGTAAGAAATATAATATAATTATAGAAAAATAATTTGTTTTATGAATTCTTTCTAAACAGACTGAGCGAGAAAGACAAAAACAAAAAGATCAAGAAAGAGCAATGCGGGAAGAAGAACGTAAGAGACGCATTGAAAAAGAGCGCCAATTAGAAATTGAGAGGAAACAGAAAGAAGAAGCTGTACGATTGGAGAAGTCAGTATTAAATGTTTGTTAATAATTTAATATATTTTTATTTATTTATTAAATAACTAGAGAAAGGCAGAAACTTCGCATTGAAAGAGAAAGAATTGAAAAGGAAAAGGCAGAATTATTGCGTTTGGAACGTGAAAATCAACGCTTAGAACGAGAGCGATTACAAAGAGAAAAAGAAGAACTACGCAGAGCACAAGAAAAACTTGAAGAAACTAAGCGTCAAGCCTTACTTAAGCGTTCTATGCCTCCATCTCCACCACATCCAAGTAAAAGACATTCTTCATCAAGTTCATCTCGATATGATGAAAGGTTAGTTAAAAAATTAATATTTATTACTTATCACTATATTTTTATTGTAATTTAAATTTAATCACAGAAAAGAACCGGTTCGTAGTTCTCGTATCCAGCCTAGTACAGATTATATAAGTCAAGCAGCTCCACCTCCTCCTAACATAACATCTTCTAGACATCGTTATGAACAGCATTCATCAGATTCTCGGCGTTCTAGGCCATCACCACCACCTCCTCCTCCTGCATCAAGACCTAAAGACTCTACTGTTAGCATGAGGTTAATATTAATGTACCCTATACGTGTATATTACTATAAAATATCTTGTATATTGATATATTATTAGTTTCAATGTCAAATGTAATAATTTTGTGACTGATAAATGTTTACAGTTAAAAAGATTAATATTAATATTTAGCCATTTGGCAACTAACTTGTATTGATAATTATTTTTGTTTGTCAAAGTTTTTAATATAGTTTAAAAAAAATGCAATTTTTTCTCATTGAAGTTCTAATGTGCTTTTACTATGAAGTAACATAATATTTCTAGTATATTTAAACTTCATACAATAAAATTCGACCATTGACAGCTAAACAAATTATTTTAATATTTGTTTACGTTTGTACAGGTTTTTGATACAATTAATATAGTTCAAATTATAATTAATAATTTCATTAATTATTTTAATTGTTAAATAATTAAAATATAATAATAATAATTCTCAACTAATTAATTTACAATTAAAGGTATGGTGCTCCTCCAGCAACTGATCATCATTATAGAAGTCGTGATGATAGGTCAGATCGAAGAGAAGAATCGCGCAGGAAAGAATCAAATTGTGGTAGCAGTAGCAGACATACCACATATGATTCAAATAAAAGTTGTAAGTTTTCAAAATAATTAAATAGAATTGTAATTTCAATCTGTTATAATTTATATTTTTTTAGCCTATGGAATGTCTCGTAATAATGAAAGTAATACTTGGTCATCTGCCCCCCTTAAGAATTCATATAGCTCGCTAGGTTCAAATTCTGGGTCTAGCAGTATGGTAATGAGTACAAGACCAGATCCATGGTCAAATAGTAGCAATAGTCGAGAAATTGAAACAACTGTATGGCAACGTCCTCCTCAACCTCCAACTGATAAGTATGAAATTAAGTTAATTATAGTTTTCATAAAATAATTATATTTATGTTATAGCAGGTGGAACAGTACATCAGGTAATCCTTCATCTATGTCAATAAGTGGACGTAGTTCCAGCAGTAATCCCTTGTATGTCAATAACCATCAAGTGTTACCCAACATGGGGTTAAATATGTCTACTAACTATAATGATAATAGATTTGATAGCTACAAAATGAGCGGTATGTCGCGAAAATATTAGTGAAACTTTGATGGTCAATAAATATAATAGTAATTAGATACTCAGCACAAAATCATTACTTTGTCTTTGTGCCCTTTATGCTGCATATACATTTTGATATTTTTTTTTATTAGTTTGACTTTATTTATTTAATAAATTAAACTTTGACTTAAACTTGAATTAAATTTTGATTTTAATTATTTTGTTTCTACAGTAATTGATTTGTAATTTTAATGTTGTATGAATTAAGTTTCAAAAATGCTGTCGAAATGAATTTTAGTTAGTTACATTTATATTTAAGGACAATTATTTATTGTATATTATTAAATAAATAAATTATCAAAATGTTTTGTTGGCAATTTAATATGAAAATATGTTGATATTTTATAAATGTATATACTTTATACCCTAAATACTACATATTATAAGTTATACACTATTGAAATAAATAATAAGTTTATATAATTTATTTATAAATAATTTAATATTATTTGTTATAATTTATTTAATAAATAATTAAATAATAAACATAAATCTAAATTTAGCACATTCTTTTACTTTGTAATAAATTGTACATAATCATACATTATATAAATCTGAAATATAATAGTATACGTTTGCAAAGCAAGAAATATAAAAGTATGAACATGTCACATGTTTGCCCTACCTTATTTAAAATTCATGTATTTTTGCAAGACACTTTTAATATCGTCTCCATGGCAAAACCTCGTAACTCGTTTTTCGTAATTGTTCAGGAGGTTAGAAAAACAAGCTGGATCGTATTATATCCTATAAATAGGAGTATTTTAAATACTTAATTATCATAAAAAATATGAAATAATTTATTCAAAAGACGTTTAAATCAAGCGTAAAAGAAATTTCGAGAGTTACGTGGTTACAAGTTATAATATGATTGTGTTCAACACATTTATTAGTATTCTATCATACATTAACATATAAATTAACCTATAAATATTATACTCATTAATACACAAACTAATGTTGTTTATTTCATTTTAGGCCATTCTTAATGACTTACAGGCTACTAATAATTTGTATATGTACCTAATGGTTTTACAATTATGTGTGCCTATTTTTTCTTAAGAATTTTTTTTTTTTTTTGGTATAAAATTGCATCTACTTGGTACTTTATTTAGTTCATTTTTCGAATTTCTTTGGAATAGGAATTTGCATGTGAATATCAAGTAATTGAATACGTTTTTTAGTTCATCTTAGGTATTTTCTATTGCCACATTATACTGTTGCACTACAGCTTGGATCTGTTCACCCTTTTCAAGTCTACCTACCTGAATTGTTCAAGGGCATCAAGAACACACCCTGCTGTCCATATGTGGCACTCCTATGAATATTGGGTACATAGGCGCAAATAGGGGGGAGCTAAGTCCCCTCAAATTTTAAACACTGCCTATGATTAGGTATATAATATATATTCTTAAGGGAGCTGGAGCAATCTATATTTTTCATGCATTTAGACTAATAATCGGGTGAAAATTTACCTAACTTCTAATAGTCCAATTTTAATTTTGAAAAATAATTTAAATGTATTAACTTATATTCTATGATATGTAGAAAAAATATTTTTATTTTATTATCCTATGACTCGTAGAACTAAAAAACGTAACGTAAAAAAAATAAAAAAAACAGTGAATTCATTTTGTATCATGGTTAATTAGCTAAATATAAAATTAAAAATAAATTTCCTACATAACATAGAAAACAACATAAGGAATTTTAATAATTTTTTAAAATAATAATATAACCATTAGAACTAGGTGAATTTTTCTCCTACTTTTTGTGCTTTTTATTCGATTTATTAATTGTGAAATATATTCGAGTGTTTATTGGATACATTTGCATGCGCGTACGTATGTAATAGTATTTCTAAGAATTGCAACGATTATATTAATATTCCATATCTTGCGATAACGATTCAATGATTCGATCGTTAAATTTGATTTATTTTACTAAAATGAAAAGACACGAATTAAATAGAAGCCCAAAATAATAATTATAGGTAAATATAAAGAATGAATGTGCTATAAGTACATAATGGACGAGTAATTAGTCAGTCATTCATCGACATTATCATGGTGATAATTTATATTTGCGTAATACTTATTTATCGTTATTCCATTTATTTGTGTTAAAAATGAACTTCATTAATGGATTACAATATATATATTTGTTTTTTTATTGAAGGTTGGAGCAATCTATATTTGTAATGCATTATTCTAATAAGCGGGCGAAAATTTACCTAACTTCTAATAATCTTAAATAAAATGGAAAAACAATTGAAAACATTTTATTTAGAATATGTATTGCCTCAGCTTGTCAATGAACTTCATAAATTGAATATTAATATAATTATATATAAATAATAAACATAATATTTGTTTTTTATAATATAGTATATTACCTGTATAATTATAGACAAATTGACGGAAAACAGCAAAATTGCGGTTGCCGTGTATTTGATTTTAAATATTTTTGGATAATTAATGCAGTTACCGGTATTTGTACGTAGGGACTCGTGTAATTTTTTTTTCTCATGGATAATTTCCATGCGTGGTGAAATTATGGAAAGGATTATCAATAAGATATATTATGTTATATTGGATTTCATTCAGAAAAAATATTGGTGGTATACTATGGTTGCTCGGTTCCTATGATGATACGCGTGTTTATTATAATTATTGTATTATTTATTATAAAATTAATATAAACTATGGGTAGGTAATAAATTAACCAGTTTAGCAGTGACAAAATACTAATAATTGTTGGTTTGTAATTTCAAAGAATTGACCGATAAGCCAAATAATAGCACACTCACACTAATGTTCATTTACTTCTCACACAGTGACACACGCGTCTGTATATATTTACAATATTGCCTATACAGTACTCCTTAATAAATGATCTGCACCAACCACCTTAATAAAAGAATTTAAAAATATTGTTATCCTGATAATATTATTTTATTTTTATATAGTCATAACTCATAAGCATGACTATTTAATTTTAGACATTGTATACCTACTTATTGTAATTTTTTTTATAAGACTTATATTTTTCATTACTTATTTAATAAATCCAAGTTAGTTATTATTAAACTTAATATTTTAGTGAGCAAAAGTATTTTATTATTCATTGAGTGTGCATTAATTAACAATAATTAATTAATGGTGAGTGTGACTATGAATAGAGTGATAAATATAATAATGGAATATATTTAGTGTTGTTTCTAATGTTTCAAAAAATTAATGAAAATTATTTTTAAGGCTTCAGCAACATGCTGTAAAATTCTGATCATGCTTATGTTCAGAAGTGGATAAAGTGTAAAACACTTATTGAGAACTACTAATTATTAATTAAGTAATAAATACATTATACACATAAAATATTTAAAAATGGATTAATCATACTGACGTTCCGTCTAACTGAAAATTAAGCAAAATTAGGTATACTTACTGTATAGGTATTATTACTGCAGCAAGCCAACAGCACATAACTAAAATATGTATTATACTTGCATTCAGATCTTAATTAAAAGAAATCACTAATTTCTCCAAGGACTGAAGTGATGGAGGAATGTCCAGAATCGACTTTCCCGCTTATTTATTATTTTGATGGCCCCAACTCCCAACGTCCCAACAACAATGAATGATATTATTACTTGACGACTAATGGTATTGTTATTTTGTTATCGAAAACATCCATTTGGTTATTCTGTGTTGGTCATGTAAATGTGTTGTTAGAAAATACGATTCTGAGTTAACTTCAATATAATACGATATATTATACTGATAATATGTTCCAAAATGTTATCACGTGAGGAAACTACCTATAAAAATACTCAAAAAATTTACTAATCCCTAGGTTCTAAATTGCATTAGTTATCATGTAAAACTGAAATCAAAATTATGATATCTGTGAATTATAACGACTTTTGTTAGCTAAATAAAGTGCTAACTAAATGCAATTTGCATCGTTTAGAATGTAAAATAAATATGATTCCAAATATAATAATAATAGTAATAACAAAATCAGTAGGTATATTAAAAATTAAGATAATTCTTAATCAGAGGTGGATTATGATTTTACCGCTATAATCTTAAAGATTGCCGCCTTTGAGTAAGGAAATTAGTAGGAATATATTATTTATTTTTTTTTTTTATATACGCCAAACGGCAATTACAGAGGGAAAGATAATTTTTAAAAATATATATACAATAAAAAGCAAACGGTAAAATAAAAACTAAACAAACAAATACAAAACAATAAATGTAGATGATTTACAAGAACTCGTTAACGACTTTAATTATTGTATTGAAAGAGTGGAAGTAACAATAATTTGTGGAATAGATAGGAAATGAGAACTAAATAGGACACCGAGTATTGTGAGAAGGAATTCTAAAAGAAGTACGTGAGAGGAGATCAGGAGCATCTAGGGAATTAAAAAATTTAAGGTCGAGAACGACACGACGGGATTCTAGTGAAGGGATATTTAAATAGGAACGTAGGAGCAAATAGTCGTATTTAGGGATAGGTAAAAAAAGACGGTAAGCGGCAAACATTAAAAATGTATTTTGCACTCTCTCAAGGCGCAACAGATCATTGGCCAAATAAGGGTACCAAACAACAACACCATATTCCAAGAGGAAACGGACCCAGGCAAAATATAGGGTACGTAGACAGGAAACAGATCTAAAGCCTAGTGTTACGTCTGATAAAGCCAAGGACTTTAAGAGCGTTACCTATGGAAATATCAATATGACGATTAAAAGAAAAATTAGAGGTATAGTGTATCCCAAGATCTCTTATGCTAAATACACGATGTAAGACAGATCCGTTAAGAGAATAAGAGAATGGATAATGATTATGTTGTTATTATATGTACGTATTTTAAAACTACAATATTATAATTCATAAAATACATAAAAAAACGTATTCTTCACAAAAAATATCAAATCTACGGAAAATAGTATTAGTTAAATAAGTATTACCATTGATTAATTATACAATATACAATGGTATTACTGTATTAGAGTCGGTACACATGATAATCGGACGGCATTTTTCATTGTATTAAAATGTTATTATACGATAAGGTATTGGTCTGACTTTATACAGGATAATCTATAGATTTTAATTGACATAGTCATTATGAATTGTGCATCGTATGTTGTGTGTACAATTTTTAGAAAATAATTTATTAAATATACATTTTTAAATTTATTAACCAAGAAATTACAATGAATGATATTATAATTTTATATATGAAATATGAATTATTATTACTAAAGAAAAAATAAGAGAAAAGTCGAAAAATGTGGGTACGTTCATTATTAAGCATTAATTTATCGGCCTCAGTTACTGTGACACTGTGATCGCATTCATTCTCCGAAGACTATGAATTATGATGGATACTACTTATAATTTTTTTTTGTTTTATAGAACTATAATTAACGTTCGTGTGTTTAATCAACTTATTTTTGTACGTTTTGAATAACATATTTTGGTCGTACGATCTATTGTTATTGTATAGAAGTTGAAAATGCATACGACAGTTTTCGCGATATCGAGCGATATTTTTATCCTTATTGTGTGAACCATACTATTTGTATCCATGTTATTTTAAATATTGTACGATAATATTCTAATACGATAAAAAATCCGTCCGAATTGTAATCGGTCATGTGCAGAGGCGTATTAGTAATTTTTAAAGGGGGAGGTTCAGATTTTTTTTAGAAGCTTTCATGAAGCCAATCTCCTCCCTCACCGTTTGATAATATAAAAAATTAATTGTTACATGTAATATTATAACAAGTTCTGTATCTGTATACGTTATAATGAAAAATCTAAAACTGGTGGCAAAATAATATTATTAATAGCAATTTTTTTTCTTGGTCATAAGGAGAGGTTTAAACCCGCTCAACCACCCCCATAAATACGCCTCTGGTCGTATGTACTCTGGCTCTTAGAATAAAACCACATGTATCAATTATTGAATAGTCAATACCATTACATAATATTATTATAATATAAGATTAAAATATATGTAGGTATTAGGTGTAATATCATGTTATTGATTAATTATACAATTAGTAATTTATTTATTTAATGATATTTAATTTATTTTATGATCAATGATCATGTTTATAGTCGAAACTATATGTAATATTTATTGAACATTGGAATAAACAGTGACATTTTGTCTTAAATAAACATTTACGATTTTATATTTGTTTATTAATTACATAAATATTTTAATTAAATATAAATTATAAATTTATAATATACATGTTATTGAAGCACTAAATATTTAGGTAAGTGTCTACTTTGCCTTTGAGAAATCTGCCTTTGTTTCTAGTTTCCTTCTATTCCTACAATAGTATTATTAACAATAATCATATAGTAAGAAAAACAAGTATTTTATACAACAATTAAAATGTATTAATTTGTGAGGTTTAAACTATTAACAGTTTAAAATAGTTTTAAATGTTTTAATATAATATATAATAAATCATTAAACAAACTTAACTATTATTATTATTATTATTTATTATTGTAACTTTTAAGCTAAAAGTTACAACAAGTTTATTACAAGTTGTAGGGTATGATAATATTATGAAGTAGAATGTACCTATAAGTAAAAGGCATCTATTAAATTTACTATACCTATAGTTTTTAAATCCTAGACACTACTACTGCGTTGGTCACCAATACAAAACGGTAATATTATGTAACGGTAATAACAAAATACAATATAATACAATATATTATAATGAATACTGATAGTTTAAGGATAGTTTCATAAACAAACTATGAGACAACTCAAAAAAATTTCAAGTAGGTACTTACGTTCAAAATTACATTAGTTATCATGAAAACTCTAAAATAAATTTCATCAAATTTCCGTACATTTTGCTTTTTTCCGTAACTTTTTAGTAGTTTTTCTTCTCCTAACGAAGAACTTTTGAGAAATTCGAAAAATGAGCTAAATAAAGTACCAACTAGATGCAATTTACTATAGAAAGCATAGCATATTTGTGGTAATAGGATCCACATAAAAAGTGTCTTCATACATAAAAAAAAAACCATAATATTCAATTCTACTGAAAATAATTCAAATTTTAGAAGCTTATAAAAAAATAATCAGTCACAATTTTCAAAATATTTTGTAAAATGATTAATTAGTATATAATTAGGCTTCTATAAAATTTTTAAATGGATAAACCAAAAATTATAGGTATTGTTAAAGACTTTTGGAAACAAGTTCAAAGCTCTATATTTAGCTTCAAAATTCAATTTATCCTAAAATTTTATCACGCGTAAATATTGCCTATGTGAGTACATAAAAAAATTGTCAAGTCCTTACGATCAAAACTCAATTAGTTACCACGAAATAAAAAATTTAAAAAAACAGAAACCGTAAATTTGCAGATTTTCCGCCATTTTTTGGTAGTTTTTCTTCTCTTAAGGAAAAACTTTTGAGAAATTTGAAAAATGAGCTATATAAAGTATAGATTATAGATGCAATTTACTACCGAAAACATACCTTATTTATTATAATCGGATCATTATTGAACTACCTGAAAAAGTGTCTTCATACATAAAAATAAACCAAATACCCAAATTGTATTGTAAGGCCAATACAATCTTCGCTTCGCTCAGAATCTAACATTTATGCAAATGTTTAATGAATACATTTTTCTACCCATCTAATTTTGTCATTTTAATTAACTGATACCATTGATTTTATAATATAGAATAGTATATTATGAAATCAATGCTGGTAACTACATAGTTCAATCAGTTCTATTTTTTTTTTCAGTGTAATGTCACTGTGCAAATTACAAGGCATATTTGGTTGTTTTAGGACATGAAATTCCTAGACATAACCTAAACATAACAATAAAATATATATATATATATATATATACCTAATATATAACATTATTTTCTTTAAAAATACATAGGTATTATATTTAATATATTGTAATACAATAATGTAGTAATAATATTAGGTTATTTGAGTATTCTCATAATCCATAGATAGTGTTGAGGCTTAGCTAGTTATGGATTATTCGATTACTATTATAATAAATTATAAAGATAAATTGTAATTTGTGACAGCTGACCGCGAAGGTAGTTGATAAAAGTTTTAGTTGCCATTCTTACGCCAATGTGAGAACATGTAGACAAAATAAAGTATTTTTCCATAATAAACACAATTTTCATTTATACAGTCCACTAAAGTCTAATTCAACATTCAAAACCAAATTTTACATTGGTCCATCGGTCCACATAAGCAACCAGTCAGTCTTAGCAAAATACAAAACATTTTCGAATATATCTGTATCTAAACAGTAAACACGTGTAGTCGATACATTTTATGTGTAAATTTATAGCTTTAGCCTAATAAAGTGACTAAATTACCATATATTTCAATCTATAGTGAAACTTAATTCATCAATTGTGATTTAAATAGTGAATAAAAGTTTCAGTGAACAGTATTACTATATAATATAATTACAAGTATAATTAACAGTTATTTTTATATTTATACAAGTCTTTTTTCAATTAAAACAATTTATAATTTTTTTTCCTTTCGCACTCTCGTATAATTTACAAATTTTAAGTGTCAGTGGTGTTCAAGAATACAAATTTGAAGTCACGGGTGAGATCTTTCTTATATTTAATAGTGTATATAGCTAATTTAAGTTTATAAAACACTCGGAATTCCAAAATTCAAAGGTATAGCGATAACACCAACGGTTTAACATTATAAATAGGGTTTTCCTAAATAATAAACATATAAAGGGAGAACTATAGTTTTTAGCACTTATACATACTAATACATCGTTAATGTACGTTCAAAAATTATTTTATTTAAAATCTTCACTTGAAGGAAATGCGCTCCAAGTAATTAAATCACTAGATACGACAGCTGAAAACTATGAGACAGCTTGGCAAACGTTAGTAAACAGATACAGTAACAAAAGATTTTTAATTCAGAATCATATTAAATCATTATATGACTTAGAACCGATATATAGAGAGTCAGCATTCAAAATACGGCAATTAATGGATTCAATACACGGTCACATTAATGCACTCGAGTCACTAGGTCAAAATCCAAAAGAATGGGGAGGTTTGTTAATACATGTTATTGTCATAAAGTTAGATTCGTTTACAGTCAAAGAATGGGAAACCCAGGCTAGTGAAACAAATAACGTACCTGTAGTTGATCAATTATTAAAATTTTTGGAAAAAAGAGTTCGCGTATTAGAAGCTGTTAAAGCATCCAAACATATCAATAATCGTCAGCAGCAAGCAAAAAAATCAACATCAATATTTACGACAACGACAACAGAAACAAAGTATATTATATGTAAAGAAAATCATCCAATCTACAAGTGTCCAACATTTTTATCATTACCTATATCCGATAGAATTAATCGAGTTAGCGAGTTAAAATTATGCAAAAATTGTTTAAGGCAACATTTGAATAAAATTTGCAAAATGCGGCCATGTCCGAAGTGTAATAAACCACACAATTCGTTATTACATCTCATGTTGAAATCAAATCCAGACCAGGTAGAAAGTGTACATAAACCTATAGAAAATAATAATATCGCACAAAAAGATAATGACGAACCGAGTACAACTATTAGTGCCCACACGTCACAAATAAATCACGGTCAAATTTTATTATCGACAGCTATAGTGCGCGTAGTCAATAAAGCGGGTGATACGATTTTATGTCGAGTATTATTGGACTCGGGTTCAGAAAATAATTTTATACGGGAAGAAATTGCCCAAAGTCTAGGTATAAAGCGGACACCTATTAATTGCTCGGTAATCGGCATAGAGGGCTCTAAACATACAGCAACGTCGTCTATTAACATACAGATAAAATCACGCGTATCAGATTATCAAGCGGAACTTGAATGTATTGTCTTACCAAAACTCACAAATAATATTCCAGTAACACCTGTTAATCCCTCATCGTTAATTATTCCGAACATTGAGCTGGCCGATCCGTCATTTTCAATACCACAGCGAATTGATATTATTATCGGTGCTTGTTTATTTTATGAAATAATTTGTAATGAACAGCAACGTCCGTCAATTAATGGTCCTATCTATCACAAAACAAAGTTAGGATGGATAGTGTCCGGACAAGTCAATAAAAATAAATTGAACAAAAAATGTGTATCATTATTTTCTTCTAAATTACAAATAAATAAATAAATTGAAGAACAAATGTCAAAATTTTGGCGTCTTGAAGAATGTATATCTAATCAAAATTATACACTAGAAGAAAAAAGGTGTAAAACCTATTTCGACAGTATGACAACTTGAGATAATACAGGTAGATTTATAATACAATTACCGTTCCGAGATAATATTGTTAAACTTGGTAATTCCTATGATAATGCACTACGACGTTTTCCATCATTAGAGCGGCGTTTTAAATCCAATAAACAATTAAAAGATAATTATTCAGAATTTATTAAACAATACATAAATCTAAATCATATGGAACAAATTGGTATTGAAAATAATATAGACAATACTAATACTAATTATTTTCTGCCCCATCATGCTGTATTAAACGATAATAGTTTAACCACCAAGTTACGTGTAGTATTCGATGGTTCATGTAAAACGTCATCAGGACTCAGTTTAAATGACGTGCTACTAAAAGGTCCAAATATCCAACAAGATCTTGTTTGTATACTAGCCCGATTTCGAACACATTATTATGCATTATGCGCGGACATATCAAAAATGTACCGTCAAATATGGGTAGATACAAACCATCAAAGATATCAAAAAATTTTATGGCGAGAAAATCCCGAAAAGCCGATTCAAATATTCCAATTAAAAACAGTGACGTACGGTACTACCCCTGCATCATTTCTATCCACAGCTTGTTTAAATAGGCTTGCAGACGAAGAAATGACCAATTATCCAAATGCGTGCAAAGTAATTAAGACGGATTTTTGTGTCGATGACTACCTGGGTGGTGCAGTATCAAAAAAAGAAGCTTTAACATTACGAAATGAATTGATTATGGTGTTAGATTCTGCTGGGTTTACACCATTGATTATAGAATAGACAGATAGCCCACGTAATGTTAATATTTGGCGACTACATCTGGGATGCGACCACTATGGAGCGCTAGTGTAGAAAGGATGCAGAGCGGTACCTTTGCCATAGGTAGATGGGTTATATGGGGGGGTATTGGGATGCAAAGTAGTGGTACCCCCGTGATAGTAAGATGAAACGTGTGGGGAGTAACTTATGATGACGTTTCTAATAATAGAATATTTGTACTATTAATGTTGGGAATTCTGACTCAATATTGGTTTATAAATTGTTATGTTATCAATATATCGATTATATTATAATGTATATTTATATCGTAAATTGAAATAAAACGAATTACTCCATGGTATGAAAACTATAACACATTAATGCATTATTCACTATTATTTTATTATCTAATACGACCTAACTATGTGTTTATCTTTAATTAATCAGCTTTGTCTCAAATAAGATAAATCGGAACGTATCGACGGCGGCGTTGATCGGTGAGCAATCGCGATCGCCGACGGCTCGCTCTCGATTTTCGAGAACCAACATGTTAACACTATGCCCATTGCGATTTCAAGACATTTTTTTGACACTTTGTTTTATTAAAAACACTCATTGTTTTCAAAATTAATCATTTGTTGTCCTCTTGTGTTGATTATATGAATTTTATAGCATTAACTATATTTTGTAATTTAATTTTTGTATATATTTTTATACGTTTCTTTTAATTTATCTAATTCTGTAAATTGCGTTGTTAGTACGTCATTTGTATTCGCACCTGTGGTCCCACAATAAACATTTTTATTTTCATAATAAAATTACACACATTACAAAATTAAAAAAAAAGAGCTAATAGTTTCAACTTGCATAATAATTTTAAAAATTTAGTAAATACTCATAATTTTGCATCAGTAAATTCTAAAGCAATGGTGACAATGCAACTAAAAGATAAGCGTCAATCATGGACATTAAATGAAAAAAATTTAACTTTAAATTTATATTATAAATCTCCAACGGCATATAAATTTTTACGTTCACAGAAAGTTAATTTACCAGGACCATCAACTATTCGTCGTTGGATTGGTCAATCCAAATTCTTACCAGGTTTTAGCAAATTATTTTTTAGTCATCTTTAAAAAAAATTTGACTCATTCGAATATAAAGAAAAAGCGTACACTGTTTGTTTTGATGAAATGTATATAAAAGAGTTTTTAGAATATTCCAAAGAATTTGATTTCATTGAAGGTTTTGAAGACTTAGGTCATTATGGTAGGTCTAATAAAAGTGCTAACTGTGTTCTAGTATTTATGGCTCGTGGTATTTATTCACCTTGGAAGTTTCCAACTGCCTATTTTCTGGCTCATTCTGGAGTTAACAAAATAATATTAAAAAAATTAGTTATTGATGTTCTTCAAAAATTATTCGAGGTTGGATTATGGCCAAAAATTATAGTGTATGATCAAGGCACAAATAATCAAAGTACTTTAAAATCATTAAATATTTCAGAAGATAAGCCATTCTTTTTCATTAACAATAACAAAATATTTTCTTTATTTGACGTTCCACATTTACTTAAAAGTATTAGAAATAATTTAATTGAAGCCTGTTTTATAAAAGACAATTACATTAAAATTTCATTTGATGACATAAAAAAAACATATGAGTTAGACAAACAAAATAAAAAAAGTAAGGCTCTCATCAAACTAACAGATGCATACATATATCCAAATTATTTTCAAAAAATGCGCGTTAAATTAGCAGCACAATTATTAAACAATTCCATGTCAGCAACAAAGCGAACTTGTATACAAACAGGACAACTTCAAAGTAACACTTCCTCGAATACCGCAGATTTTATTGAGTTTATTAATAATTTACTTGACTGTCTTAATAGTAGGTCTTTATATAGTCATAATCCGTATCACTGTGCATTAACTGATTTAGGAACAGTAAATTTTTTTAAAATAAATCTTCACAATATTTCACAAATTTACAAAAATTAAAAAAAGGAAAATTTACACAACCACCTTGTTTTAAAGGTTTTACACAGACAATCAATGGTGTATTACAATTTTTTGAAGAAGAAAAATCCAATGATATTGTTTTTTTAATGACTAATCGTTTGAATCAGGATGCATTAGAAAATCTTTTTAGTATTATTCGACAAAATGGCGGTTATAATAAAAATCCAACAGCTAGAATAATTAGGACTTCAATAAGAAGTAATTGTATTTTTTCTTTATGTACATCCAAAGGTACAAATTGTGAGGACACCAAGTAGATGATAATCCAATAATATTCGACCCAATAGGATTACAAAATAATATTTAATAAAATTCTATTCTATAATCAATGGTTTACACTAAGGAAATGGGCGTCTAATGATCCTGATTTATTGGTAAATATGCCACAAATAAGAAATAATGCAACAATGCGGGTTGTTAACACCGACAATAGTACAATAAAATTATTAGGTATGTATTGGAATACCCATAACGATACATTTCAATACAAAATTAATACGGGTATACTATACAATGGTAATAAAAATATCATTGCAAAAAGATCAATTTTATCTGCCATCGCAACTATTTATGATCCATTAGGACTTATCGGTGCGTGTATTATTCAAGCAAAATTAATTATGCAAGAACTATGGCAATCAAAATTCGACTGGGATGATGAATTACCTTGTAGTTATGCGAATAAATGGCAAATATTTCAAACAAATTTATTACATTTTAATGACATTACAATACCAAGGCGGATTAGTCGATTTCAATATATACGTAACATATAGGTGCACGGTTTTGCCGACGCATCTATAAAGGCATATGGTGCGTGTATCTATATTAGAACAACAGCGGATACTGGTGAACACGATGTAAGATTACTGTGTGCAAAATCTATAGTAGCACCTTTAAAAACGGTGTCACTACCCCGCCTTGAGCTATGCGCGGCATTGTTACTAGCACGAATGTCTGATAAAATTGTACCCACACTAAATATTAATATCGATAAGTGCTATTTTTGGACAGACTCCTCAGTAACTTTATCGTGGATATCTTCACCTTCAGCCAAATGGAGTACTTTCGTCGCCCATCGAGTTGGGGAAATTCAAGATGTAACGTTAATATCAGAGTGGGGACACGTAGCCAGTGAATTAAATCCAGCCGATATATTATCTCGTGGTTGTGATGCAGTAAAAATTAAAGATGACAAATTATGGTGGTACGGTCCGGAATGGCTAAAGTCTGAAGCCTCGGCGTGGCCAAAATTTGAACGAACACATTTCTCCGAAAAGGAAATTCCTGAACAACGTAAAGCGATTCTGACGAATACATTATCGGATAACGAAATAAAATCGTCAGTAGTATTAAACATAACAATACAACCGGAATTATTTATATTAAATAAATATTCGTCATTTTCCAAATTGATTAATGTAATTTCTTATATATTACGATTTGTACACAATAGTCATAAATCTAATTTCATTAATGAACGAAATAAAAGAACTGGACAATTAGAACCTATTGAACGTGAAAATGCAATATACACTATTATAAAATGTATACAACGCCAATATTGGTCAAGCGAATTAAAATTATTACAAAATAATTAGTTTTTAGCCGATAAAAATAAATTGATTACTCTACGCCCGTATGTTGACGAAAATGGAATATTACGAGTTAGCGGCCGATTAAATAATGCAATAAAACTAAATACCTTTCAACGTAACCAAATATTACTTCCGCAAAATAGTACTTTTACCAAACTATTATTTAAAAGTGAACATGAAAGGATAATGCATGGTGGTCCACAAGCGTTATTAGCCACAATCCGTTTAAAATATTGGCCAATAAAGGGTAGAAATATTGCGCGTAGTACAGTATTCAATTGCATAAAATGTTTTAAAGTAAAACCAAAGTTTATTCAAACAATTATGGGGGACCTACCAAAAAACAGAGTTGAACCTAATCGTCCGTTTCTAAAATCAGGTGTTGATTTCGCGGGACCCATAAAAATCAAAACTAGTCTACGTCGCAACGCACCTCTCAGTAAAGGGTATATTTGTATATTTGTTTGTTTTTGCACAAAGGCCATCCATATCGAACTTGTTGGAGATCTGACTACTGAATCTTTTTTGAATTCATTACGTCGGTTTATAAGTCGTCGCGGCATGGTTTCCGATATCTATTTTGATAATGCAACTAATTTTGTTGGTGCCAACAGACACCTTAAAGAAGTTTATAACATATTTCATTTAGACAAAAACAAAAAGGTATTATTAAACTCTACTAGTAACATGGGTATTCAATGGCATTTTATCCCTCCTAAATCTCCAAATTTTGGTGGATTATGGGAATCATCTGTAAAATCCATCAAACACCATTTTTACAGAGTACTTGGTAACGCACATTTAACTTTTGAAGAAATGAGTACAGTTTTGACAAAAATAGAAACGTATTTAAATTCACGTCCGATAACACCATTGTCTAACGACCCGACCGATTTATCATATTTGACTCCAGGACATTTCTTAATTGGTGAATCATTTATGTCTATGCCAGAGCCTGATTTGACCTCCACACCTATGACTAGTCTTAGTAGGTGGCGAAAGGTTGTAAAATTGTACCAGCAAATTTGGAAATACTGGAGCAGAGATTACTTAAACCAACTACAAGAACGTAAAAAATGGAAATCTACAAAGGGAGCCTTAATAAAGGTAGACACCGTGGTCATGGTTCAAGGAGAAAATTTACCTCCATTGCAGTGGCGTTTAGCAAGGGTCAAGGAACTACATGCGGGACATGACGGCGTTGTTCGGATTGCTACGGTCCGCGGAGAAAACTGGGAATCGAAAAGAGTAGTAAGCAAACTTTGTCCTTTACCATTTGAAGGAAATTAATAACTATTCATTTTTATATTCATTTATTTATTTATTTATATTATTAAATTATTTATACCATGAAAAAAAAAAATGTGTAATTTGTATTTATATTTGTATGAGAATATTATATTTAATTTATATTCTTATTATTATTATAATTTGCGTAAATTTATATTGTACAATTTAAATTTTTATATGATTATTATTATTTTTATAATTTGCGTGAATTTATACTGTTTAATTTAATTTTATATAATTGTTATTATTATGTCATTTGTAATATAATCTATTTGAAACAAATTGTTTCAAGGCGGCCGGTATGTTGAGGCTTAGCTAGTTATCCATTATTCGATTACTATTGTAATAAATTATAAAGATAAATTATAATTTGTGACAGCTGACCGCGAAGGCAGTTGATAAAAGTTTTAGTTGCCATTCTTACGCCAATGTGAGAACATTTAGACAAAATAAAGTATTTTTCAATAATAAACACAATTTTCATTTATACAGTCCACTGAAGTCCAATTCAACATTCAAAACCAAATTTTACAGATAGTCTTCATACGTTATAAGATTTTGGAAATAATTTACTAATTACACAAGTATAAAGGTATGAAAATTTAGGGTATGAAGGGTTTTGGTAGTATCCTACTTGGTACTTTACTTAGTTCATTTTATGAATTTTTCAAAAGTTTTTCCTTGGGAGAAAAAAAACTACCAAAAAATGGCGTAAAATCGTCAAAATTACGGTTTTGTTTATTTTTAATTTTTTTATTTTTGTGATAACTATTCGAGTTTTGATCGTTAGAATTTAAAATTTTTTTTGAGTATTCATATAAGTGTTCTATACAAGAAAAGAAAGTTTGGAAACAATTGGTTGATTTTCTGACTAAGTATAGAGCTTTGAAATGTTTTCCAAAAATGTTTAATATTACTTGCAATTTGAGGTTTAATGGTTTGAAAATGTTATAGAAGCCTACTTATACGATATAGGTGATACTCAATCTATTTACTAAATATTTTTAAAATTGAAAACCAATTTTTTTTTTTTAGGTCTTCAAACTTTAACATTTTACATTGATGATTTATTTTTGTGTTTTTAAAGTTTGAAGACACTTTTTGGGGTAGAAATAACTGTCCGATAACCAATTAGGATATACTTTCGGTAGAAAATTGCATCTAGTTGATACTTATTTAGATCATTTTTCAAATATCTCAAAATTTATTCCCCGTGAAAAGAAAAATTACCAAAAAATGACGGAAAAACTTCAAAATTCACAGAAATCGTAATTTTGACGAAATTTATTTTAGATTTTTCATAATTTTGAACGTAGATACTTGAAATTTTTTTGAATATTCTTATAGGTAGTTAACTTTTGGAACAGCTTATTAGTATAATAATATATTGTATTGTATTGAGTTTCGCTCAAAATCGTATTTTCTAATGCAATATCATTGCAATCTAATCTTAATTATAATAGACCACTAATTTCTCCGAGGACCGAATAGACGAAGGAGTCTACCGGAATCGACCTTCCCGCTTTTTAACAATTATTTTTTCAAAAATTAGGTACTCGTTTCTATAAATAGTTGTAATTTGACAAATTATGTCGTGGATTTCAATGTTACTAAAATACTGACGGTATAAAAATATAAATAATGCTATAAATACCTACTCTGATTTTAAGAAATTAACTAAAATAAACTTATGTTATATTTTGAGGGTTATAGTGTGATTTGGTTATATGGATTTCTATAAATGGTATAAATATAACCCTACCTAGTACCTACATGTATTGTGTATACAATATAAACGAATTATAACATTCTTTGCATAAAATACATTATATGTAGTATGTATCTACCAATAAAAAGGTCACAGAAACGATCCCACATATTTTGACATATTAGTATATTACTATGACACTATATCGTCCGTTTTATAATCATGCAAATACGCTACTGTACGCATGCACGAAGCACCTAACACGTTTATACTAAATAGGTTTGATAGAATAATAATTTATATATATTATAAAGTAAATATCTACACAGTAGTCAGACAATTGTTATTATAAGTACACTTAAAAGTACGTATTTTTTAATTGTACTTTATTTATAAGCATTTTTTGAAGAAATTTTTTTGTTTTAACTTTAAGTTTTTAAATTTATATAATATATTTGAACTCTGTGAGAGTTATATTATTATTTTTTAATAAGTAAAACTAAATTGTTTTATATATCAGTTAAATTGCCAATAATCGGGATATTTAATTTCACTGAAAACTCATGTTTCAAATTATTATTATACTTTTATAGGATAAGTTCTCGTATTTCTATTATTTTATATAATATATTTGATATATTTGTCGATGTGTTGACCTGTTGAAATTTGTAATTAAATAATTAAAATTAAATAAAACGAATATATACATTTAAAAAGCATTATAATTAAGTATCTACTTGGCATTTTTATGGTTTAGTAGTAGGTAGGTATATAAAATATATAATAATAATTTAGAATGATTTATATAGGTACCTAATTTTAAATTAAAATTCAATCTACATATAAGAACAGACAAATTACTGTTAATTTATTTGTTTCCCGTAAGTTAATGATTAAATAATTTAGAATTAGTTAGGGTATTTTGATTTTTTTTTTTTAATTTTTCGATGAAAATATTGGAATATAACTATTATTTAATTCTCATTAAGCTTAATGCATTTTAGTCACAAGTTACTTCATAATATTATAATGTAATGGTACGTATTCTATTGTAGGGTATATACGATAATTTTTCGTCTCCAATTAATGTTATTGCTATTTGCTATTGAGGGAATCAAACCAAATATTTCGGTTTCGTCGATTTATAATATTCAACAATCCACACCCAAATACTATCATATCCATGATTACGAGCTACTGTAGCTAACTGTTTCAAGCTTTAATATTTTAAACAAGAAAATATTTGTATTTTTAAGGAATATTTTAAATTGATTTAATTACCTAGGTAACTATTTAAAATTCTAAAATAAATAATATGTTATAAGTATTTTTACCCTGCATCATTATTTTACATAATAATTAATATTCAATGATAGAAAATATTATTATAATTAAGAAATAATTTTATTTAAAGCAGTCCATTCATTGATGATTAATATTAAAAAGAAATTTAAATGCTATAAATTACATAATTTGTATTTGTATCAAACAATTAATTATATATTTGTTATATTCCTTGCTCATATATTGTATTAGAATTTAGAATATTTTGAATTGCATAGTTGTTGCAACTTAAAATTTTTACACAGTCTATCCAAGTGTTTTTTTTTTTTTTTTACAAATAATTTAAATTAAAAATATATTATTATAGTATATTCTTATATTATCTAAGATTCTTCTTTATTTTCGTCTTACCTTGCAGCTATATGTGGTTGGCCACTCGATTTCTATATCTTCATAGATATATTTTATATTATCTACAGTTAAATAGAGTTTTTTAATAACCCAAAACAAAATAAACATTGATACCTATGATAACGCAAGATGTAAAGAAGATTTTTCTGTATCATGATTACATCTAAGTAAAAGTAATGAACTATAAGTGATTATACTGACAAGTTACAAAGTTCACTATATAATGTAATAAATAACTACCTATTTATTGAATTATTTATAACGTTATAAATTATAAACTTAATTATTATAGTCGGATTAATTTATAAACTAATTAATCTTATAAATTAAGAAACTTTTATATGATATTAAAATAAAGATAAAGAGTTAACTATAATATTAAATTATTAATTTTATAAAGTGAATACATTTTGACATTTTGTTATAAAAATAAAAACTGATCATGTTCTTAAATTTTTTATTTTTTATTTTTTTCAATTTCTTTATAAAATAACCACGGATTATATAAATATGATCTTTCTCATAAGTACGAGTAAATACTAAGTATATAGTTTTTAAATGCATGTATTACAACTTAATAATTTTACATTTTTTAATTTTTTTATCATTATAATGATTGATTGAATTTGTAATTGTAAAATGTTTTTATGGTATTTTTAACTGTCATTAAATTTTTCATAGTAATTTGTATACTATTGTATTTAAATACCCGAGGCCATAAAACTATATTACATATATTACATATAGGTACATTTAAATTCGAAATAGGCTAATAGTATTACTTGTGGACCGTGGTAGTACACGTATAATATCACATTTCCTAAAATACTATTATAGAATATAGTTTTTAATCAAATAAATATGTTTTTTTACTATCAAATGTTATAAATAAAAATTTAAACAGTTTTATTAATTAATATTAGATTATATCAATGTTTATGATCGCTGAAATGCTAAAAGAAATTGAAATACCTATGTACCTAATATATGAAAAATATGTTTCTTATAAATTATAATATTAAAATATTAATGTGTATTGTGCATACATATTATTTGATGAAACATTTTTAAAAAGCCTTTATAGTTATTGTGATCAATATTATTAATTGTCTGACTACCCATATTTTATAGGTATTAGGCGTATGATATGATTGTATATTCAATTTTTTGTTCCTTTCCCTTCCACAGTTAATTATCGGCTTATCACCCATGCTGCAGTGCGACTCAATATCATTCGTAGGTACATAATAACCGTGGTCGTGTACTAGCTATAAAATCGTGTATTATGATAGAATTCGAAACTAAAATCATCTATTTCGTCGCCATCGGTGGGGAAAACGTTTGTGAATAGCGAGGCGGCAGCGGTTAAAAGCTCAGAAGGCCGAATGACGTCTATTTCGGTCCGCATAGCCAGAACGGTGCCAAAAAAATATTTTCCTTACACTCGCGGTCCGTCTGCGTCAGTACGATTCGCACGCCCCTCGCTAAACTATTTTAGTATTATAATTTAAAAGTCGTTTGTAAACGTAATACAATTATTACATATTTTATATAGAAATATATCAAATATAGATCATATATATATATATATAAATATATATATATTATAATAAACACTAATATTTGTTTGGTTTCACGTTTGTACAACGTGTAATTATATACAAATTAATATAATTAAATATATTTCTCTTCTAAAACAGTTTCCGTTTAGTTTTTTTGGATGTCTTTTGACGATCGCCGGCTGTCCGAGGCCAGAAGGGGCAGCATTAGCGCATATATCAACAAAAAGGTACCTACAATATTATTTTAACCTAAAATATAATTTTGGATATATTATAATTTTAATTTTGGACGGATATAAAAACACATTTTCAAAATCTCAACAATATTTTTTTATTATTAGTATAATAATAATATAATCGTTTTAGCTGTACACTGTATGCATAACGATATTATATGCATTATATTATGCTATTTTCTACGTCAATTATAAGTTATAACAACACTACTAAACCAAAACTAATATTATTATACAAAGTCAAATAGTTTAATATAATTATTTTTAATGTTATTATATTCGTCTTCGTCTACAATGACTAAAAATTAAAGACAATACCTACGATATCATGTTATTTCTTTGACATTTATGTTTTACTACAATAAAAATATATCATATCATTGAATTTATGAGATATTATAACCATGTGGCAGATGCTACAGCTATATTTTAACCTTGTTAGTTGTTTTGTCCATTAGAATCGTAAAAATATGTTCAACCATCGGTATGATATTATATATAGTTGAATCACATTTATATTTTTGTCCTGATGAAAAAACCATCCCCACCCTAAAAATGTAAATTTTCTGCATTATTGTAATAATAACATAAATAAATTGTTGTTGCTTAAAATTTTATTTTAATTTCATAATGTTAACCAAGTGGGAACTTTGAAGTAAATAATATTAATAATTCTTAATAAATTTATTTAATATTTTATTGAATAAGCATTTATACTTCTTAATAATCTATCAATATAATGTTTAATGTAAAATAATATTATGAGGAACATAATTTTTGATTAATTGAGAACTAATCTATGAATTAAACTAAATTAATGCTATTCATAAATATAAATTATATTATTCTAAATTAAAATAGACTTATAATTTGTATTCCTTTAGTATTACTCAATTTAGTTTTAATCGTTTTTCGTTTTAATTCAAATAGATATATAATCTCTCTCGGTGATATTTTAAATACCTATTGATTCTGTTTCAATTTGCGTTTAGATTATTATATGAGATTCGAAACTATAATTATCAAATTTTATATTGATTAGAAATATACTTTGATTAAAAATAAAATAAAATACAAAAAAAAAAAAACAATAACAAAAACAATGTACTTTCAAGTTAAATTAAAATAAAATTATTTTGATTTAATTGATCTAATATTCGATTTATAATAAAGTAGACATTAATAATTTCTGATTGAAAAATAACAAGAATATTGTATGAACAAAAAACTTGTAAACTATAAAGTATTTTATGTTTATCCGACAAAATGAAATTGTAGAAAATGAAGTTAGTGGATTTACATATACGGAGAGTATTGTGCTGAGGGGAATGGAGGGAAGGAAAGATTAATTTGTGATAAATAAAAATAATTAATTAAAAGACGATCGTGACCTAAACGGGGATAAGAATAGGAAACAATAACTTTGAAATATATAGGATTAAAGAAAGAATTAACTTAATTGAAGTATAATATTTATGTTGCACTTCATTATTTATCTACTACAAATTGTTATTAGCTATGTGAATACAGAATATATCCCAATTCTAGTAACTAATTCCAATATCTAAGGGAAAAATAAACAAAATAAAATGTGTCCAATAACTATGTGTTTATACTTGGAAATAGTCAATTACAAATTTGAATAAAAAACCATTGAATATACATTTAAAATATTTTTTTTATCAAAGTATATTATATTTAACCTATATTATTCTTCAAAAATTGTTATCTATTTTCTTCATCAATGTTATATAAATAAAAAATAAAACACATTTTTATAAATAAAACCCATTCTAAAACTTATTGACCACTAACCAGGTTATATTTGTAACTTCTTATATATTAAATCATAATATTAACTTCATGTGTTTTGATTTATATTATTGATTGAAAACGCGCTGCAAACATGCTCTACGTACCATCGTATTATAAATTCTAAGTGAAACGAGGAATGTATTAGTTTTACAAAGATGTTTTTTTTTATCTGAAAACATTTTTTTCGGGTAGGCAAATTTGTTGACTGATGATCAAAAAGCAACTCTTCTTTGTATCAACTTTAAAGACTTATTTTAATTATGATCTCCGATGAGATATAATTTATAGCCATGTTGATAATTTTATAATTTTGCACGAGAAACGGTATAACCTAGTATAATTGTCACCTGATTCTTTTATCATTGTGTTTAGTTTCTTTTTTACCGGTTGAATGTATCTCTCGGTTTGTCTATATTTTGTAGGTGAATGTGCTGAAAACTTATTTTGAACTCCATTTGATTCCGTAAAATGTTTAATTCACTTGATGTATATGCTGTGTTATTTTCACTAGCCATAAAAATAGGTAATCTAAATATTAAAAATATTTCTCGAAGGTTCTCTCAGGTACTTGCTACAAGTGTATAACAAGATTGAAAAATAGGATTTTATAAAGAGCCTAGCATTGTCTACAAGTAATCTATTCTAAAGAATTAGTTTTTCCTTTCAGGACAATATGAATTTTGATGGATTATTTTGACATCATTATCAAGATTTAACATAGATTTAATATCTACTCGTATTTTCTCATTTATAGTACGACACAGTAACGTTTTACCAATTTTTTAATTTTTTTTTATACTTGTATGTGTAGCATGATGATCTTCAATAATTAGTTTTCTTAATGATATTGGTATGACAAGTCTGAGCCTTTTAAATATGTAGCCATATTCTATTGTTAGTTTGTACCATTACATACTAAAGTGTTATAAAATATAAATAATTGACGTTCTATTTTAGTTTCTCTCAGAATTTGCTCACTGTCAACTAGCAATTATTCTAATTGCATTTGTGGCATAGAGACATTACACTTAAGGTATCTATTGAACAATTTGACTAAAAAAACATTCTGATAAGTATTCAATGATAACAAGGTCTTGCGCTTTGCTGTATTTAAATTTATAACTAAATTTTGATAAAAATTGAGCGTAATGTAGTAGATAATTTTCTGTTAGTTGTAGGTTCAGTATTGAAATTAATGGTTTCTTATCAGTGGTTAGAGTAAATGACCGACCATAACAATAATGAATAAAATTAGTTAGATCCCAATAAATTACTATTGCTTCTTTTATAATGTCATTATAATTTTTCTCTGACTTTGATAGTGTTCATGACGTGAACGTAATTGGATGTTCCAATCTAATAGGTACCTAATGTATGAGATAGCTTTCCTGATAATTCATATGGGGTGCATAGCGATATGCATCCCTTGTTAACACTAATGAATATTGTAAATTAAATGTCATTAATACTTGATCAATAGTCATTTCTTTTTTTATATTTGTGAATGCTTCCTCACATTTTTTTTTTTACCAAAATATGTGTTTTCTTTTTTTATAAAGTTGATATAATAGATGAAGTTTTGAATTTTTTATGCCAGATTTGGAAGTTATTTTGAAAACATCAAATTTTAGTTAACATGACCTAAAAACTGTTTTACTTCTGTTTAAGATATAGGCTGTGGTACATTTAAAATTGCTCTAATCTTATCGTTTATTTTAAGTAAATCATCTGAATCGATTACATGTTTTAGATAATTAACAGTAGTTTCAAAAAAATTATTTTTTACTTTATTAACATATGTAGCTTATTTTATTATTTGTAAAAAAAAAAAGACACCAAACTTGTTATGAAAATAATATAGCTTAATCATTTTTCAAGTATCGCTAACATAAACAATATATTTAAACAAGTACATATTATTTGACACCAATTATAAATTAATTCTATACGGTATTATCGTAAATAATGGTTTGGACAATTTTGGGTTAATAATCAATTCTTGATTTTGATTTCTTACATAAAACCGTTATTTTTCTGCTATTTCATTTGGAGTGTGACATAAATGTTTTTTTTAATGTGTACCTTATTTTTATCAGTTATATCATCGTTTGACATAAAGTTACTTAATTAAACATATTTGTCTAACGTTTGTATAAATGTTTCATTTGCTTCATTAAAAGGTTCAAGCCTTATCGGAACAATTGACTTTTCCTTGTCGCTCTACGTATTTGATTTAAGAAATATTAGTAATGCCACATTAACTTCCTCCGTCCTCATTACCATTATTGTGATTGTAGTTAAAGTTAATGTAGTTTATTAGACATAATGATATATTAAATTAACTAAATAAATTATAATTTAAAGTTATTGATACAGTGGTTGGGACCACATAGACCTTATACTACTATTCTTGCACGAGTAAGTAGTAGTACTACAAGACTGTAGTATAAAATCAATGAATTTTTTGTGTTATAATAATAATTTTTTAAACCTTAAAATATGCATCTTGATAACATCATAAAATTTACTTCTACATTTCTAATAGCGGTCGAACATTTGTGTGGAAAAGAAGTACCAATTATATATATATATATTAATAATTGGACACAGGATGAAAAAAAAAATAGGTCAAAGACAACAGACTTAATCTTCTATATATATATTAAGTGCGTATTGATATAAGCGACTATAACCAAAATATAATATATAATAGTGTATATTACACTATATAACCTATCAAATGTATGTTATATTTTAATATTAATATATATACATATACCTAATAAAAGTAATAATATATTACATAACGTTAAAACAATGTATTAGGACATATTTATATAAAATCTATAATATAGGATTATTTTCCTTAACATAGAGTAGATACCTCAAAGTAGTATATCTTTTCTGTACTTATCAATATTATACTATTTCGATGACAACATAGAACATTAACAATCAAACGAGCAATGTTTAAATATTTGGGTTTGGGTTCTTGAAAACGTGATCATTTACACATTATTTGGATTATTATATTTGTTACAGAAAAGTTAGTATACGTACGTATAAAATATTTCATATCATACAGTTCATATCATATTGTATATTTTCCTAATTGCATAAATTTTTATCAAAACGTATTTTATCGAAGTGAATAAAAATTCATATTTTATTTTTCTGTCGGAATGACATCCATAGTAGTATAGTACCTACTTATAAATGATATATTAGTGTTTTTACATAACCAATTTATTTTATTATTTATAATTTAAATAAATTTTTATTTTATCTTATTATATATAGTGTATATACTATATATAAATGTATTATGTATTTATTTTATATCAAAAGAAGTATTTTTTGGTATGATATTCATGATGAATAAATATTAAGCATTTAATAAGTATAACAGTAATATACTGTAAAAATAAATATAATCGTTTTTTATTTGATTACCATAAAACTTGAACCAGTAATAAGCCTTGCAGTATTATATTATACAATATAATATGTAAATAATACAACAATGGATACAATGAATTTAGGATGTTGTATTGAAAAAAATATTTTATTAAAAACAACACTTTAAAAAAAAAAAAGTACGATTAGGAGAAATAAGATAAATATGAACAATATACTTCTAAATTACTTTTAAGTAATAAAAAAAAAAATCATCAGCCGATAGCGTGGGAATGTATGAGACAACGCATCACTTGCGAACAAGTTGCCACTCGCCGAGCGTAAAAGTACACATCTACTTGTTGTATATAAATGACATTTATTAAATGTATTTCGTAAGCGTGCGAAATTAAAGTTAGCCTGTTGAAAACAACACGTAATCGTACGTAATTGCCGTATCGGAATTTCATCTTTCTTTGTTTTTTCGCAACGGTCGCGCACGCGGAGCCGTTCTTCTCGTTCACATCCGCCTGTCTTGGGCCACCGAAAACGGTAAAACATAGGAAAATTATCGTTTTACTTTATACGTCATATCGTGATCGTGTACGATTTATCGCGGGGCTCCAAACACCCGTAGTCATTCGTCGGAAATAATAATAATAATAATAATAATGTATGTGCGCATTGGTGGTCTCCTGTAGGCGAGTTGGTTTTGGACACTCGGAGAGGTGGCAAACTGCAATAACGCGAGGCGCGAGGGCCGCGGCCGTATAAAATGTTATATTTAGGTCAACGACAACAGCCGCCGCCGTTCGGCGTTTGTTGTTGTTTTCGGCGCTGACTGCTGAGCGCGCCGACCCCCGGGCTTTCTGCAACATTACGATGTCAGATGCCGCCGCCGATATCAGTGTTGTCGATCGTCGTGCGCACGTGCTCCTGGCCATTTCGGACGGAGCACGTGCCGTGTATTATTAGGCCACCTCCGCCGCCATCATCACAACCAAACAGTCTGTACACCCTCACTCATCGTCAACCCATTCCGCGCAAGCGAACGGCGCTATACCGCTCGGTGTCGTAAAACCGTATGACGTCGACGTGTTCAGCGTCACGTAGGCAGTTTCGTACAGTAATATTATATACCCAACATAGAAGCTATGCATTATATTACCATTATAGCAGTTGTTTGCCAAAGTTATCCGACGCAAGTGTACCTACAGTAGGTACTATGGTGCACTACTATCACTACAATTATTGTATACTATTAAAAGCACACAAATATTATACCTCATCTGTCATTAGATTTTTACACAGTGGCGTAGTATGGGTATACTAGCGTTTATCCCCGTCCTCCAAAATATCTACAACTATATTTTTTTACTTTAAAACTATTCCCAAAAAAATTATTTACTCGCGTCACTAATATTACGCTATAACTGATATTTAAATTATGGCAAGAATTCTGGCTGCAAAAATAGGTATCTATACTTTATCTTGGATTGTGGTCGCAGTAACCAATAAAAAGACAATGGTTACTAATAACCAATCGTAGGAACTTAATCGTACTACTTAACGTAGTTCTCACAAAAATTGAGCCAGATATCAAGTCATTATTAGCCAAACACTAGATACATCCATTTCATTAGGTCGATTAGAATAAAACAATTTTATAACAAACTAATATCATACATATGAGTACACATTAAAAAAAAAAATTATTTATACCTAATTAATTTTATTAATTATTTATACAACAATGAATGCATTTATATACAATAGATTCATTTTCTATTGCATTTATCTGTACTTATAGATAAATAATAATAAATATATTTACTATGTAGTTCTTTTAGTGGGAGATATAGAAAAAAAGTTTGGGAACACTAGTATAGACTAAAGAGTTATGTACTTATTATAATATTGGCCCTCTTTTAATATATATTTTGCGCATGTATTGGATAATAAATTGTATTAAACATTAATTTTATATTATAGACTATAATATTGCGTAATCAAATGTATAATATTATGTTCCATATTTAACTCATTCATAAACCTAACAAGTCAACAATAAGGTATTTATAATGTTATAAAAGTATATCTGGTTTTAGGTATGTTATATACTACATATATCAAGTTTTAATATGTATGCTAATAAATCAAATAAACAATTAAAAAAAAAAATTTCATTCATGATACATGAATTTTACATAGTGCTTATTGTTTACAAAACCTAGAACATAGTGATTGTGTGATAAACGCACATATTATGAAGGTTTTATCTTTTTATAATATATAAAGATCTCATAATAAAAGTATCTTATAGTATAATAATTTTTTATATCCCACATTTCCTTTATCGTTATTAAATTACGAAACGATTCAAATAAATTGATCTGATACATGGTTGTATATAGGGGATTATGAATTCAAATCCCCCCCTCCCCCGAGATTTAATTTGTTTAGAAATGTTGTACTGTATTTTTAATTTATATATACTCATAAAGTATACATTCAACCCTTCCTCCCAAAATTGAATCTGGTTATGGCATTGATAAGAAACTCGTACAAAATTATAAAATTTATTATAAAATCATTTACATTTTAACGAAAAACAATCAAACTAAAATTACTCGTGTTAGTAGATATACCTGTATATTCGATATTTCGATTTGAGTTTACTATAGAACTTCATTAAATTAATTAGTTTAATAATTTTATTGATATCAAATTATAACACATGACATAATATATCCTATCCAAACTAAATGAATATTGTTCATTAACTATACAATTAATTAATATGATATTTTGATATATGTGTGTTTTATATATGCAAATTAATTTTAAAAAGCATTAAGGTCGATTTTGGACCAATACTTTCTTCGCTTTGCTCAAAATCTAAAAACGAAAATTATGCATAAATATGTCACATAATCATTATTATTTCTGTAAAAGTAATCCATAAAATCATATCGTTTTAGTAAATTAAAAAATACTTTTGAACACTTATTAAATTCGATTCTAACCTATAACCTAAATACAGAAATTTAAATAATAGTTTAAAATTCAAAAACATGTTAATTTGAATAAATCTATTTTTCTATTATATTAACAATTTTCATTCAAAATAATAAAAATAGAAAAAGCCAAAGTATAAAATTGAATGACTATTTTAGAAATGTCCATAATGAGATGTAATAAAAGCTTTGATAACTAAATACCTATTTGATAAACCTATATATTTTTGTGAGCTGGTATACACTCTTGGATTGCTTATATTAAAAAATAAAAATCTGAAATAACAGTAAACAAATTCGCCATAAAAAATGTTGTTGTTGTGATCTTTTTCTATATATAAAATAATTAAAAACAATATTTATTTTTAGGCTTAATGGTAAACTGCCAAATTAACAACAATTTATAATTTACAGCTATATTTTTTTTATTACAAACAAAATTATAAGATATTGAATTTCATTAATACAAAACATTCAAATATATGCTTATAAATACATATTCTATGTATATTGTATACCTATAATAATGATATACCTATATCATATTTATGCATACGTATTAATTATAAATTATTTTTTTTTAAAAACTTCTTATTAATAATTCAATTATTATAGTTGAATATTGCCGCAAATATAGAGTAAATTTCAAACATGTACTTGTTTGTTATTACGTTGAAAACAATTTTTATTTATATTTTTTAGTATTATTATTTAAATGAAGCGAGATAATTATTATATATATATATATAATATACAGGATGATCAAAAGATATATGGAACAACAATAATGGAAATAACATTGAAAACGTATGCAGTTATCAGTTACCATTATTTATGTAATATGCATATTGATCACATTTTTTTACAAAAATATTTATACCTAAACATATAAACATTACTAATTTGAAACAACTGTCACAAATATCTTACATGAGACAAGATAATAATAAATTATGAAGGTAAAATGTCTTAAGTCTATTCCCTATAATACAATGAGCAACGTGCATGTAAGGTCACAGCCCACATGGGAATCGTTGAGAACTAGATTATAGGCGAAAATAGCTAAGGCGCAGTGTAATAAATTGGATGATGGAGGATATATAGTTAAGTTAGTATTATTGAACCAAAGATACCCGACGGGAATTGAGGCTACCTTTCTATAGCTAAAACTACCTTTCAAAAAATATGTAGAATATATAATTAACAAAATATTTACTAGTATATTATTATATTATAGCTAAACTAATTACTAAATAAAGTTTTAATTATAATATTCGTATAATAAAGATAAATATTAAACGTTAGGTGATAGAATATATTATAATAATTTATAATTATTTTTGTATTATTATTCCATGGTACTACCTAGCTATACTTGTAAGAAAATATTGTATACACAATGAAATCATTATTTTCATGAAGTATACATATTCACTTTGTAACAATCCATATTTTAAATATGAGATTTTCTACTTTAATTATGTGTATTTTACTTTTTATCATTTTCGTCTACTTCATTAGATATATATTTTAGTACTCATGTTATACACATAGTAGTGAAATAAATATTCTCAAACTTGATAATAAATATCAATAAATTTACACCATATGGATAATTTTACAATTTTAAAATATTATACGAAGTGGATAATTTTGATAAAATTTAAAAATGAATATTTTTATTATTGTATGTAAAAGCTGTTATATATTTGAGGTGTGGATACTTTTCGTGAATCAAATGTACATTTTTCGAAAAGAACGATATCAGTTAATAAATCCATACATTTATAGTGAAGAGCAGTGTGGGCAATGTGGCCCTCCACCCACGAATTTTATCATCATGTTAAATAATAACAATAATTATTATTTATTAGTAATTACATGATGAATACAGTAGATATTTCATTAAAAAAAAAATCATAAAAATTTAATGTCTTCCTCTCTAGCCATTAAAGTCTAAACATTCCAATAAATGCATCCTACTATATAACATACGAAAAATACGACTATACGAGTAAGTAGGCATATGAATAGTTATATTGTAAGAATATAAATAATATATATTTAGGTATATTAAATCAAAATATATATTGTCATATTACCAGAAACTCGTTATTCTTTTGATTTATAAAATCCATTTACATTTTCATTTTATATGCTTCAACATTTTAAAATGATATATTAGGTACCTATATTCCTATATGGAATTTAAGTGTTTTTTATAACCTAAGAAAACACTGCTAATGCAATAACTACTATGTTCTAATTTTTTTTTAAATCAGCATTAATGGCTTTAAATAATAAATTTAATTAAATAATTTTTCGGACTAATCCTCCTCGCCACATCAATCTAATGTGTCAAGAATTTCAGTATTTTACTTATTTATAAATTATATCATATACGTTTTTTAATATATTATAGATTTTTTTATTAATATCATTATCCACGTTTTATTCTCTAACGTTTTTATTTTTGTTTTATAAATGTATTTATTTTTGATAAGTACCATTTAATAATATTATGAATTTAAAAGTATTTCTCAATTAATTGTTATTATTTTTTATAAAAATAAGTATAATATTCTCTGTATTTTTCAACATTTAATTTTTTTACAATTAAAATATGTGGTTGAATAAACTATTTAGTTATGATCATAAAATATTATTACCTAATGTAAGTTTAAATTTACTACTTACCGGATTTGATAAAGTTTTCTTTTAATAAAAAGTATTTTAACTTTCAAAGTATAATATAAACAGTTTATCTACTTATAGTATAAAGAGATACTACGTCAATTTATGACAAATTTAATGTCATAATATTTTTGAAGTTCTAATGAAAATAATTTATTATTCTAACCCGACACCTCAACTTTAATGTACGCCAAAGGTCAATCCTTTCATGCTTATATAATTTTAAGTAACACATTGTGAAATTTTTAATATATTGACTTATCAACTTCACTTGATATTAGTATACGCCACTGCACATTATAATGTATCTTTATAGTTTTATACATTATAATAATAATTAATAATAAACAGATAACTCATACTATGTAATATATATAATCATGTAATGAACTTGTTAAAAAACAAATAAATAATATTACCATAATATGAATCAATTTATTTTTATACAAATGTGAAATAAGTTTCTAATTTTATATATTAATGTAATATAAATAACAAGTAGTTATTTAATATCTAAATATCCTTTTTGGATTCTGAGTGAATAGAGGAATGTATTGATTTTATAATATACTATAATATATAATAAAATCAATAGTTTTACAAAGATATTTTTTGTGTCTGAAAACATCTTTTTATAGTAGAATTAATGATTTGAATAACACGAATAGGATATGATTTCAGTAGAAAATAGCATCTAATTGATACTTTATTAAAATTTTTTTTCGAATTTCTCAAAAGTTTTTCCTTGAGCAAAGAAAAGGTACCAAAAAATAATGAAAAATCGGAAAAATTCACAGAAACCGTAATTTTGAGGAAATTTATTTTAGATTTTTCATAATACCTAATAAAATTTTGAACATAATGACTTGAAAATATTTTCAAGTATTTTCATAAGTAGTTTACACACGTGGTAAAATTTTGAATCTGCTTATTAGTATACTATATTATAGGTATTAATTGAGTTTCGCTCAGAATCGTATTTTCTAATGCAATATCATTGAATTCACATTGTAATTATAATAAAGTGTACTAATTTCTCCGATGACGGGATGAAGGAGGACCGTCCAAAATCGACCTTCAAAACCAGTTTTTTTCAATTTATTGGGCAAGTTCTAAAATTTGTTGTTACAACAAAAAATACATAATAATTATTTTATTGCATTATATTTTTAAATTACAAATTTATTTACAACATTTACATTTTTATTTTACATTTATTCATAAGTAACACAATTTTGGAACTGATAGATTTTTTATATACAGTGCACATATAAAGATGTATTGCTGCCTCTTGTAGAAATCTAGAAACTTAGCTACGCCACTACCATAAGGCATATATTACACAAAATTATATGCATATTAAATTCAAAATTATTATAATTTTTAATCATATATGTATTTAACTATTTGATTGGAAGACATATGCGTGGTATTGGCTAGTGTCTCCAAGGGAACGAAAGTCGTAAACTTATATATTGTCATACAATTTTCCACACTATAATGCCTCGCTATATAAAATATTTTAATGGGTTCAAATAAAAGTTGAGTATTTTTTTTATTTTCATTATATATAACTTGTAGACATTTGTATAAGACACAATATTGTGGTTAAGGATTATGGTATAATTATTTTATAATACATTTATTTATTTTGTTAACATCTAGACAGGAAATTGTATAGAAATAGTTTACAATAATAAAACGTATATAGTATTAAAGTAGTAAATAAATAACAATATATAATTAAACCTCGAAAGGTCAATATTGTTAAATTTTGTCAGTAAAGAGCAAAATTATTAATATTTCCATTGAATTTTTCGTCTATTTCTGTACGGATCCATATTGTAATTTATTAAAAAATATTCTGTACTCGTAATTTGTATATAAAGTTAATATTTAAACATTGTTTCTAAATAGATAGATTATGTACAAATAGCTCATATGGCAAGTACTCGTATTATGCGAAAACAGCTGACGTTGTAAACAATGATATATAGTTTTAAAAAATTGTATCCCATCTATCTACGAGAATAGATCTATCCTATTATTTGGTATTTATCTATTACTTAGGTACCTATATGGATCTTTATTTCTTAATACGTATATAATGATTTTCCAGTCGAATAAGTACAAAATACTACATAGCATATTATTTACAATGTACAATCCTAGTTTAGAATACGCTGTTGGTAAAACAATATTATCGTGTACTGTTATACGTTGTAGATACAACCCTTAAAGGGATCGTCAGTCGATTGGCGACGGCGCGGGCGTGCATATTGGCAACACTGTTCGCCACGTTTGTACCGTATCTTCGTCCGTATTCACGTACACCATCTACCCCTTTCGCATTAATACAGTAACACACTCGTCCTTCGAATGTCTGCCGTCGCCGTCTCGTCATAAAATAACAAACAGACTAATACACGCACCAAACAATAACAGCCGATATTCAAAGTCATTTCGCCCTGGGCACCACTTGCGTAAAATACGTAAACACGGATTTTTATCGACTGGGTAATCGTTCTCGCAAAACTAACGTCGATCTAACATGAGCGACTCGCAAGTAAGAAAATAATATCACTACCATACTATAATTATTACTATTAAAGCGTTTATTATAATAACAATAACAATAACACCTGGTGGCGTTTATATTAAATACCTACAGTATGTATTTCAGTGTATTTTCTTTAACATCTGGATAAAATAGTGTCATGTGTCCGCTGCTCCGCTCATTATTTATCAACCGCAACCCCTTTTCCATTGTCGTTCTGAAGACGCCTGTAATTTTATACGTACGTGTGACAATTATTAATGACATTTATTGAACCTGCATTATAAACACAGTCTTGAAATATGTATACTGTTTATTTTTTATTTTTTAAATCCCATATCCGCTCTGATAGATGGTATTTTAATTCTGAATTTCGTTAAAAAATTGTATACAATGCGATCGTTCATTTTGTTATATCCAATAGTAAATGAATAAAATAACGGAATGTGTTGATAAATGCTATTATGAAGTATTGGATTATAGGAAGTGAAAGGGATTGTGGTGAGTAGTGTAGGCGTTTCTAAGGGAGGTGGTAGTGTTTGGGCGGGTGGTCCCCGGGGGTCGTTATTGCTAAGGCGCACATTCGGAGTATTGATTATTTGTCCAGAAGAATGCGATGGCGGGAAACACGTATATATTTATATATATAGTCTAGGTCTATATATGTACGAATATATATTTATAAATAATTTCTGTCTTCCAGATGACACTTATATAGGTAATTGATATCATACACCTATTACGTATATTACGTAAAATAATACTGTCGTTTAATAAGAATTACTATATGTTTTGTTTGAATAAAATATATTGCACACATTGCGTGCGATTATTATTTATAGTTGACGTAAGTATTTGATAGGATTCATCACTTTGTAGTTTGTACAAATTGTTAACACGGCGCAATCAATAGGCAATTTAGGGGCATGCATGTATCAATTCACACTTCACATACGTACTACACTCAATTGTTATTTAAATTTTACTGTTAGTGAGCTAAATAATAAAATATAATATTGTTTTGACAATTTTATTCACACGGTCATAAAATTTTATTGATGTACCTAACTTACAAAATTATTTATTTTCGTTTTTCAGCTGTGACGTTTTCACTTTATCCATTTAATGATATATTTTTAAAAAGGTAACAATACTGACACTATAACCTAAACTAGGTATTCATTATTACAACTAAAAGATAATGTTTTTAGAAATTATGTTTTAACAAGATCAAAATATTTTTTTTAGTTTATTAATACAGCAGATTTTTATTTAATTTTAGCTTTTTATACTAATTAAATTTAATTTCGTATAGCGTATAACCTTTAATGTCGTATTCATTGTTAGAAAACGATTTTGTACGAATTTATGATAGAATTGAACATTTATTATTAATTAATTTTAAAATATTCGTATTACCATAAACCATAGAAATAACTAATTTCTATAAAGTAGTGCAATGGAGTTATTGATTTTTATATGATATTTTTTCGATGTATGTGTACATTATGTTTATATATTCTTATTATAACTTTTATAAAAATATATAATTGATGTATTTCTATCTATTAATTAAAAGAGTTAATATAATAATATCTACAAAATAAAAATAAATTAATTACAAAATTTATATTCAATATGTTTGCGCTTTATGAATTCCTAAGAATATTTTTATTTATTTAATTAAAATAATTTTATTGAGTGAGCATTACACTCATAGAATTGTGTACTATTATAATACAATTATTTAAACTATGATTTATAAATAGCTGATTAATTAGAATATCTTAAATAATATAAATCATTAGTGTTTATTACCAATTGTAAATTTACAATGACATAGTTTTTAAATAATTGAATATTATAAGATTATTCAGTATTTCAGTGTTATAAAGGTCAAATGTTAACAAATTTGTGGCAATTTCATAATTAATTCAATATAGAATAGAACACTTTCTATGGAATTTAAAATCTTTAATTACTACGCCATCCTCAAAATATCCGGCTTTCTCCTTCATCATTATCATCTGAATTCAATATAATTTTATACTATATTTTTATTTTTCATTTAAATTTTAAGATGACATAACCAATGTTAATAATTTTAAATAATTAAGTTAGTAAATATAAAACAATACTAATACATAAAATAAGACGTATGCTTTAAGTTATTATTATTAGTATCCTTAAACTGAAAATTCTTTAATAAATGTGTATTTAAACACAACACACTATAATCTTGGATTAACAAATATAAACTATCTTGTTAATTATAGGTATGACAATATTAAAATGTAGTAAATATTATATTTTTAATATATTTAATACAATACCTTAATAGCAACTTTTATTGAAATTAAGTATGTTAAACTTAAAATATAATTTAAAAATGGAATATATTTATTTTCTTTTTTTAATAATTGCTATTAGGTTTAATAGTTTAATTTGTACCTAGTGTAACTTATTTTTTAAAATAAAAACATTATTTAATTATTTATGTACATGATGATTAGTAAACATCATCAATATACTTATAATACACTATTCGTATAATTATTCTATATTAAGTGGGTATCATTATTCAGTGTTACATAATAACATTTTAGTTGTTTGTAAAATTTGTGTTATACAGTATTTGGTATGAGGTATACTATATAAAATATGATCCAAATAAATTCATACAGTTAAAAGAATTTTAAAATACTAATTTTCTTTTAATTTGTCGAAATCAATAATTTAACTACAAACCTATATTTTCACAAAAATCTTTATTTTATTTTTTTAGAGGTTTCTCGTCAAGACAGAGAGGAGTGGTAATGTCTACGTTCATGTACAGGTAATAACATAATATTTTAAAAGTTGATTATGTTAATGAAGGATTTATTTATTAACTTTTTTTATTAATGAATGCAAATAAAATATATTAAAATTTATGAACAGCTTTATATTTTATATTGTTTATTTGTATAGAATTATAGATATAAGTATAGACTAATATATATGTTAAATAAATTTATTTATTTATGTAAAAAATAAGCAATGATTATAACTTATAATAATCACTTAAATTAATAGTTATTTATATATACAACAAATACAAAAATAAAATTATTTTTTTTTTATCATTAAAATAGATAACTATTCAATAATCTATTAAAATTGTTAAATATATTTTAATATTGTATAGGTTATTAAATTTAAATTTATATTTAAATCATAAAAAAATTATACTAAGAAGTTTATTTTCTTCATGCTATACAAAAAACATAAATTATATAATTTTACAACAAAAAAAAATTATAAATTGAAAAGTTTTTAATCAGATTAGTAAATTATTTCATCTATATATATTATATATTTCAAATTAAATAATATTTTATAATTTCGTGTATATATATATATATATTAGAGTGTCTCTTATCTATTAATATCAATATTTTTTTAGTATCACCCCCTTAATTTATGTATTTGCATAAAAAAAATGAGCTACAAAAAGTTTTAAGTAAATCAGATAAGATTAACCCATACCGACTTGAATTTGAAATTTGAGTACATTCATTTTTCGTAATTTATTGATATATTTATATTTTTTATATATTTCATATTTATATGAATATCTCGTTTACGAATAGGAAAATTTAAATAAGTTAAATCAAATATTTTAAATCAAATTATATTATCTTTAAATTTTGTTCTTACATAATTTTTCTCATTTCTAATTATATAGAAGATATATTGACTTTGATGTAAAAAATACTGTTTTCTCAAAATTGTATTTAACTTATCTATGTTTTTATTCCTACATACACCTAATTTCAACAACCATGATTTATTATATAGTATATTAAAAACCGTGTATACAACTTCAGAAATAATTATCAAAAAATTAAAAGATTATAAATTTGGTGTAGTTAAATATTATCTTGATAATTTTGAAATAATGTGTTTAAAGTTCATTGCAGAACGTAAAGTGTAGTTGATTACGTCGTCATCTGTTATGCATTTTTTTTTTGAGATTTTAATCGAATTTTATGCAAATATATCTAGAAAATCACAAGCTGATAAAAATATATTTTTGATTGGGGCACCATCAAGCCAAATTCTAGAATCAAAGCTCCTGTCAATAAAGCAAATACTAACAGTATAATTTTGTATAATGTGAGAACAGTAAAACTGAATACAAGAAAAAGTGGGTCGTTTGCCATTCGTGAATGCAACATTTTCTGGGGAAAAGCTCAAATCCCTGCACGACCAGTTCAACATTGTATAAATAAGCTCTTAAATTTGTATGAAAAATGGCGTAATCTACAAAAAAATTCACAAAAAGTAGGGGATTCATTTAAATTTAAAAAAAGAGAATTCATTAATAAACTCGACAATTTATTTGATATTGCACACGCTGATGCATTAAATATAATGATCATAGAAAATGACAAATAGTTTTAAATTAATCAAAAGCTTCCGGGACGAATTGGTTGTCTAGGTGGTATAAACAAATAATTACAGGAAAAAGAAAATAAATAAAAAAAAGGAAATTTAAAAATACAGAAAAACAAACAAATAAAGGACTTCAAGTATTGGTTCCATCTACATCAAAATATAATCTAACAGTTAACCAAAGTCAATCAGCTGATATGTCTGTAAGTTCATCATCATCATCGTCAAATTCTGAATACACACAAAGCAGTTTATCACTATCAGAAAAACAAGGGCCGCACAAATTTCACCTAAGCTTGTTACTGAATTGAATCGATGCAATTTAAGTATGCGGGATTCGGTTTATATTATACAAGCAACAGCTGAAGCTTTAAGTCATAACATTGATTGTTTAGTCATAAATAAATCATCCATACATCGATACCGTGATGCTTCACGTATTGAACAATGATATCAAAACCAATTTTCAAAATTCTCCTCCTAATTATGTTATTGTACGCTGAGATAGAAAAATACTACCAACATTGGTAAAACACTGGTTTCGTTTGTATCAAATAATAGAATGAAATTTTTTTCTCTATTTAATACTAACACAGATTTTTAAATAATGATCCTAGTACATGGAATACCCAAACTAGTTATTTACATGGAAAACAAATTGTATGTTCTCTAAACATGGTAAACGATACAGCAGAAAGAGCAGTTAAACTTATGAAAGATTTTCAGGGAAATTTGACCCAAGATAATGAGAAGTCTGAGTTGCTCCTTCTCTGTATCCAAAAACACAAAAGACTTTACCCAGACTGTAAAAAGAAAACTTTAAAAAAAAAATTTAATGAATTTTTCGTAATGTATATAAAATATTAACAATTTAAAG
The DNA here is from genome assembly GCA_013282895.1 of Eriosoma lanigerum. Taxonomy (NCBI): domain Eukaryota; kingdom Metazoa; phylum Arthropoda; class Insecta; order Hemiptera; family Aphididae; genus Eriosoma; species Eriosoma lanigerum. The sequence goes on from CM023357.1 coordinate 45,391,907, forward strand.
AAAAAAAACGTTATTTTATAGGTAAAAGATAATATATCTTGTAAATAATTAGTAATGAGAAAAATTATATTAGAACAAATTTTATAGGAAATTAAATTTTATGTAATAAATGTATTTGACAAATTTCAATATTTATATTTGTAAAAGAAAAATTCATAAATATAATATATTATTTTAATGAATTACAAAAAAAAAAAAATGTAATTAAATTTCAAATTCAAGTCGGCACGGGTTAACCTTAACAGATTTGCCCGAAACTTTTTGTAGCTTATTTTTTATGCATATATATATAAATTTAGGGAGTGAGACTAACAAAAATGCAAAAAAATAATATCTATAACTAAATAAAGAACACCCCAATATATATATTTATACTATTATATCGTACATTTTTATCACTTATATTACCAAAGTTCAATCTTCGATGATACAATTTTTGTGCAAGTAATTTAATTTGAGTAAATTTTCGTAATCGTTGACAATATCTTAAATTTGTTAAGTCAATACTGTATATTAATTTTTTTTAAATAATAATTGAATAAATATTTTTATAAAATTTACTAGTATTGTTTTTGCAATATATGAAAATTTTCGCTATTACTTATAAGTCTTTTGATATTTATTATTGGAGATTTTCACATGGACTCGTATATTTTACATAAAATAATTATCACGTTATTTTAAATTATTATGACGTTCTTTATATATTTAATACATATTAAATTATAATAAAATAATTAAATATTATTCATATACAGATAATTCGAAACGAAAAATTATTTATTATAAATTTAAATAATAAATAAGAGCTAATGAAAAATATACAACCTAATTGTATTTTTAGATTCTGAGCGAAGCGAATAATTTATTGGTTTAACAGTGATGTTATTTTTTTTTCGTGTCTGAATGCACGATTTTAGGTAGAAATAATTGTCTGATTACCACAAATAGGATATGTTATCTGTACCAAATTGCATCTAGTTGGTACTTTTTTATTTATTTTTCGAATTTCTCAAAAGTTTTTCCTTGGAAAAAGAAAAACTATCAAAAAATGGCGGAAAATTGGCAAAATTACTGTTTCCATTATTTAATTTTTTTTTATTTCGTAATAACTAATTGATTTTTAATCTAAGAAACTTTATTCACATAGGTAGTTTACATGCGTGGTAAAATTTTGGAATGGATTGATTAATTTTCTGACTAAATATAGTGCTTTGTATTTGTTTCCAAAAATATTCAATATTACCTGCAATTTTGGGTTTATCGGTTTGAAAATTTTATAGAAGTCTAATCATATAGTACTTAATCTTATTGAAAAATATTTTAAAAATCGTAATTTACAATTTTTTTATAAGCTTTTAAAATTATAATATTTAGTAGAACTGAATATTATGATATTATGTTTCTTTTTAAAAAAATCTGAAAACATGATTTCTGGTAGAAATAATAGTTTGATTACTACAAGTAAGGTATGATTCGATAGAAAATTGCATTTATTGGTACTTTAATTAGCACAATTTTTTAAATTTTCAAAAGCTCTTCCACAAAAAAAAGAAAGACTTCCAAAAAATGACGGAAAACTGAAAAATTCAAAGAAATCATAATTTTAACGAAATTTATTTAAAATTTTTCATGATAACTAATGTATTTTTGAGCGTAGGTACTTGAACTTTTTTTGAGTATTCTCATAGGTAGTTTACACACGTGTTAAGATTTTGAATCTGCTTATTAGTATACTATATTATAGGTATTAATTGAGTTTCGTTTAGAATCATATTTTCTAATGCAATATCATTGAATTCACATTGTAATTATAATAAACTATACTAATTTCTCCGATGACGGGATGAAGGAGGACCGTCCAAAATCGACCTTCAAAACCGGTTTTTTTCAATTTATTGGGCAAGTTCTAAAATTTGTTGTTACAACAAAAATACATAATAATTTATTTTATTGTATTATATTTTTAAATTACAAATTTATTTACAACTATCTGTAAATTATTCAAAATATACATTATAAATTAATGATATTTTTTAGAAAACAAAACATTTTATATCACATTAAAAATTGTTTATTCTTAAAATTATATTTTATATAAAAAGAATGTTTACTTTAGTTTTTAATTGTATTTAACAAAATATTTTGATTTTATTTAGGGAGATCTTTCCCAACAAGATAAGAGAGCCATATTTCTCACTGTGCATGACCTAGGATGTAACCGTAAGTTAAATTAAATTTCAATAAATATGTTTTTCTTTTATTACGTTTATTAAATATAAATATAAATATAATGTTATTTTAAAAAGTTGTTTTGTTAGTTATTCATTACATCATTACATAATCCTGATATTACATTATCATTTTTATCGATTTATTTTTATAATTATCTTTACATCAAACTGTTAAAACAATAACATAACTATAAATATATATTCAATACCTAAATAATTTCTGAATTGTAAAATGATAAAATATATTGATTGTCCATGAATTTTAATTTCAAATATAGACATATCATTTGAGAACTTTGTCAACCAGCCATGCATGAGTGAAATTAAAGATCGATCAATATTTATTCACATTGATGTGCCCGGCCATGAGGATAACGCTGATACTCTACCAGACTCGTAAGTATAGAATAATTCAGTACTGGGCAAGTTAACTAATATTTTTAACTTGTAAAGTTAAATTATTTTAAAAATGTTGAAGTTAAATTAAAAGTTATAAGTTACTGTTAATTTTAGTTAGCTTAAAAATGTTAAAAGTTAATTGAAAACAAAATAGCCTAACTTATTAGTTAAAAAGTTAAAAAAAGTTAAATTTTAGATTTTTAAAAATGAATAATTATCTACATTATATTATAGTTTAGTATAAAAAATTAATTTATTATGTATAAAGACACTTTTTTGAATAGTATCAGATCAGATTATTACAAATTGTATTACTATGAACACTGTTATTTTATATATGTACTTACGAGTATATGATAAATTTTTTAAAAAATGTGAGTTATGATGATTTTTAGTTATACAGAACGTTTTATTGTAAATTTAAAATCCTTTTAGTAGTTAAACCTTCTAAGAGTTGAAATGTAAATTAATTGTATTAACAAAAATATTAAAATATATAGTAATATATAATAAAATTAGGTAGATAATAATATTTTGAATATTATTTTCATTCCACTTCGTTCCTTAACTTTACCGGGAAACAAGCTAAATTATTTAACAAATATAATGGAATATCAAAATCAAAAATTACATTTATTACTGTCGACAATTGAATAGGTTTTTTATTTTATTATTTTATTATTATTAAATTGTTCTAATTTTATCATCATATATAAATATATTATAAATATTACTAAAATATAATTATTATATTTATATATATACTATCTAATAATGAGAACATCATTAATTTTTTAAAATATGCTAAACTCAAAAAACATGTGCTAACTTACAGAATCATACCAATAGCCATACAAAAATATAGCGTGGACTACGAAAATACAGAATAATGATATAAATAAAATTAAAATAAATGTATAGGTACAATAGTCATAGAGCAGAACTATACGTAATAATATTATAGTTTACATTAGTACCTAGTATCTACATTATATTTAAAATATAAATATATAATTTGTTATTAAATTTTAAATTTTAATGGTCCACTGTAATAGGTAGTAGAAGAAGTATGAATATAATAAATTAAGGTTGTTGTTGATTTTAAATATAAAATCTTTATTCTATAAATGTATATTATTTAACTTAAATTAAAAAATAATATTATAATTAACTGAAAAATCTACAATGAACTTAGCTCATTAAGTTGAAAGATATTACTTAATGTAACTTGTTTTATAGCTTAGTTAAAATTAATTTAACTTTAACTTTTTAACTCGTTAATGCCTAGCCTTTTATTATTTTTTGATTTTAATATCTTAATTATTTGTTTGATTTAAAGTTTTCAGTTTCCATCGTTGCAAGTGCTAGGTGAAGATTTAGTGTCTGTTTTAGATACATTACACATTCGTTATGTTATTGGATTAGGAGAAGGAGCTGGTGCCAATGTAGTAGCTAGGTTTGGTTTGGCACATCCATCGCGTGTATTGGGATTAATACTTATAAATTGTACTGGATCAGCTACATCAGTGAAAGAAAATTTCAAATCAAAAGTAGGAATATCGTATCTTTACATGTATTATTTACCTATAAATCTAATATGTTTTCGATATTATTTTAGTTCGTAAACTGGAAAGGAAAATCGACTGTGAGTCAATCAGCGATGGATTATTTAATATTTCACAAATTTGGACACGTAAGTTGAAAATGCATATAATTTGTATCAATTATTGTTATAATAAAATATTCACAATAATTATAGCAACTTATGAACGAAACAAATCCAGACAAAGAGTTGGTTATTAATGAGTTTGTAAAACGTCTTCAAGGCACTATAAATTCTAAGAATCTTAAACAATACGTAAATGCATTTCTTAAGTACGAATAGCAAATTATACTTAAACATCACGTTTCATATTGTGAAATAAAAAATTAATATTCACATAAATTTTGATTTATTATAGCCGAAAGGATCTAATGCTGAAAGACTACAAACAAGACATATTATTGGTAACAGGAGTACTGGGCTCTTATGCTAATGTTGTCGAGAAGTTACACCGTGACTTGAACAAACATAAGGCTACATTATTAAAGATTGAAAGGGCTGGAGATGTTTTAGCAGAAGCGGTAAGAATGATTATTTTATTCCATAATTTAAACAACCCAGAGTAAATATAGAACAACAACCTGCATTAAACATTGTATATTAGTAAATTATTAATATTATTTACCTACTCATGGCTAATTAATTGTAGTAGTAATCAAAATATCCAAATTATTTACAATTTTACTGGATTAGTTTATTCATTATTACAAATGATTACTTGTATAATCCTAACATAATCGTAATAATAATCGTAACATAATCCTACACAGCATTATATAACATTAATTTCAGTGTTATATTTGGTATAATGGCATCAGTGGCGTAATTTTGGGGGAAAATCGGAGGCATTTGCCTCCCTTAATTTTATCGGGAAGGGGCAAAAGTATCATTTCCCTCCCCCAGATAAATCCAAGGTTCAAATTTTAAGTTCTTTAAAAAGTAATTGAAAGAATAATATTATGCAAAATGTAATTTTAAAACGCAACAGTACTAACACTATTAACATGTTAACATACAGAGTATGATAATTCGCGAGTTTTTTCACATTATCTACATTAATAAATCCAAAAATATGTAATAAGTAATAACAAACAACTAATATATGTTATAACTAGTTGTTATACTTAGTATTTCTGTGATATTATTATTGATTTTACTATGCATTAGCACTTATTTATTAATTTATTAATTTATTAGTATTATTTTTAACACTTATTATTATTAACTAAAACAAAATAAAAGTAATTGCCATGAGTTTAAGGCTAGTGCCTTGTGTAATAGTGTAAAAACAAAAAATTAGGTATACATAAAAAAAAAATGTATTTTACACCCCCCTCCCCTCTCCCACGTTACAATTTTGGTGATTACATTATTTTGACTCCCTATTTTTTTACCCAGTTACGCTATTGATTGGCATAGATAAGGTAACTATATATGTATAACTAACTATATTTAGCATCCGAAAAATTGTGCAGAATTTAATAGATTATTCACGTTAAGATTAATACTTTGTATTATATGAATATGCTTAACTGACTATTCATAATAGTATAATGTTATTTAAAAATGTATAGTCATTGATTATAATGAACTACTAAATATTTACATAATGTTAAATATCTATAAATAATTCTTATTTTAATGAAAATTGAAAATATGAATTTTTCATCGTAAAAATCTGTTTTCATAGCCATCATTCATCGTCATGAATTTTGACTTTTAAATTTTAAAACCCAATACAAAATAATATAAAACATTGTAAACAATTTTAAGTACACTTTTTTCTTTTTTAAATTATAGGTGTCAAATATTATGTGGGGGAAGTGTAAATTTTGTTGTTGGATTACTGAAGATTAAGACAGATATCTATATTATGGCCTCTTTTTTTTTTTTGAAATTATATAAAGATATTAAATATTATAATTTCAATTTTAAAAGTACATAAAATTACATATTATTGTTATAAAAATAGTAATAAATTAAAACTTATTAAACATATAATTATCACTTAGACACAAAATTCAAAAGTGTTATACAAAATGTAAAATTATCATCAATGATGTCGATGATAATAATCAGGTCGCGTATTTATCATCGTTATACATTCAGCATTTATTATATTATTCTCGGTATTATTATCATATCTTTATTTATTTTTGTCTATGTTCGTTTGTCTCGTGCTCAATTTTCTGTCCTCAATTATAGGGATACCTTAGTTGATAATACTTTATACCTATATTGGCTATTAGGTATAATATAATATTCTGTAATCAAATTATATTAATATTATTCTATTAATTTATTTAATCTTATAGCCGGCAAAAATGGCACAAAGTATCCTGTTGTTTTGCAAGGGACAAGGTTTGCTTACATCGGTTACGTTGCCAGGAATTGAGAGACAGCGCACGTTCTCTGGCAGTTCGTCGGATGGTGAGCGTCCGAGGCGCAGCTTGTCACGCGGTATGAGTATGGAAGATTACGATAGACCAAATATTCGACGACTATCCATATCCGTTAACGAAAACCTACCATCTCCAAAATAAAGACTATATTACCTAAATGAATGACGACCACCCGCACATAAACTATTGGCTAAATTGATCTAAATAAAATACGAATATAATTCGATACATAATATATATATATATATATATATAAATACATTAAAAAAATCTAGTCATTAACTTCTACTATTACTTCTATTATATCTACGTGTAATACATTAATCTTGCATGAATTGTCGTTAGTTCCTGTAGTCGCTCGAAAGAGCCAAATATTGAAATATCCTATGATATATTATATCTTGTCTCCAAAGTCCGCCCACATATCAGTATTAAAAAAAACACACTTACAAAAAAAAAAAAAAACGCTCTTGATTATTTATTATTATTTTATATTTTATATGGGATATGTTCCTATACATGACAATATAAGCAAGAGCAAAAGTAAATAATTTTCGTTAATTTTTACAATATTTTTTTTTTATTGAGATAATGTGGTCGAATTGGATATGGATAATAATTAATTATGGCTATAAGATATATAAGATATACATTTTGTCAACTGATATATATTTTATTATATGGAGTGATCGTTGAAAATTTGTTTTTCCTAAAGTGATTTCACTTCATTTTATGCCAAAGTAATTAATACATTTTTTTTTTTTTAATTGTTAACAAGTTGTGTGCAAAATGCATTTAAATTATCCAAATGTTTATTTTAGCCACGGGTGAGAAAGCCATCTTTTTTCACTTTTTTTTTATATTATATGTTTTTATTTGAGACAAAATAATGAAGTGGGAGCATAATATTCGAGAGACTGAAATTCAGTTTTTACTTGATTAATTTGATCTACTACTTTGATACCAATTTGTTTTAGATAACACTTTATACGTAGAAGCTTATTAAATGACAACGCTCAGTGGCTATAAGCACTAATTAAGTGCAAAATTATACATAAATATAAAATATAAATACACAAAGATTTATACATGGATATTTTTAAATATTTATAAATTTGATTTATAAAATAATGTAGATTTTTCGTTATATATATATATATATATATGTGTGTTTATTATAAATATAATTTTTTTTTTTGTAGTTTTTAAGCTTTTTACACCAGTAGTTGTTATTGTTGCTAAGCTTTGTAATAACATTATTATAAATTATAAAATATGTAGGCATACATAATATTATACATACTTGATACTTATACATATACATAAATATAATAATTATAAATTTATAACTGTGTTGAAATATGATTATTATGCAATGTTAGTTGTATTATTATTTATTTATTATGATTATAAAATTAATTGTTATTAAGTAATGATAATCGAGTCTTCTGTTTAAAAAAACACACCTTTGTGTAACTATCTGTTATTATTTCAACTGTAAATTACCTACTTATAAAAAAAAATGTAAAAATTTTATTTATTTAAACTAATAATTAATTAATACATATATTAAAAAAAATAACACGACACGACTATAACAATAATCGACAGATATTATAAATTTATACAATATACTCGTATACAATATTATACAAACGACACATAAAAAACGAAATTAATAACTTATAAGTATGAAGTTATAAATTTCTTTTAAAATTAAAAATAATGGCATAAGGATAGGTACCTAATCCGATTTTAATTTAAAACTAATTTTATATCAAATAAACATAGTAAATATATATATATATATATAGGTACTTTTATTTTTGGTATCTTAATTATATTAATTATATTCGAAAAATAGAAACCCCTAGTCCCAAAGAAAAAAATAGTCTTCATTCAAGTGCATAAAACTGCATAGCACATTTAGCCTGTGAATAATTTTGGACTATTAAAACTAAACTGTGCCTAATTTAATTTGTTGTTTTGGTTGCAATAAAACCAAAAAATGATAGTATTTTCTTGCCCTAAAGATGAGTTATTAAAAATGCAATGGCAAAATAACTTGGGTATAATTCTTAAAAAAAAACTATGTTGTTTGTGAAAAACATTTTTTATTCGATGACAATGAAAAAAAAAATATATTACAAAAGATTCGCAGGGAAATATTATAGTTTCTGTAAGTATGAAACCTACTTTGTTATGTTTAAAGACGATTACGGTATGGTAAAATTTCTGAAAAATTAGTTGAGTTACTCAGTAAAAAATATAATCTTGTTTAGATGAATCTGCCCAAACCAAGATTATAGCCCAATACAATTCCACTTAAAATCTTGGATATTGATCAAAATGATCATGATTATGCTAAAGTTGAACAAGTTAATGTAAGCCATGGCTAAAGATTTAGCCATGATGTAAGCAAACTATTATATTAAACTAATTAATATAGATACGAAAACATGTTTAAATAGATAAATAATTATTTACTTAAAATTATAATAAAAAGTAATATTTGAAATATTTAGGCTAATGTATTTTGCTCAACATCTATAAATAATAATAAACGTCGTAAACTTTTTCAAATTGTCAACTAGAAATAGCTGCAAAAGTTTTATTTTTATTCATAAATATTTTATTATAATATTTTTAAATTTCAATATTATATTAATAAATCTAATAATCTAAATATTATATTTTTTTAAATTTAAATTATAATTGTTTTCATAATTATGTACGTATATTTTACAATTTTCTATATCAAAACACTTTTCTAGGATGACATGGATCTTATAGTATTTATAATCAATGATAATAGTTTTGAAAATTATCAATTTATTTTATTTTATATCGAGATAAATTATATTATGTAGATATATAAATAAATAACCAAATATAAATATAATTTTAAACAAACCAAGTGTATAAAAATTAAAAATAAATGTTTTAATCCTAAAAAAATCCTAAAATCGTGTAAATTAAATATATAAATTATAATATTCTTCTGATAACATATTAAATTAAAATAATTATTATAAATCATTATAACAGGAAAAAGTAACTCCAAATATCCAAATGATATGTTGATAACGACACAGTGAACATCTGATGATCTTATAAGGAAAATAATTTCTCATGTGTAGGGATGGCAAAAAATTTCCCGACCTCGATATATCGAAAAACTAAATATCGATATGCCGATATATCGGTTAAAAAAATATCGATAATTCAAAAACAATTTTAATATTTAAATATTATTTATTCTTTTTTTATCATTGCTAGAGCACGGTAGTTGATGCATTTTGCAATTTTATTTTATTTTCTAAGTTCTTGGATGATGCATTCTTACTGAAAACGTGTTATTTGAATATAATGCGAATCAATATTGCATTTTTTATCTCTTTTTTCATTGTTATCATTACATTTTGTTTTTTTAATATAATTTAAATATTAAATCTAATTAGATATCATTTTTATTTGTCTTTAATATTTTTAGACGATATTAACATTTTTTTTATTCATACATTTATACATTAAATTGTTTAACTAGAAGATTAAAAATAAAAATAAATTATCAATGGTAATTTTTTTTACATTTTGTATTCAATTAAGTTATTTTATTTCATTATATAATTAAATATCGATATCCATCAATAATTATTGATATCTCAAAAATATCGAAAGTAAATTATCGATAAATCGATATTTTATTTGCCATCCTTATTCATGTAATACCAGCTGACTTAACCCATTCTAATAATTACAGCTTAAATAACATTGCATTTTTACAGCTATGAAATTAATAATATCTAAACTAATTTATAGAAACCTGATTCAACATTTGTATTTCAAACAAGTAAAAAGTGGGAAGGTCGATTGTGGACGTTCTTCATTTGATCTTCGGATAAATTAGTGGTTTATTATAATTATTAAGATTTGAATGCAATGATATTGCATTAGAAAATACGATTTTGAGTGAATCTCAATATATTATACTGATAATCCATTCCAAAATTTACCACGAGTGTAAATTACATATTTAAATATGCAAAATACATTTTAAATCTCTACGATCAAAATTCAAGGAGTTATCATTTCATGATAAAACATGTAAGCCACGTCGCCACGATTTTCAAAATATTTTGTAAATAGATTTAATAGTATATGATTAGGTTTCTACAAAAATTTCAAACCGTTAAATCAAAAATTACAGTTAATATTAAACATTTTTAAAAAAAATACAAAGCTCCATATCTATATTTAGCCAAAAAATCAACCAATCCGTTCCAAAATTTTACTAAACGTAAATATTACCTATTTCAGTATTCAAAAAAATGTTCAAGGCCTCACGATCAAAACTCAATGAGTAATCAAGAAATAAAAAAATTTAAATAACGGAAACCGTAAATTCGCTTCTGAAGGAAAAGATTTTGGAAAATTAAAAAAATGAGCTAAATAAAGTACCAACTAGATGAAATTTGGTACGGAAAGGGTACCCTATATATGGTAATCGGTCTATTATTTCTACCCGAAAAAATGTTTTCATATATCAGAAAAAAAAAAAATAAAAAGCCTATAAAAAAAATTGTCAGTCACGATTTTTAAAATATTTTGTAAAAATATTAAGTAGTATATTATAAGGTTATCTGTATATATTATCTAGTATATTAAGGTATCTGTAAAATTTTTAAATCGATAAACAAAAAATTGTATGTAATATTAATTTTTTTGGAAAAAAATTCAAAGCTCTATATTTGGCCAAAAAATCAACCAATCCGTTCCAAAATTTTACTAAATGTAAATATTACCTATGTAAACTCAGAAAAATTTTCAAGTCCTTATGAGCAAAACTCAATTATTTATCGCGAAATAAAAAATAAAAAATTACGAAAATCGTAATTTTGCCCATTTTGTGGTAGTTTTTCTTCTCCTAGGGAAAAGCTTTGGAGAAATTTGAAAAATGAGCTTAATAAAGTACTCAGACGATACGATTTTCTACCGAAATCATACCCTATTTGTAGTAATCGGACAAATATTTCTACCCGAAAAAATGTTTTCATACATTAAAAAAAATAAAAAACATATTTATAGAAAAAATACATTCCTCGCTCCACTCAAAATCTAAAATTATGATAAAAATAATAAACGACAAACAATTTAATTTAAGTATAATTAGATAGATACTTAAATATTTTCAAACTTTTGCAACTTTTGGCCACATTGCCTGTTTCGACTGCAACAGCCGAGAGATACTTTTCGACATTAAAACAAATAAAAACATACCTAAAGAACTCAATATCTGAAGTAAATATATGTCAAAGGCCCAAAAAACATAATTTTTAATTAAACGTTTTCAACATTGAAGTGCATTTGCAAACCATGGTTTCAGAAAAGACTTTGCAATGTTGTCAATTAATCGAGATTCAGATGTTCAACTGATGAAGTCATTGATGAATTGGCAAATAAAAAAAGAAAACTAGAGTTTACAATATAATTATATATTTCATTATTATGACACCCCACCCTCGCGAAAAAAAAATTGTTTAATAATAATAGTTAAAAGATCTAAAGAAAGAAGTTAACTATTATCAAATATTTAGAAATCAAGTAATTTGTTAGTTTCACAATTGAATCAAGAAGAGGGTGCTATCAATGTTTTTTTCTTAAAAGCATTGTAATGCATTGCATTTACCGTCATGACGGTAAAAAGTTGGCAATTAATGAAGCTTAACTTCAAACTTTATACAAATGGTCAATCAGTCGAAAAATAAATATGATACCTGAATAATCCCAAAAAAGTTCTGATTATGTCTTGACACAATCAAAAGAATTTTCAATATTTTCTAGAATCAGTAGAAATAGTTTGACGCGACACGTCAGACGCTTCGAAGAAAACAGACGAAAATCAGCGATCAGATATAACGACGAAGACATACCTATACGTGTAAGAAAACTTTAGAGGAAATAGCTCTAAAGCTAGCTTTAGGAAATAAGCTAAATTAAGTATTAACTATACCTATTGTAAAAAAGGATACATCATTGTAATACACATACATTTCTTACTTCGCTCAGTAACTAAAAATGTACTTTTATACATTATATCTTTATATAATATTTATTACATTTATTTATAGTTATCTTTTTATTTTTAACAAAATAATCAAATACTAATAAAAGCCATATTTGGTTATTTTTTTTATGTCTGTCCCATACATATTTTTAAAATTATTGTAAAAGTACATCAGTATAAGATAAATTTCTATAATTTTCAAGCATACTTACCAACATACTTCCTAATGAGTAATTGGTAACCCACCCTACTATACCAATACATTTTTAAACAATATTATCTTCATGGTAACAAGAAACCATAGTATAAACATTAATTATAGAATAGAAAATCCATTCCATAATCAATGGTATAAATAGTTCTTGATAATAAAATATTCACAAATAAAATTTAATTTAGGCATTATTTTATCCTAATATACCAAATTATCACTCAGATCTAAAAAAGAAGGTTTTCAAATATCTTCTTCACTGGCACAAATAATTTAAATGTCGTTATAATTTTCTGAAAGTCAGGAGGCACAGGTATAATAGAAAGTCAATGTAAAAAGGGACATATTTAGGATAAGGTGGTGACAAGGGGTATCATCACCTAAATAAATCGTCAAAACTCTAAATATGTCTTTGATTGTAAACAATATCAAAACAAATATTAAAGGATTACAAACTCATAATAATATCAATGTTATAAGTTATTACAATTTATTACAATAACCAGGAATTTAGTAAGCTCATATAGTACACTTACAGGCTTAATAATTAAATATTATATATTTTAGTAGATACAATTTAATTAATAATTTTAATGGAAATGTCAATTAAAATTTTGGACGAATAAAAATACAAATATTAGATAAACCAGAAGCAATGTAATTAATATACAAATATTATATTATTTTTAAGGAAACTCTAAAATTAAAAAAAAATTGACAATATATTCTTAAAAATCCATAACTCTGGCTAATTTTTTTAATCTATTTAATAAAATATCTCCCTTTTTCACCGTTGTTTGATATAATATGCCGCGTTCCAACCTAGATTCTGGTGCTCCCAATTGTACACTACACTTTGATGTGCTACTTGTTACCACAGCTCCAGCAACATGATCAATTTTACAAGTTAAACGTCCAGCAGCTGCAAATCTTGCAACTTCTTTTTCTACAAATGCTTTAGTCACACCAAACGACTCTGCCATGTAATCCAAACTCAATGATCTATATGCTTGTAATATTTGTTTGTATGCCAATAACCTCATCTCTTGTACGTAATACTTATAATGGGGATATAACAAAGGATCTTGTTTCATATTCTTCTCAATACGCGCTAAATAAACAAGAAATTTTGAGTATTGACCTTCATATAATGACACAAAGTAATCTTTCAATTCTTTAGAATCTGAATTTAATGCTTGAGCCATAACACCATGATGCATAAGTGTTTTTTTTAACTCATATCTAGGGAAAGCTATCATTGAGGAGTACACAGTATATTTGATTATAGTACTAAAATCTGCGAGTTCATACGATTCAAATGTTGGTACAACATCCACAAACAATTTAGCAGCTCGATTAAAATCTCGTATCGCCAAACTCCAAATACCATCATACGCTTTTAATTTGTTCCTAGCACTCCAGTCCCCACCGGATCCTCCTTCAATTAACTCTGTTGCTTTGTCTATGGCTTTCTTCATGGCCGGTATGTCACATCCATGGAAATATGCTATTCTAAATAGAGCAAATACAGTATCAATTTGCTGAGACTTTGGTACATTCTTTTCTTCTAATTTAGACTCTGCTAATTTAGTTGCTTCATCACGGTCACCAATAGAACATAAATACTGCAACTTGGCCTGCCATATACCAGATACTGGATCATCATCGTCTACCATAGTCGGATTTTTTTCTTGTTCGAGTTCCGCCATACGTTTAGCATTGTTCGCTGCCATTTTTTCATAAAGAGTTTGATCATATTCCCATGACAAATCAGTACATACTTCTTGGTAATATGGTGCCATATTGTTATATACAATACCAGCTAATAATGTTGAAATAAGTTCTGGATCATCTTTGTATTGCGGAAGAGTTAAGCAAAATTTAATCTGAGCCAATTTCAGATAAGCTGGTGTTACACCTTCAGCTACATCCATAATCTGTAAAAAATAATACATTCCATATTACAATTAAGTTATTAATATATCTATAGATAATAATAATAACTAACCAAAATATAAAAATTGAATTTTATAAAATGATATTTATCACAATGAACAGTCAATAATTTATTAACTTCTTTATTAAAATATATCTTTTTATATTTTTTTAACCATATTTTTAAAGACAGTGAAATAAAAACAAATATAAATATGATAAAAAAAAATTTTATTTTTACTAAATCATTTTTATATAGAAAATACTCATTTAATCAATAAACTAGCCAAATGTTAATCGTTTACGACCTCGTTCTCGAACATTTTGATATTGATTAATAATAGCTTGAATATTAGAATTATGAACATTTTTATAACCATCAAAAATTACGGGAAACAAGTATGAAAAATATGAATGTGTGCTCATAAATGCTTTTTCTAAAACATATAAATCTACCGCCTTGTCTTCTATACTTGGATTGAAATGGCTAAGACCAAAATCAATCAATACCAAAGTATCATCTTCTTTTTTTAAGATATTGGAAGTTGTTAGATCACCATGAAAAACTCCTATAGAATGCATTTTTCCTATAATATCTCCAATATCCAACAGTATTTTTTTCAATTTAGCATCATCATGTTGTTTGTCATTACTTAAATTAGTTAAGTAATCATTGATTGTTTGTCCATCAATATTTTCCATTGTTATTTTGCATTCTTTTAAATCTAAAGAATAAATAACAGGAGTGGCTATACCACCTTTTTTACATTTTAAAATAGCTTTGGCTTCAGCTTTAGTACGTTCTTTCCGTATAGTTTGATCCAATAATTTGTGTCTATACTGTCTAGAAAACCGTTCTTTAATAATACATTTTCGATCTGAATAAATCGAAGAGTATATTTTTGACTCTGCGCCTTGTTTGTATAATTCCATGATTTGATTTGGATGATATATTGTATCGATATTGAGATATGTGAATTACAATCTGTTATTAAATATAAATTACAATAAGTAAGGTATATAATTAATTTTCTTATATAACTTTGCTTAAATGAATACATCTTTTATTATCATAAATTATTAAAATTAAGTGTTACTATTATAAAAAAAATTATTGAAAAACATTTGTTGAGATTATCTAATACTTAAGTATAAATAAACAAATGATCAAATTAAACAATTTCTAAAATATCATCAAAATCAATCATCAATTAAATAAGATTATTTACTAGTTGCTTATATTGAATATTATATTATTGTATACTATAAAGATCTTAAACTAAATTAATTTAGAATAAAATTACATTGAGAAATAAAATATATAATTACACTTACCAATGAATATAAATGATTACAGCAAATTAACAAAAATATCTAAATATCTATAACTATTTATTGTCAAAAAAAACTAGTAAGTTAGTTACTTACACTAACATTAATAAGAAATACAAGATTGAAGATACTAAATTAAACATTAAATTTTGTTTACTTTTTGCATCGTCATTTATGATTTATCATGAGAACCATAAAGCTAACCTACAACTTTTAAAAATCTTTATATAAAAAAAGTGGTACAATCGACGTTTTTTTTGTCTAAACCTTGGGTATATTATAATATGTTCCAAGATATAGACCTTTTACCATAGATTAAATATTTAATATGGTTATATATAATCTACTTATACCACAGATACCATATAGTCTTACTAAATAAGTCTAAATATATATATATATATTTAGTCATGGTCTATACCATGACAAAATATATATATATATATTTAGTCATGGTCTATACCATGACAAACTAAATAGGTATAGCAGCAACATTTTGATTTGGACCATATTCTGCGCAAACATGGCGTCAGGCATGCTCCACTTCTCATTGGCTATAAAATATTATCTTTTATCACTTAAATTATGAATTCGTACAATCATACTATCATGATAAATCATCATCGTATAATCATACTATCATGATAAACTAAGTGCGTTTATTCATGACAAAATAGATTTAGTTTGTCATGATTAAACGGATACAATAAAATTGATAAGAGGTGCAAGCCGGCAGCCATTTTGTGCGTATCAAAATATTGCTGACATACCTATCTATTTTGTGATGGTCTATACCACAGAATAGATGAAAACAGAATGGACACTCTCAATTTTGACTGATAACAAGCAAAATGTCACTCAGTGTTGCCACGTAGGAAAAAATGTTTATTTCTTTTTTACATTACATACATTGATAATTATTACAACATTGTTATATTATATATCAATGGTTACATACGGTCATCAATATTTTCATCTATTCTTTGTCTATACCATGAACATATAATCACAGATTAAATAAAACCAGATAGGACACTAACTTAGGTTAGGTTAGGACCTAAGGAGTATTTTTTGAAACATAAATATCATAGTGACAACCAGGGATTCGAACCTTCATGATATTTTCAGTTCCGGTTTTATAATAAAATATTTTAAGGTTCTGATATTTATAAATATGAAATTGAGGTACTGGTTCTGGTTTAGGTTAATACCGGTATTTATAGGTTTTTAAAATACTAATTTTTATGTTTTTATTTATTTGGAATTTGTTATAAGATGAATCAATTTTACTTCTACCCTTATTTTCTTTCCTACTATAATGATTTTTACTACAAATTTACAATCTTACTGTCTTTGAATTACTTCTTGTTATATATTTAAACTAAATTATTATTTACACATTTACACATTGAATACTAATATTTTATTATTTCATAATTTCGGTATAGTAGTTGAATACATAATGTATTATACATTAACTTAATCCTTAAATAATTTTTTTATACAAATTTGAATTATAATAATAAACAATAGTTATTATAATATTTATTTTATCGAAATTAAAATATTTATATATTTGTGATTTTAATAATATACTTAAATATTTAAAAACAATAAATTAATAAAACATTCACATATCACAATCACTATTTAACTCTCACGGTGTCATAGAAAATAGTGTTAATGTATAATTAATTATATACAATCCAGTATTAACGATCTATAGGAACTAACATTATTTCACATTCACACAAAACAACTATAATATTGAAAATAAAGTGAGAGATATATACAGTTTTGTATAATATACCTATACTATTGATAAACAATTTTATTATTATCTTTATTTATTCCCAAAAATTATCTAAACTAAGACTAACGACACGACATTCACATGTATACTGTAATTATTAATATCATTGATTATAGAATAGTCTATTCTTAAACAATGTTAATATGTATTTCACAAAGAATAGATGTATTTCAATTTTATTATTTTCTATATATATACAATTTTATTAAATAAGATAAATGTAGGTATTTATTAGACATTTTATTTGTGCCCTCCCTTTTAATATTTCTAGCTAATGACATAGTGATGTAATTACCAGGGTGGTGGGATATGGGTGTCGTATCCCCAACCTTCATCTTTTTTAAAATTAATTCTCATGTGATATATTTTAATTTTGTACCTATTTTATTTTATTATAGTATTACACTTTTTGTACAAAATTGAAAATTGAATTAGTAATAAAGTAAAGTTTATTGAAATATTAGATTATCAATTATTTATTTCTGAAAATTTGTGTCTTTTATATCCAATATCCCCCCCCCCCC
>CM023357.1:45410526-45559769 GCA_013282895.1 Eriosoma lanigerum
TGGTAGCCTGAAAACATTTTGTCAGTAACAATTTTTTATAACAATATCTGCAATCTGTGACATATTTAAGAAACATTGTTAACATTTTGTCAGAAACAGGATGTCCTTTATCCCGATCACAGCTCTATTGTTATTCATTGGATTGCTTTAAAAAAATATCCAATAAATGGACTTCAGTTACCCAGAATTTAGATAGATAATATGAGTCATAAATTTATGACCTTTGGACTATCCCTTTCAGTAAAATGTAGCAACCCAATAACATTGTTTAGACATATTCGCTCTTGTCAAAACATCTATTTGGTTATAATTTTCAGTTTGTGTTTATTTGCCTTTATGTAAACACTACCATAATAAAGTGTAACTTATTATTTTATTAAATTAAAATATATTAAATTAAATATAATAATTACTTAAAATGGACTCTAAAAAGACAGGTATGAAATGTTCAGTTAAATATTGTAAAAACAAAGTTGCTTTTACTAGAAATGTAAGTTATTTTAATTATCCAAAATATGTGCCAATAAGAATCATTTGGATAAATAATTGTAACCCAGAACATAGTTGATCCAGATTCAAACAAACTGTGTAACTATAAAGTTTGTTCTGATCACTTTGAAACTTCTATGTTCATCAACAGTACAACCAGAAACTGATTGGCTTTTAATGCTGTTCCAACAATATTTAATGGTAAGAAATAAGTTAATTTAAGACGATTAACTCAACGCTTCCAATTAATGCCTGGTCTCAATGAATTCCTTTTTAATTTTATTCATTTTAAAACCAAGAATTTTCCATCAGATGATCTTGAGTGTATTCTATGTGCTGATGAGATGGCATTAAAAACTAATCTGTATTATCTAATTAAAAAAGATGAAATTATAGGCTTTAATCAAACCAAAAATATTAAAACTTATGAACCAGCAAAACATGTTTTAGTATTAATGATAAGAGGTATAAATTTTAATTGGAAACAACCAATAGCTTACTTTTTAGTTTCCAACAGTTGTACTGGATTAGAATTGCAAGATATTATCTTTTCCACTATTTCAAAACTTTTTAATATAGGTATTAACGTTAAAGCATTTGTTACTGATATGGGTCCCAATTTTTCCAAATTTAGTAAAGATATCAATGTTAGTCCTACTAGACCTTTTTTTTTGTCAATGATAAAAAAAATTATTTATTTATTTGATCCACCACATATTTTAAAAGCTACAAGGAATATGTTTTTCCAACATAACTTTAAATATGAAAATGAATTGATAGAAAAAAAATATTTATTATTATTTTATAACGAAGACTGTAAATCTAACCTACGTGTAGCATACAAAGTTGATATAAACAGTCGGAATAATTACCGTGAGGAAATAAAACTAATAATGAAAGCTGGAAACTGGTGTTATTTCGCGTTACAGAAATCCTTTAGATCCAAGGTATTATCAAAAAAATAAAAAATGCGACTATACAAGGTTTTAGTAAGACCAGTTATTCTATACGCATGCGAAACGTGGCCAACGTCAAAAGAGGATGAAAGGAAAAAGCAGTTCTAGAAAGAAAATTTCTAAGACGCATTTTTGGCTCTAAAAAAAAATGATCAAACAGGTGAATATGAAATAAGATCCAATAAGGAAATTAAAGATCTGTGGGGAGAAGAAAACATACAAATACTCAAAGGAAGAAAAATGAGCTGGCTTGGACACGTATGGAGGTCCAGTGGCATAAAGAAGGATGTGCTTAATTGGAAACCAGAAAGCAAGAGACCACTGGGCACACCGAAGAAAAGGTGGATAGACGAGCCCAAACAGAATTTTCGGATACTAGGTGTTGATAACCCGGAGGAACTGGCAAACGATAGAGAGGAATGGAGAAAGCTGTGTGGAACAGTAATGGGTCTTAATGGCCTGTAAAAGCTGAAGAAGAAGAATCATTAAAAAAATGCACAGCTAATTAAACTGATATCTTCATTTTATTAGGAACAGAACGCGGTCCCCTATTATATCAACAATAAAACGAACGGTATTTTTTGACAACCGAAATCGATCAAAGAATTCTTCTCTCCACCAAGTGAAATAATCCGTTCATGGTCTAAATATCCTTTCTCGTCTAGGAAAAGCGATCATTAATGCTAAGTAGTCAAATTCTTCATCATCAAAATCAGAATCATCCTCAATAAAATTTCCATCATAAATAAAATCCATAATTCCTTATAAAAACACAAAATATTCACAAAGTACTTGTAATTTTTTTTATTAATTTTAAGATGACCCAAAATTCAGGGTTTAAATATTCAATTAAATAATTAATACAATAAATTTAATATTGTTAATATTAAATTAATATAATAAATTTCACAAATGTCAAATATGTATTAACAAATAACAATACTTCAAATTATATTAAAGTTAAATATTAATAATTAAAAGTAAAACATATTATGTTTCATGTACAATGGAAAACAATAAAATAAAATTGAAATTAAAATTATTCATAACGATAATTCTCAAAAAATTATTTAATCACAGTTTAACCGACCAATAATGACCGGTCAACTTAACGGACCTTTTATCAATGATTAAGACTTTAACCAACACTGTATAACGATCAAATTTTCTTAAACATTGATTAGTATTTATTCACAGTTTAATCAAACACTGTATAACTGGGCCTATAAATATAATTACGTATATTATATTCTATGACGTAACGTATTTTGAGCTGTTTGTACGTTCGCGTTGACATTGACACAAAAGCGTGAGCATTATAACGTTAATAATGTTATAACCTATCCTATAAGTAGTACGGCCAACGAAAAGTAGGCCACGATCGTTACGCACTACCGGCCGTTTTTTAGTATGGATACCATAGATTAAATACACATTTTTAAACCCCCTTGGGGCACGTGAAGAGGGAGAGCAATTATTATTAAAATTTACACAAATTACTTTTAAATAGTACTGAACAAAATGAAGGATGCGAAATAAAAAATAATTGAAAAAATTTTCCTCTTCTATAGCTAAGGACCACCCTAATATATAAGTAATATAAATAATATAAGTCTATGGATTTAATACTCCTAAACATACAACCACGGTCGTATATATTATAGATAGAACCGTGCGTAGAACTACTGAAATCACAAAAAACGGCCAATAACAAAACGAACGTGAAATATGTAAGTTATGAGTATTAGCACCGTAGGCGTTTGAGCGTCCAAGTCGAATGCACCCTATGGGCGTCTATAGTTTGTTGTCTGTGATAATATTGTCAAGACAAAATAATAATAATAGTATTTTGTTATGTTTTATAAAACAATCTTAGTTTCTTGAACTACAAAGTAGATAACACTGCAATAACGTGAATTACTGAAAAATATACAGAATAAATTTAAATCTATTATAATTATTTATACTATTAAAATATAATGTAATTTTTTCTGTACATTTCCACCACAACCACAACATAGAATAATAGAATATAATAATAATTTATTTTATAACCACAGTTATCTACTATGTTATCTACACATAAAAATCATACCATACAAAAAGCATATTGTTATCATAAACGCGAGTGCAGCGAAATATTGAGGAATGAAGTTACATGTGGTTTAGAAGTTTCAAAATTTATTCATTTTGATTTGTAATTTTAGAAATAAAAAATGGTTAGTTCACAGCTAAAAAATGAAAATGTCTTTATTGATGAAGACATAGATGACGTTTCGCAAGAGAAACATAGACGATTGTTACAGACAATTACTTCCAAGACTAAGCGAAAGTACCTATATAATAAATAATATTTTGGAATATATGGAAAAATATAATATAATTTAATTTTAGAATACAGCCTACTACCCGTAATGAACCAAGTTTAAAAGTTTCCGAATTTCATTTGTCAAATGGAAAACAATCAACAAATGTTGATGATTTAGCCAATGCATTAAAAAAAAAGGCACCTCAAATAAGACAAAAAATTCAAGTAGCTAATTCAACTAAAAAATTATTACAGAAACCTTTGGATAAAGTACATGCCGATAAGGTAAATTTTACAACATTTTAACTAACACAGTGATAGTGTGTTGACTCAAATATGCAATCGATTTTTGATATTGTATGTTGGTCAACTTAAATGGAATAGAGTGTAGATTACATTAAACAGAGTATTAAAAAAAAAAAAATTTAATTTCCTAAAAAATAAGATAATTTTATATTTAATATTAATAGTTTATTAGAATTTCATAACATTTGTATTAACATGACAACTATCTACCAATTTTTAAAATTTATTTGTAATAACTTATTTGCAAAATTTAAATAAATTTATACTACTCAACTTTTTATTTCAGATTAAAAGAGCTGTTGCTTATGATAATTTCAAGAAACACGTTAGTAGATGGTCTGCTGTAATTGAAAAAAATAAGTCTGCTGATCAGTTAAAATTTCCTTTAAAAAGTAATGAAATTGAAGTATTTGATAACCGTATGGTTGATTTTACTAAAGGTTTCTCTCAGCCGACAGATTTACAGAAAAAAATTACTGATATATTGCAATCTAGTGAAATTATTCAGCAAAAACAAAACAACTTGGTAATTATTTCATTTAAAATTGAAATTATTATTTAGTTATTATTTCATTAATGAGTAAAATATAATTTAATAAACATTTTTAGAAAATGTCTTGGATGGAAAAAGAAAAAGAAAAATATCCATTAACATTAAAAGAGTTGCTAGAAAAACGTAAGACTATGGCAAAATTTCGTGCTCAAGAATCATATAGACACGCTAAAGCACATAGACAAAATAAAATTAAAAGCAAAAAATATCATAGACTATTAAGAAAAGAAAAAACTAAGGAACAAATTAAAGAGTTCGAAAAATTACAAGATACAGATCCAGTGGCTGCATTAGATAAACTTAATGCTATTGATAAAATAAGAGCTGAAGAACGTGCTAGTTTAAGACATAAATCTACAGGACAATGGGCTAGGAATCATGTTGTACGAGCCAAATATGATAAAGAGGTAAGTATTATATAATTTAAAGTTGGTTATTGTAATATTTATATGTACACATATTATTATTATTTGTATATTTATTTTAGAGTCGAATTGCTTTAGCAGAACAATTAAGAAAAAGTAAAGAATTAACTCAAAAAGTTGGACCATCGTTGAATGACATGGATGATTCTGATGATTCAACCAATGAGCAAATTGAAACAATAGAGCAAATTATTGATCCTGATAATCCTTGGCTAGCTGAAAAAAAAGAATTCACAAATTTCATGGCTGATTATAAAAATTTTGTTAAACAAAATTGTAACCCAGTATATACAAATGGTCAAAATGACAAAGTTACGGAATTTTATGAAAGTAAAAATAATATAATAGTACAGCCTATAGATATCATTAAAAAAACAAATAATATAGAAAAAGATATTTTTAAAAATAAAATTAAAAATATAACAATTCAAGATTTGTCCAGCTTTAGTGATGAAGAAAGTGATGTTGAAGTTTTAAGAATTATTAATCCTCAAAAAAAAAAATCTTCTGATACTATTGAATCTAAAATTAAAATAGATCAAGTTAATAAAAACACAAAGGTTGATTCTATTGCATTGCACAATAAGAAAATTAATGATGTTGAAGTCATTCATACCGTTTCTGGAACTTGGTTTGTATCATTAGATAATACTAATATCAGCTCAAAAAAAAAGAAAATGAACAAGGATGTTGAAAACACATTTAAAACTATTGAAACTGTATTAAAAAATAAAATTAACAAAAAACTTGTTAATATTAATAAAAATGAAATGAAAAAAATGTCCAATAATGATTTTATTAAACACAAAAATAATGATATAGATAGTGACTACTTAAAAATTAATAATAAATGTACTAAGACTGAATTCAATGAGCCTTTATATGAAGATGATAAAAAATTAGATACAATAGAAATAGAGAATGTAGTAGATAATCATGTGTTTGATAATAAAATTATTGATCAATATACAAGTCAAGTGCAAAATATTGATCCTACTGAGTTTTTACAAGTGTCACAAACAAGTTTAGAAAGTAAAGAAATGCCCAGGGTAGAAGATCATTTAGATGACAAAGAAGAAAATGACCAAGACAAATTGATTGCAGAAGCATTTGCTGACGATGATATAATTAATGAATTCAAGTATAAATTCTGTTACTCTATTAGTATTATTTTACATTAAAAACTATTTATAAAATGTTTATGACTTATTATAATAACTTATAATTTAAGAAACAAATCTTTAATTTTTTATTTATACAAAAATTTTAAGTCATTATAGTTTGTTAATTTATTATTTAAATTATTTGTTGGTTATTTAGGGAAGAAAAAAAAAAGTTAGAAGAACAGTCAAAACCAAAAATAGAAACTTCACTTCCTGGTTGGGGTAGTTGGGCCGGTCCTAACATACGAAAACGAATATTTAAGAAAAGAACTAATATGGGAATGTTTAGAACACCTGCTAGACCACCTCGTAAAGATTTTAATCGGGAAAAAGTTATTATTCATGAAAATGCTGATGATTCAATTAAATCACATTTAGTAAGATTTATTTACTGTTATTTGTTACTAATGTAGTGTAAAAAGTGATAAAATTTGTTCATAATTAAAACAAGAATTAATAAAAATAAATTTCAAATTATACTTATTAAATACTTATAAAATATATTAGTATTATTAATTTATCATGTAAGTAATATTATGTCTATAATACATATTGAATTGTTTTAGGTCTCTGAATTGCCATACCCATTTAAAGATGTTGAAGAATATGAAGAAACTATTAAAACACCCGTTGGCCGTACATGGATACCAGAGACTGTTTTCCACAAACTTACTGCACCACCTGTTGTCACTCAAATGGGCCATATTATTAATCCTATAGATGAAAATTCTGTTGTTAAACTTAAATTAAATGATTAATTCATATTTAGAAAAAGTATTCTTATTTTATGACAAAATATAAGTATTGAGTAAATGTACACTATCTTCTCAAGAGTATTTGTCTTGCTTATGAAAACCAGTCATTGTGTAACCAGACTCTGCAACATGGCTTAGAAAATTCCCATTAAATTTTGATCAACTGTGCATACTTGGCTCTAATAGTAGTTGAAATATTATCTCATAGAACAGTATAGCAATGGTGTAAATGTTTACAAAATTATTCTTAGATTTATTGGTCTTACAATATATGCTTTTTCTTTTTATACTTTTTCAAATATAGAATGAGTGATTACGTCATGTAATGTTTTAATGTAGTCTATATTCTCTACTCCAGGATCTGGGGTAGAGAATTTTGTCTAGTTGGTCACTTTTTAAAATTTCTTAAGTAAATTGCAAAAATTATAAAAACGAATTATTGATTATTAGATTATTTTATGAAAAAAGAAAAGAAATAAAGAATGTGATTTGCTTAACTTTTTCCCGTAAGGAAATAATATAGAAAAATGTAGTTGTTAAAATAATTAAATGAGTGAACTCAAGAAATAATAGATATAGATTTTTTCAGGTGATTAAATTTTGAAAGAATTATTTTAATTATAAATGTTAACTTTATCTGGTTAAGACAAACACAATTCTCTCCAATGACTGAAGGTACACCACCAGTATAATGTCTGCTTTTTATTATACTCTGTCCCATTTAAGAAACATACAGTTTCAGCAGTTTCGCGTACGTATACTGACAGAAAAACCCCAGTTGAGTCAACAATTTGATTATCGCACCCATATAATGCTAACATATCACGGCTGTAAACGACTTTTTTCAAGTCAGCGCAGTATCCGCCAATCATACATGCTATTTTTACACATATAAACAGATCTGCATGCATACGCTACCGCTATCATTGACAACAGCAGTCAGCGTAACTACATATTTTTGTAGCATGGAATGGGAACTAGATAGGGTGAGGTGTGGAGATGCGCTAAACCGACAAATTTTCGTCCGATACCGTACCTTTTTTAAATGGGACAGAGTATAGTTAATGTTTAATTAAATTTGGGTTTTAAAATTTTAAAAATTCATAATCTATAATTAATAATAAATCAAATATTTAAATTATTAGTAAATTTAACAAAATTAGAAATTTGTATTATTTAAATTATATTATAATGCATTCAATTTTCAATAAGTTAGCCTTAAAATTAATATAAATTAAATATAGATTTTATATATTATTCCTTCTACCATTGATTACAGAATAGAATTATTATAGTCTATTCTACAATCAATAATTCTACATAAACAAGTCCTAGAAAATTGGTGGTAGGCACAGTATTGTTTTTAATAAGTTATTAAAATTTTAATTTCTAGTAACTATTACAAAGTTTACAAAATATTACACAATAATAAATTATAAATAATAGAAAAATTATAATAGTATTAAAAACAAATTGTAATGATTTAAATTTAAATAGGTCTGTTAGTTTATAAAAATAATTTATTTATTTAGCTAATGTAGCATCAATTTGTTTAATCCAAGGTATAATTAATTTAATTTTTCTTCTATAAGCACTGTCTTTACTTATGGGGTTGTGTTCCATGTAAATAGTCTCCAATTTTTTTAATTTTTTCAAAATGTCAACATTACTCCAATTGTTCACTTCATTGTCATTAATCTAAAAATATATTTAATATATGAATATAATTATGTTCCATACATAAGTAATACAATATCTAAAAGCGTAGCTTTATTACTGCTGGTAATATAATAATTAGCGGTGTGACAAACTGTTCAAAATTTGAACCAAACTCAGGATATTCATTTCGGTTTAGAATCAAAATTATTATTACAAATTTTTGTCCTGATTATTTATTTCCAACTGTGAATATTTCATAAATATTCATTTTTAATAGTTTGGTTCAGTTCAAATTTGTGTGATAAGTTACAAGTGGGTTTGTAACATTACAAATAATGTTTATTATTATATTTTTAAACGTGTAATATGCTTACCCAAAGTTCTTTTAAATTCTGTAAATGAGTTATATTTTCAATTTTAGAAACTTTATTCATAGACAAATCAAGAGTTCCAAGATTAAAGTTGTCTTCAAGATTTTCAATCACTTTGATTCCATTTTCAGATAAATACAATTCATCAAGTTTTGTCAAGTTATTGAGATTTTCAATCTTGATCAAACTGTTATTTTGCAAACTAAGTATTTTTAAGTTTATCAATGTATTTAAATTTTGAATTTTATCAATTTTGTTTTTTCCAAGATATAATTCTGTTAAACTTGTAAGACATTCAATATTTTCAATTGTCTGTAAAAAAATATACATATATATGTAAAATAAAAATGAATTAATTTTTAAATTTGTATACATGAAGTATTAGTTATCATAAATCTTAAAATGTATACAAATAATGTGGAATTAAAAATGTGGTCCAACATTTGTGAAGAATCATTTATCAAACAAATGTACATGTTTCTTTGTACATATGTTTGTTAATCGATATTATACATAGATTCATTGGGTTATGAATTATAATAAATACTATTTCATGGTCAAAATATATTGTAAGTTTGTGTGAGTGCATTTATACAAGCTTTTAATAGACATTAAAATGTGCTTTGCAAGGACAAGTCAAGTAATGGGCTAAAAAATACAATATACTTTATTTTGTTACATACTTTAATTTTATTATCTCCCAATTCTAACATTTGTAGGTTAGACAAATGATTCACATTTGTAATTTTAGTAATTCGATTGCTGGACAAAAACAACTTTTCTAAATTTATCAAATGCTCAAGACCATCAATGTCTCTTATACGGTTAAATGATAAATCAAGTACTCTGAAACACATACATAAAAAAAAGTTATTAAAAATGTAATTATTTACATAGATAACAAATACTAATTTACTTTAAATTAACAAGACTGGAGAGATTTTCAATCTTAGTAATTTGGTTATCATACAAATCGAGTTCCTTTAAAGTAACAAGCATGTGAAGATTTTCAATGATCTTGATACGGTTCCAACGAAGACATAAAGAACGTAAATTTTGCATATGTTCAAAGTTTTCAATTTTATCCAGTTGTTGATGATTTAAATCTATTTCCTAGAAAATTTATAAAATAAAAAATAATTAATTGTAAATATTTTATAAGTTGACACAATTAAATCTATTTTCAATTTTTACTACCAATATGTAAAGCCAGAAATATGCTACAGTATTCTTCTACTTTTAAATTGGGTCACTTGCCTAATTATAAATTCTAAAATAATCTAATCAAATCTAACGAACCTAGTCTATAAGCTATATGAGGATATATCCTCATGAAGTTTTTAAAGAGGTTTTGAAAATTAAAGTGTATGATATAAATATATTTTAAATTTGCCAATAACTAAAAAAAGATATACAAATAATAAAACCACCAATTATTTTAAATAAACTAGACACTTATTTTATAAAATAATCTAAAAATGAATTTTAATCAAATTATATGTACATAATTATTATGATATAAAGAGAAAATTTAAATACATTTTTACAGATAAAACAATTTACCTTGAAAATATTAGTAAACTCTTATTACATGCCATAAAAAAATTAATTTGTTTATATGTCAATACAAACTTGGAATTCTTATATTACAATTTTAAAAACCCAAAATTTATTATTTTTTAATATAAATTATTTTATTTTATATTGATTTATTACTTTTTAACTTTTTATTTATTATGAACCATACATACTTTAACTACATTGTTGAAGAATGAAGATTTATAATTTGTATAGTTCTCTAATCATAAATTTATGACATAAATAAACTTAGATAATTAGTATAAGAATGATTAATGCTAAATGACACTAGGTATTTTCTTAATTATTTGGAAAGAGAAAAAAAGGTTTTAACTGCATTAATAATAATTAGTTTACTTGAAACTTAAATATTTACATCAGCATCTTCATCTATATCTACAGGATTATCTTCGTACATAATATATTTTACTCCATTTTCATCAACCCTTTCAGTAGCTTTTTCAGTATGCATTATTATCTCTTCTTTCTCTTTACCTGTTTTGAAATGTTTTTAAAAACAATAATGAAATAAACAATAGCATTATTAATACAATAAAAAAAATCTTACTGTCACCATTAATTTCGTTCATGTCCATTTTTACAATAAATTTAAAGATGATTATTGATTATATATAAAAAAAAAAATGTAACGTTCGCGTAAATATTATTATTTTTTCAAACAAAGACGTAAATATAAAATTATAAATCTATACTATCAGATAATATTTATTATTTTTTCCCGACACGGACCTATGGTCCAAATCTATTTTTATGGATATTGGGTAATAACGAAATCTTTTGTTTATTACCTATGGGTAATAACTAATAAGTAATAACCAACAGTCGACCACGGTTATGTAGAAAGTTTGACCATAGAATATGGCTTCTTTGAAAACATTGAGTGCATTTCGGTTTTAGATAATACATATCGTTTGTAAGGGGGTAGTGGGGTACAGGATCTTTGCAGGAAAAAAAGACCTCCGGATCCATAACGTCACTATCATCATATTTTATACGATTGTCAGTATTGTTCTTATCAATCAGTTTATTATGCTCGCAACTGTTGGCAGTACTTTTTTGATTTCGGATCATTATTATCTTCAAATTTTTTATCAATTTCGGACAACTGCTTTTCACCGGTTAATAATATAGGAGTTCGCTATCTATAGTTATAGATAAGTCTGTGACGCATGCGCACACCACTTAAGTCTTAGAAAGTAAATATATTTGTATATTACAAATATACCATGTGGTATCATTTTATCGTTTCAAATTGAAAGAAATATTCAATTTTAGAATTTATTCACCATTGTCATAAAACGTAATACATTTTGCGCGTTTTAAATAAGTATTAACTAATCATGACAAAATTATTTAATGTATTTCCTCGTGACTATAGCAGTGTAATAGTATTAAGATTTTAATTTTATGTTTTAATTTAAATTTAATATTTTCAATAAACATTTTATAATACATTACATTAAATTTTTCAGTTTTCGTACATTAAATTGTAATGCCTTAAAATATTATTATGTGTAATTAAGTTTCAATCCAAATATATATTTTTTTTGTACATAATGGATAGCAATAGATTTCGTAATCTAAATAATGATATAAGTTCTTGTTTGCAAAGTTTAGATTCTCATAAAGTCACAGAAAGAAAGGTAATTAAATTACACATTAGGTACTAGTCTTAATAATAATGTAATACTATTATTTATATAATAGTGTATTAGTGTAATAGTGTATTCATATCTTAATTGTAATTATTAATAAGTGTTGTTTTTAGCAGGGCTCGAATAAAAAAAAAAAATATTATTGTTTAATGTACAAATTTTTAATGTTTTTAATTTTTTGTGTTTAATGTTTTTTTTATGTTTTTCGTTAATAGTTATTTTTGATATAATATATTTAAATAGAATGAGGAACATATTTTTAATGTAATATTTTTTTGAAAATTTTTATATTGTATATAATGTATTAGTCAATGAAATTAATTAGGCTTCATGTGGAATTAGTTACATAATAAACTTTGTGGTCTCTAATTAGTTCTTTAAAATAAGAACTGGTTCATATTAAACTTATTTTCATATTATATTGGTTCTTGGTAACAAACATTATGTCTGTAATATGTTAATATTAATCATCAAAATATAGACAATGAGCTTAAATTTAAAAGTACTTACATGGCATTATAAATAAAATTCAATCAGCAGGAGTTTTTATAAAAGTCTAAAAAATGTCATAGGTAGTTTGTACACAAAGACAAAAGAAATAACAAATTTAAAACTCAAAAATAATTAAAATACAATTATTGTAATATTATAAACAATAACGTTTTATTATCGTTATTTGTTTTACAATTTGATTTGCTATTAGTTAGGTCATGTTTAATGATAATTGATAATTCAATATAAAGGTTTACTGTTTTACATTTCAATTGTTTTTTGACAAATTTAATGTTATAAAAACATTATTGTACCTTGCTTTTTAGCATAGACTGGTAGATTTAAAGGATATCAAGTTAATTTAGGTATATACTATAATATATACAATATTTTGGTATTTTAGGTACATCGATTTATTTAAAAAATAAGTATACTAGTATATCAAACTAAAAATGGTTTACCGTTACTACCTTAAGCAGATTTTCCGTTTTACTTTCCTAAGATTATGGGTGAAACTGTGAAGGAGAGAATACATATTGTTGTAAGACCTTAATGGGGGGCTTGATGGAAAAATGTTATTGATTAAGCTAGCAATAAGTTTGCTTTCACATTGCTTAAAATACTTGTGACAAAAAAATCATGAAAGGGAGATGGTAAAGTATCCAAAGTTAAGAAATCAAAGAATCGTTCAAATTTGTCAATTGATCAAAAACACTAAGTCTGGAATGAATTGTCATCTAAGGCTAGAAAATTAGCTTAAAAATCAGAAAATATAATGAAGTTACTGGTAGTGAGAGAGCTGATACAATTAAGGATTTCATGAGTGACGTAACATTCTGCTGTGATTATAAGTCATAGGGAATGACATTAGTAGACGAGTGAATTCAAAGTTCCTAATAAATTATGTATACAGTATAGGGTGAAACAGAACCATGATTGAAAATAAGAGTATTCAAATAATAATAATAATAGTGTTGACTAAGAAGATTGTTAAGGTTAGATTACATAGGCACATTTAGTGGGTAATAGCCAAAAAAGTTAGTGGTAACCACAACTAAACATAATAATATAAGTGCTTCATACAGTCATATGGAGTATTATAGTTAGAAAGTTTGTTAATTTTGTTGAACTAGAAAGAAAGACAGATGAAAAAAAAACAGTAAATCAGCATAGAAAATTTTGTTGGCATAGTTTTTAATTAATTACTTATACACAGAGTTGTGAAGTTGTTATAGCAAAATAACTAAAAATATGCATATAAAATGTTGATTAAATAAACTAAAAAAACCATTTAGTTATTATTAGTAGGTATTATAATATAAAAAAACAAATTTTAGGGTAAACAATATTGTATTGCAAAGCAACTGATGAAAATGTAAAATATGCCATAGTTATTATTGCATTTGAGATTTTCTTATAGTTAAAAATCTTCAGAAAATGTATTTTAAATGTTATACATTTAAAAACCTTTATATTTATGGAAGTTCCCAACTTAACAAGCTTAATATGTTCAATTATTTAAAATAATAAAAATATATACTTTAAGTTTTTATACATTTATGTAAAATTCTACTACTTTGCTTTACATTCCCAACTATATGGGGTTGACCACCATAGTCCTATATAGTGGCGACATTTGAGGGGGGGCAACTCATACATTTGCCATAGTCTATAATTAGCCAAATTCTAAGTCTGCAGATTTCAAAAATAATAACCTCTAAATACAACCCCTTAATTGATTACCGCTTACAATAAAATAAAATACCCACCAAAAAAATGACCCTTCCCACTCCTATTCTTAAAAATAGTCGGCAAATTTATGGGTCTACTCTAGTCTAGTAAAAACTGAAATGACGTCACTGATTCTATACCTCCACAGATCCCAATCTCTTACTTCATGTTCATTTTATCAGCTATCTTCATATGGCTTTCTATGCAATATATTCCTTATTCTCTCTTCTATATTCTCTATAATAACTTTACACTCTTGTAAAATGTTCAAAAAATCAGCCTAACCTAACCTCTCTTATTTTCCCTACATTTGATGCAACTCTCTACTGATACTTCCCTTTATGTATTCATTTCTAATCCTTTGTACCATGTTTTTGTGCACTGTCCAACACTCCGAACCATACATTATTGCCTCAATACTTTATAAAATCTACTTTTCAATCTTATCATTTATATCAAATTAACTTTTATTTAAAATAAGCAAAAAATAGTATACTAAAGCAATGCTACAAGTTCATAACATTGTTTATATATTATATTCTTCTTCTTTGCCTTACCTCTAAACTGTTTGGGGTCAGTCAATTTATGTTAATACATTAACATGTATAAATGATACAACAATTATTATTAATTATACTTAATTTTATTTCAATATCTATCATATATTATACAGATAGATAGAACACTTCTATCTTCTATTCAAATTATAAATATGTATACTACAATAATACAATAGAATATCTTAAGTCTAGAATTAGAATTAATGATTGGTTACTAAATTAGAAAATTTTACCAATTTAAATATTTAATTAGGTAGGCTCGATTTCATTGTTTTATATATATAACATAACAGTTTCCTTTCTATAATTTGTAATATAAATCTTAAATCAAATTTACTTTTAATAGAAATATCATAAATTGTGAATATTTGTACCTATTATTGATAATTGTTACTTTATTATAGTCAAAATATTAATTTTTAGTTTTGGCTTCTGTCATAATTTAACATAGTATAAATCATGACTAAATGATATTATTTAGTCATGGTTTAAATTATCTTGTCTGTCGATTAATTATGCAAAAACTTTTCTAAAATTTACATAGTAGTTATACAGACACTTGACAGTGTACTTGCAACTTGTTATTTAAGACTATTGTAAAATATAATTAGTGGTTAATTTATTTGTTTAAATGTTGAAATACAATATTTTTATAAAATGTTAGAGACATAAATATTATATATTGATATTTAGACGTAAAATATTTGATTTATTAATACTTTATATTTTTAATACATATAGACAAAGCGTCAAGAAATTCAACTTCTATTAGATAATGATGAAATTATTGAAGTTTTAAATTATAACAGTAGTCAACAATCTGAAAGTATCAATGGTAATGGTTGTCTTGTAACATGGAAAAGTGTACTTCATTGTTACCACAGAAGTTTAATTCTTGTTAGTAAAACAAATGTTTAATATAATATTGTATTTTAAAATACTCTCAGTAATTCATAATTTTGATACACTAGGATATTGAAAAAGAAGATATAAAAAGAAGAAAATCAGGTACTGATTACAAACAACCAAATTTAGAAAACTGCTCTATTTTGTTGAGAAATATTATTAATAAAGCTAATAAAGGTACAAATATAATAAATTAACTAAAATTATACTTATAGCTCTGAATTACATACTTATATATTATAATTCGATAAGAATATTTTAACATTTTTATTGTATGGTTCAATAAATATGTTATTAAGTTCCTGGACAGTTGCCCATTTATAATCTGCCCATGTATCTGTGTTTTCTACCTTTCTATCCAAAAGTGTTGCTTTGAAAAAAAATACTTTTGCTCCTTCTGTGTTATATTGTTCTCGTTTTTTTTTTGGATACTTATACTTATAAAAACCACAGGGTGCATTGCCATAAAATTTAACATTTATGTTCCCACATGCTTCTTTTAATAATCTTTCCGCAGTTTCTTTTAATGTTTCTCCATTGCTCCATAGCCCTTGTGGTAAAATCCAAAAATCTTCATTTCCTAATTTTTCTTTAACAACCAAAATTAAATTTTCTTCAAGTTTTCTATTTAATGATTTGGTATCCTTATTTTTGTCAGCCTCAGTTATACGACTGGCAAATATAAATGTAGAAAGTTCTTCCTTGTTCTTGTCTAAATAATCTTGTGCCGATTGGTTGGATACTTGATCTGTATCATCAAAATCAGTTATCTTGCCACTTTTTAATTTTTCCATTCTATACATATCCTTTTCATGTCTAAGCTCATGATCTGATTTTAAGCTCTTTTCAAATTCTATTTCTTGTAAAATATTTTGATAATTTACCTCAATATCTGTTAATGATTTTGTAATAACTGGTTTACGTTGGAGACAAATACCTGTCATAATATCCCATTTCTTTCTCTGTGTAGAATACATTCTACTATATATGGATTTAAACATAAGATTATTAATGCTTTTCATATTCATATAATTATTTTTAGAATACGTAGAAATATTATTAAAAAAATTAATAATCTGTTAATATAATAATTGATTTAATTTATATAATCTAGTCTGTGATCGTATATTTAAGAGTGTATTTAGTCGGTAACACAAATCGGTAGGTATAATTATGAATTTATGACAGTATCAGAGAAAAACATTGCTACATAAATGATAAAAAAAATCAAATTGTAATAATAAGCCGTATTATTAGTGATAACATTTCATCAGGGAAATTGTATATAGTCCGGATCGCATATTAACTATAGTTAATAAAGAAATATCTATTATATTATTAACATTCTGCACACTAAATATAAACCTACACACGTAGACTTATAATATATTATAAGTCTAATAGAGTAATATAGATAATGTATAAAAATTAAACTTTGAAGGTGGATAAACAGTGTAACCATAATAAGGAAAAAATAGTATGAAAACATTTTTTCGGGTAGAAATAATGGTCCGATAACCACAAATAGGGTACCCTTTCCATCCTGAATTTCATCTAGTTGGTACTTTATTTAGTTCATTTTTGAAATTTTCCAAAAGTTTTTCCTTGAAAAGCGGAAAATCGGCAAAATTACGGTTTCCGTTATTTAAATTTTTTTGTTACTTATTGAGTTTTGATCGTAGAAACTTGAAAATTGTTTTGAGTACTAATATAGGTAATATTTACGATTAGTAAAATTTTGAAACTGATTGGTTTTTTTGGGGTTAAATATAGAGCTTTGAATTTTTTCCAAAAATGTTTAATATTTCCTGCAGTTTTTGATTTAAAGGTATGACAATTTTATAGAAGCCTACTCATATACTATTTATTCTATTTACAAAATATTTTGAAAATTTTTATTATGAAAACTTATTGAATATTGGTCATAGGGTTTTTAAATTCATTTTGCATATTTACATATGTAATTTACATTCGTGGTAAATTTTGGAATGGA
Source organism: Eriosoma lanigerum (assembly GCA_013282895.1). Lineage (NCBI taxonomy): Eukaryota > Metazoa > Arthropoda > Insecta > Hemiptera > Aphididae > Eriosoma > Eriosoma lanigerum. Next base: position 45,428,448 of record CM023357.1, read on the forward strand.
TTATCATTTAACAGTATAATATATTGCAATACATTGAGATTCGTTCAGAATCGTATTTTCTTATTTTGCAATATCATTAAAATAAACCACTAATTTCTCCGAGGACTGAAGGGGCAAAGTATATATTATAGTTTGGAGAATATATCATTTAGAGAAAAAAAACAGTTATTAGGTAGATCAAAACAAGGAATGTCAAGAAAAAAGGTCTACACTGAGGGATGTTGTTGAGTAAACTGAATCAAAAAAGGAATCACATATATTAATTGAATTATGTTCATCAATGCTTTTAGTGCCATTATATGAAACTACCTTGGGAAGAACACAACTACACAAGCAATGTTTACAAACAAAGTCCCAGAATTTATTTGGCTCCATAAATAAAGTCTATGCTTATATTATAGATGCTGCTCTATATGATTAATAAAAGCTTTGTTACATTTTCTTGATTTAGATTTTGCATGAAGGAAAAAAAGAACTGTGGTTCAAGGTCTTAGAGGTAGACTTAAATTTAGACATTTGTTGTAGGCTTTGTTCTTTTGTTAGACTAAATTGATAAAATATTCAGTAACTTAAATCTTGGTTTAGTGAATTAAACTTTAGGAACAAAAAAGAAAGATGGAGGTAAAGCATCTATAAATTAATTGATTTTCTGATTTATAGAGTGTAGAATGTCAGTCAAATGAGCCTAAAAATGAAGTAATTTGAGGAAAGTCAGCTTTGAAAAAGTTGTGGAAATAGTGAGATTAGTTAAATTGAAAGGGCCAAAGGAACTTGGAGTATAATATAAGAAAATATGGGTGATGTGGTCAGGGAACAAAAGATTCAAGAGAAATTGAAACAGTAATGGAATGTATTTGAGAATAATAAATCTAAAATCGAGCCATGGTTGTTAAAAATTAAGTTTATTGAAAAAAGCCATTATAGACTTCAGGGATGCATGGTATTTGTAGTGGAGACATAGAAGAAAATAATAGACTGCTGTTATTACTCTAAGAGATATTAGAAGGTTATAATCATCACAGAATATTGATATATGGTCAAGATATTTACAAAGGACAAAGTCGATATTGGTCATATTTTGCTCGTAGACAGCAAGAGAACATTGTGAGGGAAAGTATGATCTACAAAGCAAAAATTTGTAGGGGCCAACCATAAACAGTGGAACAAGGAACGATTATTGGTTTTGATGGAAAATCTTTTAGTAAAAGGACTCCTCCACCAGTTCCACCCTTTAAACATTGTTTAGAGTTAGGACATCTGTCATATCTATAAATAACATAATTGAATACACTGACCTAATTATCAGAAATAAAATCATTTAACCTTGTTTCAATTAAAACAACAAACACATAATAAACATTTAACATTAAAATTTGTTATAATTTGAAGTTTTGTTGAGAGTGTGAAAATTTCAACAAAAACTGGATATACTTGATTGAGACAAATCTTGTCTTATTGGTTGTGATGATGTTGGATAGGGTTTGCATATAATTAAAAATTCAATAAATATATAAAATAAAGTATAATTAAAATATTTGTAAGTTTATAATGTTTTAGAGAAACCATATCTATCTGTTGATGATTTGCTATCATGTACTCTTGATGTCTCACGTAATAATACATATCAATTATTTATGGGAGAAGTATACTACAAAATATTGGAACAAAATATTTTATCTCAAAGTTGTTATTGGCATTTGTTAAGTGACCATTGGAGTAGTGAGTATTTTTTAAAATTATTATTTTAGATTATTATATGTTTATTATTTTTAGATTTGTTTTCTTTGGGCATTACATTATATACTGCAGATTATGCAAATATGAAGCATGTTTCAATTAAAATTATGAAACATATTGTTGTTAGAGGAGATGCTCATTCTAATGTGACATTAACTATTAGAAAAAAGTAAAAATAAATACTAATGGATTTAAATTAAATTTATATTTATTAACCTAAATACAATTTATAAAAATTGTTTTTATTTAATATAATTATAATACTTAAATAATATAAATTATATGATTAGAATTTTGTTCTAGTATTTTTTCATATTTAAATCAAGCAATAAAGGACACACTTCAAGTTAGCAACGACTTTTCTCTTAGAGAAGATTTAATTATTCTTATATTTGAAACTTGTAAAACAGTAAGTATTTCTTTTATATATTAATAATTTTTTTCAAAAACTTATAACTTTGTAATTTAAATTAATTACAATTTTATATAACCTGGTTAACTCATAATGTAGCAAAACTTATTGTTTTTAATATTTAATGGAAGGGTTTTTTTTTTTTAGCTTGTATATTATTAATTATATATTATAACATATACATATACCAAAATAACCAATATATTATATACATTAAACCATCTAGTGACTAATGCATTTTTCTCAATATTGTACTCAATTTAGGGTGGTCCTTAATTTTGAACTTTTGAATTGTTGATGTCGCACCCCCCTATTCCATTAAGTATTGTAAAAAAGTAATCTTTGTAAAATTTGGACATGGTAACTCACCCTCTTTACGTAATCCAAAAAGGTTGAAAGTTTTCAAAAAAGGGTAGTTTTTTAGTCTTAGAATATTTCTTTAAGCATCAAAATGTTCAGAACCTTATTTATAGAACATTATATTGTACATACAAATTGTAATAACTAAATTTTTTTATTTGTAAATTTATTAGTTTTCAATAAACTGATAAAATACAAAATATTTAACTTTTTGGGCAAAATTGTTTTTATAGTTTTTTTTTAAGAATATATTTTACAAATGGTTGGGAGATAAGAAGAAATATCTTAAATACAATTTTTATGAAATTTTACATGTGCCCCATAAAAAGTAATAAAAGATCTTCCAAATGTTATATTTCAAAAATAATCTGGATGTATTAATTTTATACAATAACTTAACTTTTAATTATTACATTAAGATAAAGATAAAATACATAAATAAATTATGCTATTATATATTTAATGTTATATTTATATACATATTATAAATAATATACAGGTGCATGAATATCTTTGTATAAATAATAATACTAGCAATATTAAACATTAAAATATTATAATTTGTTTAATTATTTTAAGATTGGAGTTGAATGTCGTATATTACTTTGCAAATTTATTGAAGAAAATTGCACACATTTAATCAATTTATATGAAAATGATAGGTTAAAAAAGGTTAGTATTCAAATTAAATTCTTTAATTAAAAATCAAATTTTTTTGGAAAATTAAAAGTCTAAAATGTTGTAAATTTGCAGGTTCAAGAATTATTTTATAAATTGCTAACTTTCTTTATAAAATGTCATCATCCAAAATGTATTAAATTTAATCATAAAGCATCATACGTTTTCAATGAAAGAATATGGATTGGGCAATTATATCAAATATATGAGTTTGTTCGGCGTGAAATACAGCAAATTAAAAATAATTCTAACCCAAATTTTTTAAATTATATTTCGGATTTAGCTGTTAATATTTTTAATATGGTAAATAATTATTTTTCATTCTTATAATATATATATATATATGTGTGTGTGTGTGTATAATGTTATAATTTACTACAATGTATTTAGATATATTTCAATGAATTAAATTTGAATGAATGCTCGACTTCAAAACGAAAAAAAATTGATATTAGTTTATTATCGTTTGTAAATGGTCTTACCAAATTAAAACCATCAGAACTTTGTACGAGGTAATATTATAACTTGATTTTTGATACAAACCTACCTGATAATATATAAAAAAAAAAAATACATTGTTTCAATTATGATGGCCATTAATTTATTTGATTTCATAGAATCAATTGATGAATTGAGTAGATTAATTTATATCAAACATTATTATTTAAAGTTCAAAAAAGAAACCCAAATTCAGTGTAGTACAAAATACATAATTTAATGCCAACATTAAAATAAGTTAATCACTTAATTTTTGGCTACTCAAAACTACTAGAACATAAAAGTTAAATTAAAAATAAAATTACATTATATTGAGTCAAACTTTGTAAACCAAATATACATTTTTCATTTAAATTATATAATTCATTTTACATTCACTAAGAAATCCTTGCTTCAATCTAAATGAAAAAGCTGATATTATGTAAATAAACCAGTATATTATAGGTATTAAATTTAAAAATATATCAGCTATTTATGTATCATGCGCATATATTTGTTTAAATTAATGTATATATTAGTTGCAATTTGTACAGTCTTTAAAAATTATATGTGTAACAACAGTAAAATTATTACTGTTACTTATATATTCCTTAATGTAAATATAATTTAAACCAAGGCTAATACAATTTTTACAAAATCTATGTGTTAATATTTGTATTCAACAGTATTGTCACTAAATTAACTAAATTTTTATTATATTTTTACACCTTTCTATTCAGCTAAATTTGTTCATACCTGTTGTATAAACTGTGCCTACTAAATTTGTCAAGGCTTCCTCACTTGTAACTTAACTCTTCAGTAAGCTACACAAATGTTATAATATATTAAATAATATAAATTGATACACATGAACCTAAATCTAATTATGACCAATGATGATCCAGAGGGAGACGACACACACAATAAATAATTAATCTAATAGTAATTTGTCAAATAATATGATGTAGGTAAAATTAATGTGTAACAAGCACTATAACGGCGGTGTGTCAACTGAGTATATTTTAATTAATATTTATATGAAAATACTACAGTAACATTTTGTCTAATCGTCTCCCTCGATCATATGTACTGGGATCGTCATTCAAACATTTTGTGATGGTTAGGCACAAAATCAGAGACATTGGTAGGGTAACTTAAAAAGTTACAATACATTTAACTTCTTTACCCGGTGATATTTTAGAATACAGGTATGACCTTGCCTCAAAAATATGATTCTCTTTATTTTAAATTTGCTTATATATGTAGAAGTTTGTATTCTAAGTTCAACCTTAACATCACAATTTAAGTTCTATGTTGTGATTTTGTAATATTCCTCTTTAGATAAATGGAGATAGAACATGATATTTTATATTGTTGGTCTGTAGTTACAAAAATAGAAAAAAGAGAGAACTGCATTGGCCTTAGTAATAGGATTTACTTTGTAAACAAAACATAAATAATTTACATACATATCTAATAATAGCACAACAAAATATTAAAAAAAGAATAATTGTATTTTAATTAAATACATTAAAATAAAATATTGTATTATTTGTATAACTTTAATAAGTTATTAACAAATTATGTCTTATATTTTTCAGACTTCAAATAATTACAAAATTACTGGAAAATCATTCATTATCATTTCATGAAAATGATTACAAAAATTTGTTACAATGCATAACAATATGCTTAAATTCTTATAAGGATATTCATTCTATAAAAAATTTAATTATGTATATAAATTTAATAACAGTTTAAAGTTCTATTTTATTTATAAATTTCATATTTAATTAAATTTGTTTGAATTTAGTTGTTGCAATGCTTTAATTAAATCAGAAAATATCATTAATTTATTAATAATTAAATCCAATCAAGTTGTATCCTTCTTTATGATGATGTGGACATTTATATTGAAGTAAATATTAATTGAAAAATGATCAGATTGTTTTTTCTATCGTATTATTGTATTATTAATTATTAATTTGTGTTGGTAATTTAGAACCATAGTCTCAAATGATAATTCAGATGTGTCTCATAATCTTTTACAGTCATTAATTGTATTAAGAAATTGGAATGATGAAATGTATTCTGATGTGTTAAGGCCCTATCTTAATAAAACTGTAAAAATTGATAACCATAGTTTGAAAACATTGATAGTTTTGTTTAAGACTAGAGGATTTTGTAATGTTTCTTTAAATAAAACAGTAAGTATAATATTTGTTTACATCAAATGACAAATGCAATAACTAATAATAATGTATTAAAACTGCCTATTTTAATTGAAATTATTTAATAGAACATGATTTTATTATTTGACTGGTTGTTGCCAATGAAGATACAAGATGAAATAGTTTGGTCATATTCAAAAGTGAACCCATATCTTTTATCAGAAGTAGTTGATTTAATATTAACAAAACCAAGCATCAATCAATTATTGATCAATCAAGATAATCTTAAAATGAAAACTTCTAATGACTTCACAGATATTTTTTTGTATTCATCACTTCAAGATATTCCAAAAGTGCAATTAAATATAACTGATTCTAAAGAAATTAAATGTAAAATACATTATTAAATAATTAAATACATTGATAACAGAACAATTTATCACTGTACATTTTTCATTCTAATTAAATTTTGTAACTATTATTTATTTAGTTAATATTTAAATTATTAAACATATACAATCATATAGTAATTTAAAATTAAAATATTCATTTTATCAGAAATAAAATATTTATTATATATATATAATTTAATTAAAGCAATTCATAAAAATACTAGAATGAAAAAAAATTATATGATGCATGAATGTAAGATTATGGTTAAGTCTCACGTGTAACATACATTTTATTTGGTTTTCCATCATTAATATTTATGGTCTATTACTGTATTTCTTAACTTCCACTCAAATTTCAATATGATTACATTATATACATTCGGTTGTATTGTTGGACTTTTTTTTCACAGGTATTAAACGAACAGTTAATGAACATATTTTTCAAAGACTAATTAATTTCATAGATCAAACCTTACAAATAGAAAGGAAATCGAGTATTTCAGAACTTAAAATGTATTTATCATTAACTAATTTTCTTTGTTTTCTTGAAAATCAATATCCTCAATTAAATGACAAGTATGAGTTTGGGTAAATTGTGTATATTTGATTTATTAAATAAATCATAATTATTTTTATATTTACCAAAACATTATTTAAATGTTTACAGATTGTATAAATTTAAGTATATGGAGAAACTGAAAAGTATAGTTTTAGAACTTGGACAATTAAATAATGAAGAATTTGTTACTGAATGTTCCTTATTTTATAAACAATTACAATTTGTTGATGATGAAATAGTAAATAACATTTTAGGCCATGAAGGTAATAAAGTTATAATGCATAAACTTTATTACTTGAGTAAATTAAATGGTAATTTCTTAATTTAAATATTTTAGTATCTATATTTTTATATTTATATATTATATTATACATGCTATTTAGATTCACATGTGTACCAAGTATTAAATTATAATAGCCTTACAAAAGAACAACAATTAAGTATAAAAGCAACTGAAACGTTATTAAACACTTGTTTGTATAAAGGTAAGTATTTTCTATATTCTGTTGACTTTATGAAGGAACCTTGGTGGCACACAGTTTTTGTCAGCATTTGTTATGTAGGGTGTTCCCTTACTAGTTACCGTTACTTGCACGAAATTAAACTACCTTCTGCGACTCTTTAACAAACTTGTAGTATTGGCTGATGCATATAACCATTGTATTTTAAATTATGTGTATATTACGTTAATAGTCAATATAAAATTAATGTGTTCTTCCCATCAGTGGCGTTGCACAAGTCCATGCGAGTAACATAAGTAAGGTTAGAACAAAATAAATTGTTTTATCTAATTATATTTTTTGAAAATTATACATTTTTGTTTCCTTATACTTAAACATATTCTTTCTCTTTTCTCGCTTTAACCAAATATAGTTCATAATGGTTCTCAATGAGACTTTTAATTAAATAAGGTGTTGCTATGATTTAATGTAAATATAATGTATTCAAAATAAGTAAGGTAGTCAACAGCTAACTCATGTGCAGGAGTGTATATACGTTCCTATCTTTTATCTTGACTACTGCGCTACTGTCTACAAGAGCATCCCATCTTTCTTGAATTGACAATTATCATGTTCACATAATTTAAAATTAATTGTGCCTACTTAGTAATTGGCACTATTATAATAATATAACTACTTGGTCCAACCAAAACACAGTACTGTAAGTATTGAAAGCTAACTAGTGGTTGACTTGAAAGGGAATCATGTCTGACTTTAGTCAATGAAAACTTGTCACAGTCAAATATCTTTCTTATTTTGAATAGAGTATAGTGAATAGTCATTGTAATTTGTTCAACAAAACTTGATTATACCTAATTGTTAGTTATATTTAACTAAAACATTATAACATTCAAGATTCAACTATTAGTTATATTTATCTTTTACAATTTTAAGTACCTACATATTATAAAAATGAATACAATTATTAAAATTATTATATGAACATGTTCATTAGAGCTTAATATATTTTTGTAAATATTTTAAATATATATTTGTTTAGATCATATTTTAAATCATCAAACATCAGTCATCAAAACATTGCTACAAGACTTAAATAATTTAGAAGATTCAACTGATCATCCATACACTTATTTTAAAGTATTATTATTTTCATTACCATTTACCATAAGTATAACATTTTATTTACAAACAAATAAAGACCTAATTTTATTTATTACTTCATACGTAGCCCTGTATATTGTATTGTTTACAATAATCTGTACAAATGCTTTACAAATCTACTCGTACATATTAATAATAAATTGTATTATTTTTTTCAGATTTCACATTTTCTTCATGTAGTTTTGAATTTGAATAATTTATCATTAGATACATTAATTCAAATAAATAAATTGATTAAACAACTAGCTAAAAAATGGTGTTACCATGAAGAAAGTTTTATTCAATTAACTCTATTCTTAAAAGGTAAATGTTTTAGAAACATAGTAACCGCATGTTTATCAGTAATGCTGATTTTGTCTATCTAATGGGTAATCTAACAAAATTACAGCAATGTAGGATTTAAATTGTGACGTTTAGATTGAACTTTGAGTATAAACCTCTATTAGCAAATTTAAAGAGAAGGATATTTTGGAGAGAATATCATACCTTTCTGTCATACAAGTTACAGTGTGTTAAAAAAATAAAAAACTTAATACACTATAACAACAATTCCTAAACTTGTTGGACCATATTTAGACATGATGTTTGGGAACCACTTCACTATAATTCCTTTCCAGATTTTAATAAATTGTGTGTTAGATAGATAGAGACAGAGTATACTGGTATAACATCCTCATTAAAACTAAAAAAAAAAATTAATCTATTTAATTATTTTAGATGTACTCAGTATAATTACTAAAAATAAATCAATGAATGTTTGCACTAGTAATCTACTATTAATTTGGTCTTTACAAAAAATATCAAATAGCAAAAGATGTGGACCAACAATGATTTGTGCATTTGTTGATTTACTTGGACATTTTGCATATGTAAATTTACAGTTATATACAGTAGTTATTCAATCTATTTTTGTTATACATATTAATATTTATTATATTAAATATATAGTCAAGTAATGGAAGTTTTGGTTCTATGTGGAATATTAATTCAAAAATGGTAAAACCCATGAGTCCAGAAAATATTTTACTTTACTTAAAAAGTCCATTTCTACAGGTGCATACGACTTAAAATACATTTAAATCAAACTTTTGTCAATAGAATAAATTTTTAATTTGTGTATAATATTATAATATATAGGTGAGAATTGCTGTTATAAAATACATAAGGGTATTGTGTGATGGTTATGAACATAATTCAAATATATATGCAATCAATTACAAAGAAATGTTTGATATTATATTACATAATATTCATAAAGGATTATTAGTAGATGTAAGTTTCTAGTTTTTTATTTTTTGTATTGTAAAATATAGTATTACATTAAAATCTCTATATGAAAATTATATTTTTTAGTCTGATATTAGTGAAGAAGAATATGCAGATGAGTACACTAATAGAATTGCCACTTATTTATTAACCATGCAAATGTTAATTATATCCAGTAATAAGTTTCGTAAAAAGGCTTTATTTCACATTTTTCAAACAGTTAATGATAAAAAAATTAATTTAAGTTAGTATTTGTTTTGGTAGCATTATATTTATATATTTTTAAAATATTATTTTGCATTTAGATTTGGTAGTTAATTTATTAGAAGGTGTAGCAATTGAATTAAACATAAAATCATATTTGATATTATTAAAAGATCATTTGAATTTTTTATTGTGGAATTGGCATTTTAATTATTCCAATTTTAAGGTAATTGAAAAAAAAACATGTTTTATTAACTATTTATTTATTTGTTATATATTTGCTTAGGAGTTTCCAATTAGGTTGTTTTTATGCACAACAATGGAACAGTTTATTAAAGAATACCCTTCTGTAATATACCCTATTTTAGTTATTAAAAATGACTTTGATTTATTAAATTCTACGGGTATTGTGTGTAAAGTAATTGAAGTAAGTTTTTTCTTATTGGATCTTCTTGTATGTATATTATTATTATTGTATATATACCTAACCTATTAAGTTTAATAATTTAAATAGTCTATTAACACTGTAATGTTTGCAGGACAATTTTGCAGTTATATTTTCATATTTGTTAGCTATTAAGATTACAAATGTAACATGTTTTAATCATGATGAAATAAAAGATCGCATTGAAAATATATTAAGCGAAAAATGTTTTAAAGAATTAATTAGATCACAGTTCTCTGATATATTATTAAAATGTATTAAAATGATTGAAGTAAACATTGAACAGCCAATTGTTCAAATACAAATTAACAGTAATCAATTTTTAGATATCATCAACATATTCCAAGTAATATAAGAAAACATTTTATAAACTCTTAATATAATTATATAAATTATTTGTTAAAAATTATGAAAAAACAGGAAACATATGTGAAAAGTAAAATTCCATTATTAACAATTATGTCTAAAAGGCAACCAAATTACATTCAATCAATTGTACACATATTATTTGTGGATATTTTTAAAAAATCAACATCTGAACTAAGGTACATTTAAATGAAAATTATTTTAACACTTATAGAACAAATTTAATTTATCTAATTTTGTAGTAATACTACAATTAATAATTTCATTCCAAGTATTTCTTATTTAATTAATAGGTATCAGTCATTTTTCCAATATACATTTTTTATGAAAGTTCTTATAAGTCAATTATCAGAGTGTAGTGAATTAGATGAATTTACAAACTTCCTTGTATATCAATCTGTGCGATCAACAATTACATTAATAAATGAAAACAATTTTGAAACTCAACACTATGCTTTAGAATATTTAAAATGGTTATTAACAACTACACAACGATTTTTAAATGTAAATATTATTCAAATTCAACCTTTAATAACATCAACTCTCAGAAAACTAGCTAAAAATCAGCCTTCATTTAATGATATATTATTAAATTTATTGAATATTCTAAAAAAATTGAGTGATCAAAATACTAATCAAGAAATAAGTAATAAAGATGCAAATACATTACAAAAAGACATTAATGACTTTCTATCTCAACAAAATGATTATACTGATATAATTCAACGTTTACAACATTTAAAGTTAAAAGTTAGTGATACTTATATTATAGTAAATATAATTAATTTATATTATATATATATTTATGTTTTTTAGTTAAAATCCAATGAGAATGAGCTTCAACAAATGTATAGAGAGCTTTTATGTATGCGAGGATTTTCAGAAGATTGTGCCAAAAGTATTTTGCATCGTTTTATTTGTGTATTAATTCAGCATACAAAAAGTTGTGACTATGAAGTATGTATCGAAAATATTATATAATTTTTAAATAATAATATAATATAATATATTATAATTTTATATTATTTCATTTATTTACTTTTAATGTCTTGAAATAATAATAATAATATAATATTAATAAATGTATTGAAATGTCAATTTTTTAAAATAAACAATTCTATCTAAATTATTCAATTTTCTTAATAAGTAAGATAATAAATAAGACTATTTGAAAAACAAATTTCCATTTATATAATCTGTTTATAAGAACATTGTACACAATGAAAAACGTTTAATAAACATTTAATAACTAATAATAAATGGTATTAATTAATAATTAGTACTTAAATACTAATTACATATTAAATATTATTTATTTGCTCAACATATGTATTTGGTAAGATTTCCACTATTATTTATTTATGACACTAAATGTCACAAAAATTATTTTATAATTAATGCAATTTTGAATGTAGAGACTTTAAAAATGTTTTGGGTTTAACATAGATATATTATGCGACAAAATTTTTGAACTGTTACATTGATTTTATGTCCAAGCATAGAAATTTGAAATTGTACCAAAAATATAATTTTTTTCTTGAAGTTTAATATAATTTAAAATTTTGGGTTTTATGAACTGAAAATTGTATAGAAGCTTAATGATATAGGTAATACTTAACCTATTTTTAAAATATTTCATAACTCTATAGTTATAGCACATAAATATTTTTATTTAAAATTAAACGTCTTCTAATTTTAAGATTCTACATTTATGTTTGATTTTTCCACTTAAATTAAACTATATCCAAAGAAATGCCATTTATTAATATTATTTCTTCTGATGAAACTGCAAATTTATTTCTAAATTATTTTTCCTTGGTCTTCTCTATCAAATAGATTATTGTCTTGATGGTTGATAAATTAGGTAATTCTTTATTTTATTTGTCTAATAATGCTGTATTTACTGTCGATGATATTTTTCATAGGTTTACTGCTTTAGATTGTGTCAGTCCTTCTGGACCTTCTGATGGTCTAGTCCAGCAGTTTCCAAATTGGTTTTCTTTCTATGTTTAAGTCAATTTTATAACGCCTATTTCTAAATCAAGTAATCCATCAGTATATTATACACTACAGTATAAGCAATCAATGGTTCTCATCTTTGTGTATCGGTCAGTGGTATTGAATTTTTAATTTTACGGAATATTTCATTGTTGGTTAAGCTCGTTTGATTACACATTAATTCATTAACCAGTGCTTTGGAAAACTCATTCCATCTAGCAATTTAGATTCTGAGCAAAGCAAGGAATGTATTGATTTTACAATATTTTTTTTTCTGATATTTGAAATAATTTTTATCTCATAGATAATTTACACATGGTAAAATTTTGGACTGGATTTTTAATGTAATATCTAACTGAGTTTTGCTCAGAACCGTATTTTCTAATGCAATACCATTGTATTCAAATCTTAATTATAATAAACCATTAATTTCTCCAAGGGACCGATGAGATGAAGGAGGAACATCCAGAAGCGACCTCTGTATATATTCAATACACGATGAACCTATGTTGTGATCTTGTAATGAGTGTCAGTACATATTTGTGGTACCACTGGAATTCTATTTTTTTACTTACAAAAATATTTTCATTTTTAAAAGAGAGCTTTGCATCATATAGTTTGAAAAGTTTATTCTATTTGACCTATTTTTCAATGCATGCCCATCTTCATTTGTTTCTTTGTATTTCCAGCATGTGCTATGGCTATAATAATCCCCGATTACAAAATGTATATCCCTTGTTGTGTAGTTATCAGGTTAAGTAAATTCGAAATTTATATTGGGTGTCTTATATACATTTTTCAATATCAATTGTTAGTATTTCCACATCATAGTTTTCAGTGACACTTGTTGATATTGCACTTATACTTGGATATGCAAATATTGCGCTCTTGTATCTTGAATGCGATCTTTATACTACCAGTTTCATCCCTCTTACATTAAGTCTGTTTTGTCGGCAAGTTTTGTGCATTTCTTAAATGCATAGAATATCAATATTTTGCATCGAATTAAAGTTCCATGTGGATCTCAGTAATGGTACATTCACTATTTTCAAAGGTGCCACTTAGAGGTTTCTACTGCGTCTTCATCAATGATAATAATATTAACTAATTAACTATCAAACCAATTCGGCCCAATCTTATGTTTTTAAAATGATTGAGTCATTAGTTTTAAATTCTATTCAGCCATCTGTTAATTGTATATTCAAAGAGGAACAGCATTGGTTATCCTGGGCGCTCTACTATCAAATGTAATTTAGTGTTCAGCAATTATGTTTACCATTCATTTCAGTCGGTTGCAAGTAGGTTGACTAGTTAATCATACTGCCTTCCAAGGCCGTATCCAGAAATAATTTTGGGGAGGGGGTCCAAAATATGTTTATTGAAATTTTACTGAATTTAGGTTTTAAAATGTGGTTAAAAATTAAACGAAAAAAGTTTTAATCTTCTTTTAATAAAATATATAACTAAATAAACAAAATTACTTTGACATCTTGCCACTATACAAAACATAAAAACAATATGAAGTGATAACATACACAAATTCAATATAATTTAAATTAATAAAATTCTTCTATCTTTTTGAAGAGCAAACTGGTTTAAAACTTCTTAGGGATTAACTGTAACATCTCTACTGGCACTTAATAAAGCTAGGCCAGTTAATTTTTCTTGTCCTGTAGAGTTTCGTAAAAATGTCTTGACACGTTTTAATGTCGAAAAAATTCGTTCGGGAGTTGCTGTAGAAACCGGCAATGTGGCTAGTACTTTTAATAAAAAATGAATATTTGGAAAAAGTTCAGCGTTACAATAATTTAATGATTCTACAGCTGTATTTGAATGATCTATATCTTTAAACGTAATCTATTTTCTTTTCCATAATTTTATTTACGAAAGTAAGTAATCAGCATTTATAAAATTTGAATATAAACTAAAATCTGGTTCTAAAATTGAAGATTTTACATACATTTTTGGTATTAATAAATACAAAGACGATAGAATTGTCTTGTGTTTAGAAAATCATTCTTTAAGTTAACTAATAAAATCATCATAGAAGGAATTGCAATAGAAATACGAAAATAATCTTCGGGGATTTTGGTATCTACATTAATTTTTTTTTTTTGAATGACCAACTATCTTGGTATTTTTATTTTTTCTTCATCATTCACATATATGAATAATTGTTCTAATTTAATGAATATTTCTTTGAAATTTTCATCAATTTTTTTCCGCATATCATTCAATTCGCTTAAAACAGTTTCAATATTGTTGTTTATTGTCACCCATCGCTGCGTGCGAATCGGCGTCAATAGCGGTAGTTTCTTTCGTCTATCGATAATAATCTATTATTAGACGCAGTAATAATATTTGAATATGATGTTATGAATAGTATAACTATTATAATACTATACTATACTATTTTATACTAATATAAAATATTAGTCAGCAGATAATTTAATTGGAGTTTAAGCCATTTATAACTGAAAATACTTTTGTTGGTATTAAAAATAAATAATTATTTTAAATATTCGTTAAATACTGAAGAAATTTCGGGTGGGGGGGTCCGGAACTCTTGGACCCCCCCCCCCCAGATACGGCCATGCCGTATCCGTATGTTACATTAATGTTTATACGATGATATATAATAGTATTAATGACTATATAATATAAAATATATAATAATTGTGTAAATTGTTTTTATATGTTAAGACATGCAGGGTGTAATGATTTACACTCAAGTTATAGAAGGAAAGAAATGTATGTTAAAATTTTTATTTCTTGAGAAATGTTAATTGCCTTTCACATAAAATATAACTATCTAATATTATTCCATTTATATTCTTAATATTTTTGATTTTTTTTTTTTTTTTTTTTTGGTGATTTTTAATAGATAGTAATAGATGTAAGTAAAACATTTCTTTAGTTAGTTTTTTTTTTATTGTAAAATTTATGCAGATATGACAGATTTTTACTAAATAAACAATTTATCATGTCACTGATTCTGTACGTTTCTCTTTTGACATTTCAATCCTCGTAGAAATTAGGGTTTAAGGATATTTTATTTAATAATGCCTTTAATAATGTTCTGAGAGAGTCTGATTTTGGTTAATCACTGTTGTCTTAGTTTAAATCTTATCTTAGTGACAGATATCAATGGGTTTTTGTTTTTGGTATAAAATATCTGGGCTCCGTAAACAGATGATAATTCGAGACAACTTGAGAGAGTTTAATGTAATTTTTTTACGGTTTTTGAGCTTTTACTAAAAATTCCTTGTGAATAACTTGATCAAGGTTGTTGAAACCAGTTTAAAATTTGGGGTTTGATTATAAATATTTAATTATTTTTATTAAAAAAATTAAAACATTAAAAGCTAAACAAAATGGTTTTTAATTTTCGAGAGGGTTTGAAGCCCAAAAATCCCCTGACTACAGCCTTGAACATGATTATACACTGGTTTCAACTTGGCTTGTCGTCTTTAGCTGAGCATAGATATTGCGGGTATTAGGTTTCTCACTGGGTTATTAAATAATAAAGTTGATTTGCCTGTTCTTCTCTCACAATTGTGTTTTGACGTTACACTGTGTTCTTCTATGTCTACTACTTATTTTTATCTCGTGCCACAACCAAATATCTTGCAAATGAGCCATTGTTGCTTTTTTAATATTAGCGCCAATGAAGATCCTTCCTTCAATTTTTAGTTAACTTGTAGTATTTATATTAATTATATATTGTACTTTACAAAGTACTAGTGAGACCGGTAGTATTGTATGTGTATGAGGCGTGGGTCACAACAATGTTGGATGAATGTAAACTGGCAACCTTTGAATGGAAGGTATTAAGAAGAATATATGGTCCAAAAATTAACAATGAAGGAGGATATGAGATAAGGACAAACCAGGAAATTCAAGACCTATACGGAGAAGCAAATATCATTGGAGTTCTAAAAAATAGTAGATTGAGCTGGGCCGGACACGTGTGGAAATTGGAGGGTACAATAGGACAGGTGACAAATTGGAGATCAGACATGAAGAGACCTAGGGTACATCCCTAGACAAAGATGAAAGGATAGAGTGGTCAAGGACTTGAAAGAACTTAGAGTAGAGAATGTGGAAGAACTGGCAAAAGACAGGGACTGTTGGTGGCAAATGGTTGTTATGGCAATGGGCCTAAATGGCCTATAAAGCCTCGAAGAAAAAAGAAGTATTATATATTTTAAAGGACATTTTGCCCATACAAAATACAATAAATAAAAAAATCTTGCATTAGCCAATTTATGTGCTCTTTTGATTAAGTGGATTATTTCTAATATAATAAGTTTTTCATTTGTTTTTAATTCAAAATTAATAATTTTAAAAAGTGGGGAGGTTGATTTTGGTTGTTTCTCCTTCGTTCCATCGGTCCTTGGATAAATTATAGTGGTTTATTATAATTAAGATTTGAATGCAATTTTATTGCATTAGAAAGTACAATTCTGAACAAAACTCAATATAATGCAATATATTATACTGATAAAACATTCCAAAATTTTACCACGTGTGTAAACTACTTATGAGAACACTTAAAAAAATTTACAAGTCTCTAGATTCAAAATTACATTAGTTATCATGAAAAACTAGACATTAACTTCAGACATAAAAAAAAAATATATCATCAAATTAAATTCTACTCAAGCGTCAATTACACTGAGCGAATTTACTCGCTAATCACTGGCTAATTAACTCGCTGTGACTAAAGTCGCTCAATGTAATCGGTCTAATCACTAATTCGCCACGTGTTGAATACTCGCTGCTCGTTCGCGATTAAAGTTGACAGCCGGGCTACTTTAGTCGCTAATCGCTGGAGTGTAAAAACACCAGCGATTAAAATCACTCAATGTAATCGCCCTAGCTTGTAAAATCGCTAGTGTGCTCACAATTAGCGACTAAATTTTATGTACACAACTT
The DNA here is from genome assembly GCA_013282895.1 of Eriosoma lanigerum. Taxonomy (NCBI): domain Eukaryota; kingdom Metazoa; phylum Arthropoda; class Insecta; order Hemiptera; family Aphididae; genus Eriosoma; species Eriosoma lanigerum. The sequence continues at coordinate 45,446,073 of CM023357.1, forward strand.
GTGACATGCGTGAATACGTTAGCGTCTAGCGTGTTAACTCGTTGCAGTGTAATTGGACAGGTTGCTATACACTTAGTCGTTAGAAGCTTTAAAAAATATTGTGACTTACAATTTTCAAAATATTTTGTTAATAGGTTAAGTAGTATATCTATAAAGTAGTATTTCTATAAAATGTTCAAACCCGTTAAACCCAAAATTGCAGGTAATATTAAACATTTTTGGAAATTAGTCAGAAAATCAACCAATCCATTCCAAAATTGTATCACGCGTTTAAATTATCTATAAGAGTACTCAAAATAATTTTTCCTACAGTCAAAACTCAAATAGTTATCACAGAATAAAAAAATTCTAAATAACAGAAACTGTAATTTTGCCAATCTGTTAAATTAGTTTATTAACAAATCTATTCATATTTTAATAAATACAGACAAGTTAACTATATTTTATAGTAAATATAATATAAATTGTATTCTTACTTCATCAATTTTTTTACCTGTGTTCTTAATCATTTACATTTTGTATTCAATCTATAACTATGCATAATATTACATAATTCCTAATTTAATACATTTTTCTAAAAACATGTATATAAAATCAATGAGTTCCCACTATCTTGAAATATAATAATTTAAATTTCTTTTTTTACTAACAGTTGATGTTTATTAAATGATGTCATAGGTTCAAATTCTAGCTGCCAGTTGTTTAGGTATATTGGGTCCATCTGATTTAACTACACTTATATTACAACCAGAACCTGAAGTATTAAAACTAGAATTAAATACCTCACCAGAATACTCTTTTATAAAACAAATAGTTTTAATGCTTTTAAACTACTTAAGTGATAAAAATATTTCAGTTATGGAATCAAGTAATATAGCTTTATTTGAAGTCATAACAACATGTGAAGGACAATCTTTATATGGTAACATATTATTCATAAAAGTTGTATAACATTTAATACTTATTAATTGTAAATTGTTTATGTAATTATATGTTTAGAAGAATTGGGAAAAAATATGTTATATCCATTTAAGCAATCACAAGTAGAAGAACAAGATGTTGAATTATCATTTGACATTGAACAATTTAATTTATTAATTGATATAGAAGAAATTTGGTGCCCTACTGATTCATTAATCTCTTATAAAAATTGGATTACAGTATTAACAAAACAATTATTAACAACTTTGCACGGTTTTTGCAAAAGTTTATTACCAATTGCAGAAAATAAGGTAAAAACATAATGCTAGTATTTTTTCAATATTAATTAATAATTATTAATTACTAAAACTTGTTTTAGCTTATATTTTGTGAAAATATTTTACCTCATCTAATTTATTTCTTTCTTGTTTACAAACCATCAACAAGACCTGTACTAAATAAATATTTAAATTGTTTTTTTAATAAACATTATGAAATAAACAAAGAGAATACACTCGAGAAGATAAATACAAATATCCTTCAAGGTATTAGAAAGTATATTTTATTGCTTTAATTTTTGCTACCAATAATTAAACAAATTTATTACATGAAGTGATTAATTTTTTATTGTATAAAGTATCTATATTAAAAATTTAGTAGCATAAAGGTATACAAAATTATGATAATCATCAATCTACATTAAAAATATATATATATATAATTCAGTCCAAAAAATATAATTTACTAAGTTTAGTTAAATTTAACATTTATAATAATTTTAAACAAGGGATATTAATTACATTTTCTTTTTTTATTACAAATAATATAGTATTTTTAAATTTAAAATCTTGAAATTTAGATTCTGAGCAAAGCGACATTTATATTAGTATTAATTTATGTGTGCTTTTTTTACTTCTGGAGATACTTTTTTAGGTAGTATATGTGGTCCAATTACCATAAATAGGATATACTTTTGGTAGATAATTGTATTTAGTTTTTTGAATTTCTCAAAAGTTTTTCTTTGACTTAAGGAAAACTACCAAAACATGTTGGAAAAACTACAAAATTCACAAAAACTATAATTTTGACAAACTTTATATTAAATATTTCTAGTAACTAATGCAATTTAATACGTAGGGACTTGAACATATGTTTGTAACACTATTTTACATATGAGACAACATTTTTGAAATGTTGTATTGATTTTATGTTGAAAATTGTTTAGATAAGTCATAGAATTAAAACAGAGATATAATAATTTTAAGAATATATGTTGGTATATAATATACTTATATAAGTATAAGTATATTTGATTAAATTTATCAAAATTTTAATTATTAATTTATAATCAGTACCTATATATAACTGAGATTCGCTCAGAATTGTTTTTTCAAAAGCAATGATTTATCATTGAACCTCAAATATAATATAACACAATTACCTTTCTCCACTAATCTCTCTGAGGACTGGAGGGACAAAAGAAAATTATCCAGAATCATTGACCTACCAATGGCTAAAATTTAAAAATTATATGTTTATTTATAATTATATATTTTACATTGTTTATTTTTGTCATTATTGATTTTAAAAAACTATTTACTATTTATATTTTCTATTGGTACCTAATGGATTTAAAGTTTTTTTAAAATAAAAACAAATTGATCAGTTTAATTAAATTCTAAAAATAAAAATTACTTAAAATTAAAACATGTATTTAAAATATTTTATTAATAATGAAAAAAAATTGTATGATGTGAAAAATAACCCGATCATATTATAGAAATACCAAAATGTTGTTGTTTCTCTATTTTAAACATTAAAGTAATTATGTATATATATATATATATATCAGTATCTAATCTTTATTAATATTACTTTTTTAAACTTATGTTTATAGTTCCCGACGTGAGTGAATATAATATTTATTATGATAAATCGGCTATACAATGTCTTTTAAATATTGTTAGTTTTATCAGACTTCAACAGAATGATCCTTTACAGTAATTTATTTTATTTTATCATATCAAAAAATAAACACATTTAATAATATAAATTAAATGATATTACAAACTTAAAGTAACTAATAATTGTGTATGTATGTTTAGAAACCTCTTGGATATAAATTACTTATACGTGTCTCAAGCAGCCCAATTTTGTTCTGCACATTTTACTTCTATACTGTATTTGGAACTTTGGTGTGAATTAGAATTTAAGTAAGTTACTAATTTTTAAATAATGTTCACACATTAATTTATTAATATAATAATTAATAATATACTACACTAACAATTAACGATTCTTCTTTTTTCTGCTTTTGGCATTTAAGACCATACTACTAAATACAAATCGTGCTACCTATCTCTGCCCTCTACAGAACCTTCCATTTGATTTTCGGTCCTACTGTCTTAATGTCCTTCACATAGTTTTTCGATCTTAACCTAGATATTTCTAAAAGTATTTTATCTATACATTTTTTTTTAATCACCTGCCTGACTAGAAATCCTTGCTTATGCCAGATATGGCTTATGATGGCAAGCTCTGTACATATCAGTTTTATTTTGGCAATCTCTTTAACTATATTAAGCCTATGGAACTGAATTTGGAGTTCATTATTATATATTAAGTAATTTTCTCTATTCATTGGATTGACTACCAAAAATGGATCCAATTATTTTTCTTAGAACTTTTCTCTCGAATATCACTAACTACAGTTCTTCTACTTTTCACAGTGACCATACATAGAACAAATAATCATAAACATTTTATGTACATCATAATTTTTGAAAATGGTACTAGATTTCAAAACTTTTTCTAGTCTATAGAAGTAGCGTTTACAGTATTTCTAAAAGGGAGAGGCCTGAAGTATTAAAACAAATTAACTGGTTTATTATTAATGTGACACACAATTCCGTGAAATATAACAAACAGTTAATAAAGCATGCGACGGCTGCAACCTTATCTTCTAATAATTAATCTTCTATCATTAATCAGAAAAGAGATGCAAAAATTTATTTTTAGGATATGCTAGAAAATTGGAATGAAGTCATACTGATACACAAAAAAGGCGATAAGACTAATTGCGAAAATTACAGAAGAATATCACTCTTAAATTTGGCTTATAAAGTTAATAGCAAAGATAATACTCAACCAAATAACTCCTTACACAGAGGAAAGTATAGGCATATATCAATGTAGGTTCCAAATAGAAAGGCCAAATCGAACAGCTTTCAATCATAGGACAAATAATAGAAAAAATATACGAATTCCGCCGAAATATCTGACAACCATTTGTCGATTTTAAAAAAGTCTGTATGATGCAATCTATATGACATTATGCAGTAATTTAGTTTCCCAAAAAAGCTTGAGACTAACAAAAATGTGTATGAAGGGCATACAGTACCAAAGCAGGGAGATGCACTATCCTCTGTATTATTCAATATAGCATTAGAAAAAGTTATTAGGGAATAACAAAGGGAGACAACCTAAGTGATAGTTGGACATTGTTACATACAAGTACTAGGATTTCTAAATGATTTAAATGTGTTAGGAATTTCCATAGAAGAAACAGAGAGATTAGGCCAAGCCTAAAGCTGTGCGCTTATACCTTTCAAACATTTAAAAAACGTTTGTCGAACATTTGAAATATCTAGCGAACGTTTGTTTAATATAGACAATAGACATGTTTTTAAACAAATTTGTTTGTCAATAGTCTAAACAAAAATGTTAATGCTCACTAAGCAAACATTTTAACCTCTTTAAACGAACATTTTTGAAAAATATATATAAACTTCTATGCTGATGTACCTACAAATAATGTTAAAAAGTAATTAAATTACTTTTAAATGATTATTTCTACGAATCAATATGTAATTTACCAACACTATAAATAAAAAACATTAAGTCCATGTGTACATTATACTTTATTGAAATAATATAAAATTTAGTTATCAGTCTTTATTCTTCAAATGAAACCCCATGAAAAATGTACTTTTATTTTTTTCAAAATCTATACTTGGCATTCAAACAAATTACTAAATAAATCATGTGTATATAAATCTAAAATAAATGTTTTTCTATTATAGACTTTTCTTTGTTTAAAAATGTGCATTCCCACCACCTTCTTTTATTATTTTCTTTTTTTTTAATATTATGTATTTAGTAATTATATTTTTAATATGATAAATATCATTAAAAGACGCAAAAAAGAACACGACTTCCTATATTAGAGATATGGTCACAACTATATTTTACATATAGTGAACAAATAAATTATGAACAAATGTTTACCTTAATAAAATGTTCGGCAAACTTTTGAGAAACAATGTTTCCCCAGATGTTTTTTAGGTGTGAACACAGCTTAAGAAAAGTCTTAATAAGTACTTAGTAGATGTTACATTTTTAATTATCAATTATCCCTTTAATTATGTTTAAGCTACTTATTGTTGCATGCGTTCTGCTTTAAGTTTCTCATATGTTGATGTCCTTCAGCTTAGTTACATTATATCTGTCTAATATAACTATTATATTTATTTTTAGAAGAATGGAAAAAGATCATTGGTCAATGACATATAATCCTATTGATATAATTACAGAATCATTACCTGAAGATGGTCTTGCATTACAATCAATTTTAAATAAAGTTTGTCCGAATTAATTTACTTGTATTATTTAAAATAAGTTATTTTGTTTTCTTATTTTTATTAGAAAAATTAATAAACCATTTACAAATTAAGATAATGTAACATATTTAAAAAGTGAAAAAAAAAAATATGTTGGGATTAAATTGATTTATATAGTCATTATATTATAGAGAACTTATATCTTGCATATCTAGGGAACTCCAGAAGAAGAATTACCACTGAAAGGGAATTAGTAGAATGAAGGTTAAATATGACTTCACACAAAATTCATTAGAATGTAATATATGTAGGACATGTTAATAATATATAGATATAATTAAAACAGAATGTAAAATATGAGTTTTATTTATATTGTGAATAGGTAGATACAACAAAAAAATTATAGAATTTTAAATTATTGTTTGTAAATAACTATAATGTATTATATTATAATATATTATTAATTGTATATTACAATACATTATTCATTTTATGTCTTTCATATCAGTATTATCAATCGTAGTTAATTTAACTTAAATTGTATTTAAAACCCTTTTAATATATTTAAAAAAAAAAAAATGTTTCCTTTAAAATGTAGTCTTATAAAAGTATTGGAGATTCCGATGCAATTGAAGGATGTGGTTCTAAATATCTATTATCTCTTTCTTCTCGTACACAATACTATCAACTACTTAAAAAATGGGATCGTGTTATGGAAAACTGTGATTTACAGCAAACAACAGAAATCATTACCAGAGGTAAAATATATTTCTTAATAAATCTTGGCAATAAATATAATGATTTTGTAAAAAATTAATCATTTAATTTTAGATTATTTAGAAGCTTTTTCTAATTTTGGATTACATAATGTCACTCATATCATTTCTTCTAATAATGATAATTTAAAATATGATTGTTGTTGGCAATTAAATAAATGGGATCTACCGAATAATGGTGATAAAACTTTTGAAGCTTTACATTATCATGCATTACAATATGTGTATCAAAAAAATCTAGACAATGCAATATCTATGATTAATGAAGCTAGATTAGCAGTTATTGATTCTCTTTCCTATGCTAGTTTAGAATCAACATCAACAATTTACACTCCATTAGCAAAACTTAAAATAATTGAAGTAAGTTTATTATAAAATACCCTAAAATTTAATTAATACAAATTAATACTGTATAAATTTATGAAATTATAACTTTATTAAAGGACCTAGAAGATTTTATTTCTACATCTGATAAAAATATATTATTTGAAAATTGGCTAAATAAAAAAACTTTTAAAACAAATGATTTTGTAAACTTCAATAAAATACTTTCTCAGCGTTCTAAGTTATTAGATTTTGATGGAGATAATAGATCAGGTATACTCAAGTTAAATATAGCAGAAGAAGCCAAAAATAATGATTGGTTACAAGAAGCTGGACGAAATTTAGCAACAATAATTTCTTTGCAAAATTATCAAAAACATACGACTTTATGGGCCAAAGTGGAAGAAGCTAAACTTTTATGGCGAAGGAATGACTGTCATATGGCAAGGTAATATTAATTTACCTATATATATCTAGTATTTAAGACATTTTTATTAATTTTTCAGAATTTTATTGAAATTTGTAGTAGAGGAACTTGATAATTATGATTACCCATTATTACATTCTTTAGCATTACAACTTTATGGTTCTTGGATGGAAGAAACAAAATCAGAAACAGCAAGTGACATAATAAAGAAATATTTCATAAAGGTAAAATAATAATATTTAATATTTATAAGTCTTTAAATATTTATTATATTTATTTATAACTTTGTAACCTTGCTACTATTACTCATATTTTTTAATTAATACTTGCCATATATTATACAAATGTAATGTCTAATTACTAATGCGTTTAATAAAAATAAAAATTATCATTTACAATGCACATTAAAAGATAAATTGATATGTTACATTAAAAATTAAATAAAATTTAGAAGGATAATAGAAAAAGTATTATAATATTTGTAAGTTTGAGAATTGAGGGGATTGGATACCAGTTGTATTTTAGTCACTTTAGATTAATAAGCTAGAAAAAAATATGTATACATTAAATGATCTGATTGTGATTCTGTAAAGACATTTAATTTTATATATCTTCTATGTTTTCTTTTATTATTTTCTTTGTTGCTGATAAGACATAGCGAGAAAAAGTTCAGGAATCTTAGACACACTAACAATCATTTACGTTTCACACAAACCATACTTTGTAACATAAATAAAACAAAAAATTGCCTTACCACAACCCCATAATAAATTACTGTTTCCAATCCCCTTGATGGACAATATTATAGTTTGTATCAAGAGGTAGTCTTAATTCACAAGATACGATTTAGACAAAATAGAAAGATTGGATGCATGCCAAAAAAAATGAAATATCTACTAATATGACAACTATAAAATTTGAATTAGGAAATGCTAACTTACTAAAATTATCATTTAATTGAAAATATATATTTATCTGGTGATAAATTGGTCTAAAACTAGGCAATATCCAAATAACACAACATGTATTAAAAAGAGACACATTCAATGTCTACATAATAGAATGTTATTTCTTTCCTATTATATATTTTGTGTTTAGATTGATTATAGATCATTGTTAATAAATACAATGATCAAAAACATTTTGTTTTAAATTAATTTCAATTAAATTAAATGTATTAAAAACTGTAATACAAATTTAACTTAAATATTGTTTTAGTTATTATGATAATTGTATTAATCTTTTAATTCTATTCATTTTTTATTCTTACTGATTCACTGTAATTTAATTGTTTTATTTACTATTGAAATATTTTATTGGTTTTTATATATTGTTTGAAATAGTTTGTAAAAAACTAAGACATTATTATGTTCATTAAGAGTATATTGATTTGCATACAAATTATAAGTATATTCTATAAATAGGTAATATGAACTAACAACTACTTACAATATTTCTAATATTAATTAGATAATTGTATTTAAATCATATTTACAATAATAATGTGTTAGTAATTTTGTATATTATAATACTTAAAAAACTCAACTTAAATGCCCTTCTATTGCATATTTAAGATTTAATTTATCAACATTACATAATATAAATTGTATATTCATACTTAAATGTGATGACTCAATTAATGTTTTAATTTTCTTCCTATCAAATAATAATAAATATGTCAGTACAATAACATTTACGTTCTTACCATTACTTTCTTAATATCATAATTATTTTCCAAATCTAATTCATTATGTTTAACTACTTTATTATAAGTATAATATGTATATTATGATGTATCATGTAAATATTAAATAATATTTTTTTACTTAGTCCATTAATATTTTGCAAATGGAATCAATTAGTAAAAATGAATGTGGATTGGAATGTAAAAAAGTTTTATCAGATGCTTGTAAACATCTATCTCAATATACAGATACATTATATCAACAAATATCAAAATACATAAAGGCAGATGATCTTGAAAAACGTATAAATAAAGTAAAAAACGATAAAATTAAAGGAAAAGCTTTAGTTGATTTGGGAAATTTAACAAATAATAGTGACAGGAAAAAGGCTGGTTTTTTTTTGATGCAACAATGCAATATTGATGAAAGTGATATCAGTAACATAAATATGAAAAAGACTAGTTATTTAAAAATTGCACTTCAGTAAGTATTACAATATGAAATCAACTCATTCTATCTTATATATTATATAAATAATTTAGAAAAATACCTCATAAATCTTACAAAATAATTATTTAATATTTTTAAATTTAGGTAATTTTCTGTATATAATTATTATGTTATAATGTGGTATGATATTAACCAAACTTTTGTATATATGCTTGGACAAATAAATAAAATACCTATACTATTTGCAAATCAAAATAAATGTATGATATTAAAATAATCAATTTTAGATTTTAGATTCTGAGCGAAGTGAGGAATGTATTGCTTGTACATTGTTTTTTTTTTTTTTTTATGTATGAAAAAAGTTTTTGGGTAGAACTTATGGTCCAATAACTACAAATAGAGTATGCATTCGATATCAAATTGCATCTAGTTGGTACTTTGTTTAATTCATTTTTCAAATTTCTCAAAAGTTTTTCCTAGGAAAAGGAATACATTGTTGAAACTACATAGTTAAAACTTCTATCTATAAATAATAACTTATTATCAATGTAAATTTAACTAATATTTAGTTGTTTATTAATTATTAGAAGTTATTGTTATTAGATGTAATAATATTATATTATATTGGTTTAATTTAGAAACTATTTGAAATTAATGGAATTGGATGATGAGAGTGAACTTCCTATTTATAGAGTTATATCTTTATGGTTAGAAAATAAAGAAAACAACGAAATAAATGATATTGTAGATCGAGAATTTAATAAAAATAGTTCCTACAAATTTATTACAATTCTTCCTCAACTAGTTGCTCATTTAAATTGTACACGTGAACATAGGTTTCATAAAACTTTAGAAAAACTTATAAGTATACAATTTATTAAATTATATTCATTATTTTAGATTAAGTTTAAAATGATATTTATTTTTATAATATATAGATCGTTGTGCAATAGAGCATCCATATCATACCATTCCAATAATTTATGCTGTTGCTAATTTAAATATAGACCAAATGTATGACCCATGTAAACAGATTACAAATAATATAGAAGAAGTAATTTGCATCTTAATAGTTTTTACTAATTATAAATAATTATTTAAATACTTATCTTCTGATTTTATTTGTTTAATCTAAAGCCTAGGGTTAAAGCTGCTAAATATTTAATGTCAAATTGGAAAAAAGATAAAAACATAAGTTCTATTGTAGTGAATATTGAATATTTATATGAATCATTAATACATTTAGCTTACACAAAATTGTCTTGTTTACCAGGCGAGAGTAAGATCACTATTTCAAATAATATTTTATCTAAATATAAATTTAATAATACATTTTAATTTTTTAATTTTAGGAACTGACATTCCTGATGAACAACCTCTAATGAAAATACGAAACTCTAATATTATGCATCCCACATCATTATTGCCATTAAATAAACATGGAAGCTATCCAAATATAATTAGTAAGTAAATGTTTAATTATAGTCTGCTCAAGACAATTTGATGGCCAACTTGTGTTTATAAGCATGCCTAATGCCTATATGATTCTATAACACTGACGATGGCAACAATTAATGATATCACTACATCAATATTGACGAGCGATATGAACATATAATTTAAAATGCATTATAATTATTACCTATTCTTTATTCACCACGCGAACCACATTACAACATGGGAAGCATAGTTACTGTTATTACCACATGTGAAACTAGAGTATTATCTTCATAGAGTCACTAGAGTTACGTAGCGACTCAGTAGGACAAACGATGAGTGTAGTCGCCATTATTAAAAACTGGTCGCTGCCAAGTTGTTTTTTTAACTTGAACAATCTAATACAATTTTGAAATATTTATATAAAATAAACTTTTTTATTATTAAAAAAAAAGTCAATTTCTGTGGTCATTTTAATTTACAATAAAATCACATTATATGTATAACTTTAATTTTAAGTTAACCTATTAATAATTTTTAAAAAATTAATAATATATTATTAGAGAGCAGTATAGCTGTTTGGATTATACTAGTTTACTAGTGGCTTTTAATTTATAAAGATTGATTTTATAAAATAAATTGTTTATTATAATATTTTATACTTACAGATATTGAAAGCTTTAATAAATCATTCTTAAATACTGGTGGAATACATCAGCCTAAAAAAATTGATAGTTTATGTTCTGATGGTATTACAAGATCACTTTTATTAAAGGTAGAGTAAATATAAATAAATTATAATTAGTAACAACCTATATTTATTATTTTTATTTTTTATATATATTTATATTTAGGGTGACCTACAATATTATATTAAGAAAAAATAGGCAAAATATTTTAAATAATAATATTCTAAGTAAATAAATAAAATTACATAATACATATTAAAATCAATAATAGCACTTAACATTTAACATAATTCAATTCAATACAAGTTATTAAAAATGTATTGAAGTATAATCAATAGAATTATAATATAAAACAATATTATATTCTATCAATGTTACATGTTTGTCATAAATAAAATCACTTAGTATAGCTTTCAGACCTAGAGTATAATAGTATTAGGTAATCAGAAAAAATCACCCCTAGAATAAATAACCCTAGAAAACAAAATCCTGGAAAAAATAATAGTTTCTTAATTAAGATAAAATAAATAAATATATATATGAATTTGAATTTCTATTTCTATTTAACAATACATATATAATATTTATAAATAATAATCAATATGTCAAATATAACTAATAGTAAATTTATTAAAAATAAAAAAAAAAAGCGGGAAGGTCGATTTTGGATATTCCTCTTTTGATCTTTCGGTTCTCAGAAAAATTAGTGGTTTATTATAATTAAAATTTGAATGCAATGATATTGCATTAGAAAATACTATTCTGAGCGAAACTCAATATAATGCAATATATTATACTGATAAAACATTCCAAAATGTTACCACGTGTGGTTATATTATATTAGTTATCATGAAAAATCTAAAATCAATTTCGTCAAAATTACGGTTTCTGTTAATTTTGCCGTTTTTCCATCAAGTTTTGATAGTTTTTCTTTTTTTATAGAAAAACTTTTGAGAAATTTAAAACATGAGCTAAATAAAGTACCAACTACATGCAATTTTCCATTGAAAGCATACCCTAATAGTGGTAATTGGACAGTCATTCTACCTGAAAAAGTGTCTTCAGACTTTTAAAAATACAAAAACCAAAAATCAATGTTAAATGTTAATGTTTGAAAATAAAAAAAAAAAATTGACTTTTGATTTTCAAAATATTTTATCTATAGGTTAAGTATTATACTACTTCTTATGAGTAGTTTCCTTTACAAATTTCAAACCGGTAAACCCAAAATTGCAGGTAATATTAAACATATTTGAAAAAAAATTTCAAAGGTCTATACTTGGCCAAAAAATCAACCAATTCGTTCCAAAATTTTACTAAAATCAAATTATTTATTATGAAATGAAAAAATTTTAAGTAATGGAAATCGTAGTTTTGCCGATTTTCTGCCATTTCATGGTAGTTTTTCTTCTATTAAATAAAAACTTTTCGAAAAATGAGCTAAATAAAGTACCAACTAGATGTAATTTTCTATCGAAAGTATAACCTATTCATGGTAATCGGACCATTATTTCAACCCGAAAAAGTGTCTTCATAAAAAAAAAAAAACATCTTTGTAAAACTAATACATTCCTCACTTCGCTCAGAATCTAAAATAATAAAATATTATACATTATATTATAAATTTATAACTATTAATTATGTATATATATTTACAATATCAGTCAATTTAAAAATATTACAATTAAATTTAAATTTATATTTAAGAATATGAAAAATAATTTAAAAATGTGTTATAAACCAATGTCCTTTGTATGTTTCCTTAAATTTTTAGATATTTTTTTAAAAATCTGTCCACTTTATTTCTTTATTTTATTAAATCTCACATAATATTTGTATTCTTTTTTTAAAATTTATTTACACTTTGTGATTTTTGTATTAGATTCTCCTGAATTTGATAAAGATAATTTTGCTTGTTCTGCGCATATTTAATTTTTTATTTATTAATGTCCATACCGATGAATGTTTTACTGCAAATTTAATTAGCAAATTGATTATTCCATAATTCGCAAACATTATTTGTTATTTATTCTCAAAGTTATTTTTTCTTAGTTTTTTTGTGGGGTCTAAAATTCTGGGGTTCATTAATATTCATTAGATGAATCATAGTATTAGGTAAAGCAATACCCTATTTGTTTTTAAAATTTGTAATACATTTTTTTTATTGTACCAACATTTAAGTTATACAAAAACTTAAGGTCTGATATATGTATGTATCTTTTACCTTTATACCAGATTATAAAATGAATGAATTTTACAATATTTTGTCTAAAATATGATCCAAGAAATAGCATTATTTTTCTTATTAAACAATTAAAAAATATCAAATAATTGTGTATTATTTGTTGAACAATATTGATAACTATATCTAAATATATATCTTAATTAAATTAAATTAAATTAAACTATATTGTCTAAATGTTTGTATATTATATTTATTTTTAAGTACACACTTGTTGAAATATTACGTTATAATTTTATACCGTCTTGTATATAGTGTATACAGTAGATGGTGTTATTCCCACTGTGCTACAGCGGCGAGTATTGAGTGTGTATTTATTTGTTTCTTACTATATAATAGTAATATATAATATATAATATACTAGTTGTATGCAATGACACTGTCAGTTGTCGTTTATATGTAATACATGCCACATACATTTATATTTATATGTCATATTGTTATATTATAATTCTTTTTTCTTCGTTAAATCTAAGGTACTCAACAATACTAAAATTTGTAATGCATGCTTACTATTTTGGACTACAGTTAAGGTTCACTTAAACAAAAACTAGGAACTGTATAATAATTTATAAAACAATTTCAGGGAAATGAAGATATGCGCCAAGACTCAGTAATGCAACAAGTATTTGTGTTAATGAATAGATTACTACAATCAAATAACTCGACATCTAAGAGAAAATTAACCATAAGAACATATAAAGTATATAATTATATTATATTAAACATGACATTTTAAAATTGTATTTTACATTTAGGTAATTCCTTTTTCACAACAAAGTGGAATTGCTGAATGGTGTGAAAATACTATGTCATTATCTGATTACTTGGTTGGTAAAAAACCAAACCCAGGTGCCCATCAAAAATATAGACCAAATGATATACCACCATCAGAAGCTAGAAATATTATAAGAGTATGTATAGTGTACACATTTATATTGTAATTGTAATTTAATCAACTTTTTTTAATAGTAATTAAATAATTATAACTTATAATCATGACCGGTAAAATAAAATTTCAAATTCATATATTGTATCCGGACATTCCAAAAACTCTAAAATGCACTAAAAAATGAAGAAAATAACCTATAAACTAAATATTATCAAAGAATGCAAAATATATTTTCTTATTCTTATTCAAAAGTACATGTAACAAATTTGTTTCCAAACGGGCATCGCACAGCAATCTTTAAAAAAATGCATCAAAATCCTTTCTTATTAATCTCTATACTTAGCTTAAAAATCAACCAATCCATTCCAAAATTTTTCCGCACTTGTAATTTTACCGATATTCCGCAATTTTTTAGTAGTTTTTTTCCTCTCAAGGAAAAACTTTTGAGTAATTCAAAAAATGAGCTAAATAAAGTACTAACTAGACGCAATTTGTTACCACAAGTATATCCTATTCGTGGTAATGAGACCATTATTTCTACTTGAAATCGTTCTTTCAGACATTAAAAAATAAAAAATAAAACATCTTTGTAAAACCAATACATTCCTTGCTTCGCTCAGACTTTAATATTATGAAGTAATTTTTTTAAAATTTCATCAATTAGTTTTTATAATAATGTTTGAAAATATAATTATATATAAAATTATAGGTGTTGCTTTTGTTACAATTAATACATCACACTTTTATATTTTTCAGATTATATTAATATTAACTACTAGGTTATTATTATTACCAATATAATTAATGTTTAATCTATGTTCATATTATTGAATATAATACATCAAAATATAAGTATAAATTGTAGAACCTCCATCTATGCTTCTATGTAATTATATTTTTAAATATTATTATAAAAATAATTGATGATATTAAACGATTTCTTTACAGTATTTTTTTTTTTTTTTTTTTATAATTATTAACATTTTATTGATACGGTAACATTTAAACATAATTATGAAAATAAAAATTCAAAAATGTAGTAATTGTTATATTTTTTGCAAAACTAAGTGTAGTATATTATATGAATCACTCTATACATTTTATATTTCTTTGTTGCTTTTCCATTAACTAAGTTAATACCACATTTTATTATTTTTTTTTTTACTAAATACTAAACATTAAATTAATAATAAATACTTTTACTAAATAGTCTTAAATTATTAAATAAAGAAATACTACATACAGTGGTGTAATTGGGAGGTCATAAGGGGTCGCACTTGGGATCCCTAAAATTACGCTGATGTTATAAAAGTATTAGTTTGCAACCCTTGAAATTTCCATATTTTTGGTTTTTTTATACAATTGTTATACTAACCTTCAATCCCAGATATTATAATAATAAATTATGCCACTGACTACAAATATTATTTAAGTAAAATTATCTAAAATTGGTTTTCCTTATTATATACTGAGTGAATGTATTGGTTTTACAAAGATTTTTGTTTGTGTATGAAAACACTTATGGGTAGAAATAATGGCAAGATAACCATAAATAGGGTATCCATTCTGTACCAAATTGCATCTAGTTGGTACTTTTATTTGGCTCATTTTTCGAATTTCTCAAAAGTTTTTCCTTTGGAGAAGAAATTACGTTTTTGGGTAGTTTACACACAAACTTTTGGAACAGTTTATTAGTATATATTAAAATATATATATTTATTGATTTTCACTAAGAATCTTATTTTCCAATGCAATATCATTGCATTCAAATTTTAATTATAATAAACCACTTATTTCTCCAAGGACTAAAGAGACAAAGGAGGAACTTCCAAAATCATTTTTCTTGCTTTTTATTTTTATTATTTTTTATACTATAACTAATTTTGTTTTTATGTCCAAATCATATTATTGTATATAGTTATCTCAACAGCACAAAAATACTCAATTGGAACAGTTGAAAAAATATTTGAGTATTTGTGAAAAATTAAAACCAGTATTTCGATATTATTTTTTTGAAAAATTTGTATCACCTTCAATTTGGTTTGAGAGAAGGCAATCTTATATTCATAGGTATTAATAAACTAACATAATTTTTTTTATACATAATATCTAATAAAAGTTATTATATTTATAGTGTTGCTACTACTTCTATGGTTGGATACATATTGGGCCTTGGTGACCGTCATTTTCAAAACATATTGATTGATAATAATACAGCTGAACTCATTCATATTGATTTTGGTAATGAACATTTTTTCTTATTTTATAGGGAATTGTAAATGAAAATAATAATTATTAGTCAGTAATTGCTAATATTACAATTAAGTAATAGTTATAATATAATAAACCTAACCTATTTTTAAGCCTAATAACAATAGTGCTGCCCTATATCATCTTTCTCTTCATGTAAACGATTTGAAGATATATGAAAAATAATTTTTATTGGTATTTAGAAAATAAACTATCCATCACCCTAATTTTTTTTGATGCTGGTTAAGTCTAAATATTTTCAAAAATAAAATATATAATTATTTCAGTATACTTCAATTTTTAGTAACTACGTTTTGGTGGTTTTTAATTTATATGACTCCGTTCACATACTTATTTTAATTTATGGTTCTTGTCTTAATATTTCCTACTTGATCATTATTTTTATTTATATTGAAATTCGCTCAGAATCGTATTTTCTAATGCAATATCATTGCATTCAAATCATAATAATTTCTCCTAGGACCGAAGGGACAGAGGAGGAACGTCCACAATTGGCCTTTTTTCAATTTCAGTCATTTCTTTTTTTTTTTTTTTTAAGTAAATTTGTTTTACTAACAAAGTTTTTTCATTAAAATAAAATTATAAATATTATTTTTATTTTTATAACTTAGGTGTTGCGTTTGAACAAGGAACATTATTAAACACACCAGAAACTGTTCCATTTAGACTGTCTAGGGATATTATAGACGGTATGGGTATCTGTGGCATAGAAGGAACTTTTCGAAAGTATAAATTAAAAATATATTTATTTTTATTATTTTTAACTTATCTATTATTATAAAATAGATGTTGTGAAAAGACAATGTCTGTTTTACGCCAAAATCAAGATGTGATTGTCACAGTTATTGAAGTCTTATTATATGATCCGTGTTATCAATGGACATTGACAGAAGAAAAAGCAGCCCAACTTCAAAATCAATCAACAATTGAAAATTCTAATATCACAGACTGTTAGTTAATGATCCATTAATTAAACTTAATATTATTAGCATTATGATTATTGATAATTTTTAATTTCAGTAACTGAAGTAAATAAATTAGCCGAAAGATCACTAATCAAAATCTGTACTAAGCTAAATGGTATGGAAGAAGCTGGAAGTGTAGCAAGTATTAACGGACAAGTAAATAGGCTAATCCAACTAGCGAGAGATCCTGCTAATTTATCACTACTATACCATGGCTGGCAAGCATACTTATAAATTTGTAAAAGTAAGTTTCAACTTAAATTAAAAACATTATACATAAATATAATTTATAGTATTTACAGTATATATTATAATTATTTTATATTTTAATTTTGTTTTGTTTGTTTAAATGTAAAAAAACACTTGTTTACTAACCTAAGATTAATTATAATTACCTGTATCATTTGATATTATGTGTCCATGACAAAAAAAAAAAAAATTGGGAATGTCGATTTTAGGTGTTCCTCCTTCGTCCCTTCGGTCCTCGGAGAAATTAGTGGTTTATTATAATTAAGATTTGAATGCAATAATATTGCATTAGAAAATATGATTCTGAGTGAAACTCAATATATTACAATACACTATACTAATAATTTATTCCAAAATAATACCTCACTTGTATACTACCTATGTTAATACTCAAAAAAATTTTCAAGTCCCAACAATCAAAACTCAATTAGTTATCACGAAATAAAAAAATTTAAAATAACAGAAACCGTAATTTTGCCTATTTTCCGCCATTTTTAGGTAGTTTTTCCCCTCCCAAGTAAAAACTTTTGAGAATTTCAAAAAATGAGCTAAATAAAGTACCAACTAGACACAATTTGCTACCGAAAGCATACCCTACTTGTGGTAATCGAACCAATATTTCTACCCAAAAGCGTTTTCATACATAAAAAAAAAAAACATCTTTGTAAAACCAATACATTCTTTGCTTCGTTCAGAATCTAATAAACATATTGAAAATTTTCAACATAAATAATTAAACTTTTAGATTCTGAGTGGAGCGAGGAATGTATTGTTTTTACAAAGATGTTTTATTATTATTTTTTTTTTTTTTTTGTATATGTATGAAAACACCTTTATCAGGTAGAAATAATGGTCCGATTATCACGTATGGCATATGCTTTGCTTGCAAATGTTGTCTACTTGGTACTTTATTAAGCTTAGTTCATTTTTAGAATTTCCCAAGTTTTTTCTTAAGAGGCGGAAAATTGGCAATTTTTTATATGCTTTTTATTATATTTTTTTTTTTTTTTTTTGTGATTTCTTATTAAATTTTAATAGTAGGGACTTGAAAAGAAAATTTTTTTGAGTACTAACATAGGTTATTTACAGCGTGGTAAAATTTTGGAACGGAATAGTTAATTATTTGGAAAAATATAACTTTAAACGTTTTACCAAAAAAAATTAATATAATCTACAATTTTGATATTATCTATTTGAAAATTTTATTGAAGTCCAATACTATATTATTATAGTATAATATATTGCAATATATTGAGATACATTCAGAATCGTATTTTCTAATGCAATATCATTGTATTCAAATCTAAATAATTATAATAAACCTCCAATTTCTCCAAGGACCGAAGGGACGAAGGATGAACGTCTACAATCGGTCTTTCCCACCTTTCTATATATAAATCTATAATATATTCATTTCATTTAATAATATTGTTAGATAATGGATTTAATTAATTTTAGTAATTGATGTGATTTAAAATATATCATACAAATTTTAATTATTATTGTAACCACTTTTAAATTTGTAAAAAAACTAAAATCATCAAATAAATCTGCAAAATAATTTTTTTAAATATGATAATTTAACGCAACTCTAAAATTGTTTTATTGTAACATTCTATAATAAGTTAACAATGTTCAAGTTCTGAACATTTAGTTTCTTTTGTAATACCTTTATTAACCTGTTAACTTTTGGTTTTAAGGTAATTCTATACATGGCCAGACATTCAAGATTAAAATATTTTTATGCAGCTGGAAGTCATTTTTATGATATTGCTTATATTTTACAATATCAAATATATATTTAATGATGATTTTTTAAATTTTATAATTAAATTACAAACATTTTCTATAATAAAATAGTTTTATAATTTATATTTATAAATTATATTAAATAAAAAATAATTTATATATTAATAATAAATCAAATGTAAAACAGAATATTAAGTAATGACACGATAATGAGATGTTCTCTCGTAATTTACAATAAAATTATTATGTTATGACAACAAATATTGATTTTAAAATAATTTTGTACTTCGTAGTATTTATCGATAGGGTGTGAAGAAAGGTGCATTACTTGGAGCTTGTTGTTGTTGAGGTTGTTGAGACTCAATATCTTCATATGATTGTGGATTTGAAGTTCCTCTACCTATAACGTATAATTTTATTTGTTAATATAAAAAAACAAATTTTAAAAAGTAAATTTTTACTTATATAGTTTTGAAGTGGTGGCGGTATACCATCGGAGAGTCCATTACTGCTATCTATACACATTCTACTAAGAATTGATAGTGTTACAAAACGTAGAACCAAATTTCCCATAGCACAAATAACACTGAATATTTCCGACAACCCTAAATTATACGAATACATAGTTATTCTTTACAATATTAACAACAGTCAATAATTACTTACAAAATGAAGTGGGGAAATAACAATAAATAGTGATAATATCTAGACATACTGCTGCAAGGTTTACTGAAATAGCCTAGAAATTTAAACAATACATTTTATATTATATTACATACCTATTATAGATAATAATACTCAAAAATATAAATATAACAAATACTAACTATTTTATAGTAGTATATAGTTTTAAAAATAATTTTTGTTTAGGATATTTTGATAATTGGATCAAGACCATAGTTAAACACTGGAAAAAGGCTTTCGCCAAGGGTGTAATGTTACTAAAGACGCAATATTAAATAATAATAATATTAATATTAATAATAATAATGGTATATATATATATACCAGTTAATAACAACTTCAAGTAAAAGAAATTTGTAATTATTTACAATTACAAATACTAGACAAAATTGTCAAACAAGTATGTCGATATTGTCATTTGAGAAGAATTTGGTTGATCAATGGTATAATCAATTTTACAGCCTTGTATATTCTAATAAAAACATATTTCTGTTTTTTTTTTCTGTATTATTAGGTTTATCTTTTAATCTAAGGAAGAAAAATTGGGATGATGATTTGGGTCATTTCCAGGAGTGCTATTATCCCTTGCTACGGAATAAAAGTTTATAATATAACCTGAATATTAAAAATATAAAAAATAATTAATAGAACTTAAAACCCTAAATATTGTATATTTTAAAAAATGTAGTAATATATAGTTTTATTATTACAAATTTAATTAATTTATCTACAGTTACAAATGTAATTACATAAAATTGAAAGTACCAATAACATGAAAATGAACAATCGAGATAGTTTATGTTACTTATCTACTACATACTACTACTTATCTACTTATTTAGACTACTTTACTACCAAATATTTTTAAATGATACACAATGAAATCTGCGATAAGCTATCAAAGAATGTGAGTAGGTTTTCTGAAATAAACTAAACTCCAAAATTCTATTATACAAGGCTCACATCATTTCGTGTGAAAATTTGAATATTCATATTAAGAATTGATTCGTACTGTGGAATCGAGTTATAGTATGCCCCAGAATATGTATTAAAGCTCAAGTAGATTGGTATATAAAATCCCAAATTTAAAAATAAAGTAGAATCTTAATAAAAATATTTATAATCTATCTAACAAAGGTAGTTTCATTAATTAAAAACGAGTAGTCATTAATAAATTTATTTCTGAGAGATACCACAAAATAAATTTATATAAAATCAGATTTATTCTATTTACTTTCCAAACAAATATGTAAATGCATTAAATTTTGAGCTTTGTATGCTAATGTATATATTACATTAAATTGAACCTTATTTAAATAATTAGTTGTAATCATTATTATTTATATAACACTTATGAATAGTTATGACTATGGTACATGAAAAAATTTTTAGATTTAAGCTGGGGTAAAAATTGTTTTATATTGGAGTAATAAAAAAATTAATTATCAAATAATCGACCATTTATAGTTTTACCTATATAATAATCATGAAATTTATATATAATAGCAATATATATCTAAGAATTATAATTAGTAAAAATTAAGTATAGTATGAATAATACTGTATCTAAAATTGTTAATTCATTTATTATTTTAAAATTATACAAATTTTTGAAATATTTACTAGCTGAGCTGGTTTTTCATGTTCTGTTTGATGCATTGCCCATAATACACATCCCATGTACATGATATTGTAAAAAATATAAGAATCTGGACTCCATCGTCCTTGTACTCCCCTAAGATATTAATAAAATTAATTTTGCAAAGAAAAATGATTATATAATTATATAAATTCACTTACCAAGTAATCAATATGAGATGAGCAACAAACGCAGTTTTGGCCGGCAAGGATGGTATTTGATTTAAATCTAATGCCATCACTAAACTTCTTAACTAAATAATGAAAATTAATCAATTATACGAAAAAATACAAATTCTTATCATATACCATATAACATGACTCTACTATGGTCTACACTCTACAATAAATTAGTAATTACACATTTACACTAGGTATTATAGATTTTTAGAAGGTATTGTATATTATGATGGACTGTTAATCTATTTAACTATTACATAATAGTAAACATGTTTTTATTTTATACAAATAGGTGTGATCAAAAAGATAAGAATAATTTAGAAATATGTTTTATTTAATGTGAGATGGTGTAGGGATGAAATAAAAATTATTTGACTTACCTACTACAAGTGAATAATAATTACAAACAATTATTTAGTAAAGAAATCCACGTAATAGCAATATTATTTTTTTTACAATTTAATTGTGGTTTAGTTTACAATATTTTCGTTCCTTTTTTATTTTGTTTTCTTAAAAGTGTAATCAATTGGTTAATTTTTTTTATCAATAGTGATTGATAAAGTGATTTATATATTTTATAATTATTAATTTTTAGATAACAGCAATTCTGAAAATTCAATATTCTATAGTTACATATTATCATACTTTAGTTTAAAATATATTTTTAGTCTGTACTTAGTGTAATTCTTGTCTATGTTCACAGTCCAGACGTCCAGTGTTCACTTATTCAGTCGCAAATAAAATATAGATTCAATTATCTATGTGCATATCCATATAAAATATAAATTATTACTAAATTTAGTCATGACTCATTATCACATGTATATATGAAACTGAAGTATGAACAAAAATAATAATTTGTTCAATTACCATGTAGGCGTATAAATATAGAATTATTAGTTATTTAACTATTAAAGTTACATTAATATAATATGTAAAATTGTTAGAAAAATCACAGATTAGATATAAGAATATATAAAATGTATATTATGTTAGTCTTAAGATATTGAAATATTAATTAATACATTATAAATCACATATTATAATATAATAAAACTATATTATAGTTTCATTTCAGCAAATTATAAATAATAACTAACGTTCCTATAAATTTAAAAATATTTTAATAATAATCATAAATTACTTATTCCGTGGTTCAACTTCAAACTGTTTTGTATACTATAATGATTAATCAATTGAAAACATACCTTCACTAATGGAATACACTTATTGATAGCTATATTAAATGAAATAGCTAAATTATTGGCAAAAACATTTTATTTTTTTTAGTAAATTAACTAATCAATATTTTATATTAATCTAGTACTTCTGTAAAGATAAATATTATTGATTGAAAGCAAAGGTTGCACAGAGATAAATATTTATCTAAATTGTAAGATCAAAGTTCAATCAAAAATATAAACTACAAATAAAATAGATAAATAAGTAGTAGATACTTAATTATACATAAATTATTAATAAAATGAATAAAAAAATGTGTTCAATCATTCTGGACTCTTCTTTTTTTTTCTTTTTGTTCCAGTGACAATACAATGTATTTGTCCAGGTGTATATAAAAAATATTGGTTCTAAAACTATACAAATGAGGCCCATTATATTCTTAAAAAAATAAATAAAAATAATAAGCTCTAGATTATTATAGTTTTTGTTCTGTGTGATTATTTTACTATACAATACAATATCATATTATATATACATACTATATTATAAAACATACAATTTGTAATACTGTATATCATTTGTAAAAAAATTAATAATGTGGTATTTGTCATATGATTACTATTTAAATATACTGAAGTTTAATGTTTAATAGATTATAAATGTTAATACATTATTATTATTATTATTATTATTAGCATTTTAATAAACTTGGATATTTTCATATCTAAATAAATATTTCCATACAAATAAAATAAAATAATAAATAAATAATAAAATAAAATAAATTTTATTAAATAATAAATAATATAATTAATCAAATTTAATTCAAGTGTATTAATAATACACTCATTTTTAATTACTTAATAATTGAATAAAAAATATTTAGAAAACAAATTCAAATGTTTATTTTAATTACATTTTAAGCTCACATATGTTATTGTCATATTATACATTATACACTTTAAAATTTACTTAATTAAAAGATCTGAATCTTTTAATATATCAAATTATAAAATCAAAATCTTAATAATACAAAATACAAAAATATAAAATATTCTTTAAATTTCATATCTAGGAGATTATATTATAATCATTTATATACATATATATATACTTCAATTATAGATTAAATAATCTGTAATATTTTATTTTTAAAATATTGAGCATATCAATTAAGTTTTTAATAGTTCTAAAATTTTAGGAACTTTAACTAACTAATTTCAGTAAGAAAATTATATTTAAGCTACTAATTTGTATAAAGTTTTCAAGAATCTTCTTCTTCATCAGTATCTATGATTGCCACAGACTTATACATATTTGTACTATCAAATTTTGTAAAATCTTGAAGCAAAAACTGCTCAGATTGGTCATTACTACTTATACCTTTAAGGCTTACTTGTAGCTGTTTAATATTAATTAATTCTAAATTCATTGATGATATTGAAATATTTTCTACTGGATTAATTTGTTCTACAATACACTTATCAATACCGGCTGAAGCAGTTCTTCTTTCTAAATTTGGTATAGGAGTTGATTGTGACGTTACATCAGATAGTGAAAACACATTTTGAAATTCAGGAAATGTCAACATTAACTAAAAATATTAAGCGATTATATAATAATATAAATATTAAACAATAATATTTGTATCTTACTTGTTTATTCATATCTTGCGAAGTGATACTTCCCTTTTGAGATGATGGAAGTTTACAAACTAATTTATTACTTTCTTTATCTTTTTTTTTAATATGTTTGGAAAATCGTCGTACTTTACGAGTCATTTCAAATGCTTTTACTGATATAGTAGAATCTAATGAATGACTACGAGATTCAACAGAAACTCTACACATACTGTAACTAATCTCAGAATCTGAATGCATATATGAAATTGAAATTGATGAATGTTCTTCACCTGTTAATGCTCCACGTCTTCGTATAAATTTGGGTAATGCAGCTGCCCAAGTGGAACTTATATTATCTGTTGCATTACTATTTAATCCAAATACCAAACCTGAAAACAAATTAAAAATATTAATTTCTATATCATTTTTAAAATGATAACCATTCATTGTACTTTATTATATACCATATCACTATATCAGCATTTTAAAATAGAAAAAACTAAAACTTTTTGTTTAACGTATTTCAAATACTTTTATAGAAAATTAAAACATTTTTCACCTATACAAATTGTTTAGTAAACATGCTATCAAATAATATAATATAATAACAGCAGTTTTCCATCCACTTTTTCCTTCTAACAACATGCTACTTGGCTGGCATAATTATATGACAAGTGGTTGAAGTTGGCTCTTGGTTAACTATAATAAGAAGTCTTAGTTAAATAAATAATTGAACTTTACCGTTAATAGGGTAATTATTACTGGCATGTTCCAGAGGACAGATGCCACCTTGCGCAAAAAGTGTCTAACTGGGAGTTAAATGCAGACCTTGAATACCAAAATGTTGACCTTTTAATCATGCCTGACCATTTATCAAATAATATTATAAATACAAATGTAACATACTCCACATATTTTATACTTATATATATATGTATGTTTTTGTTCAACTAATAGTTTCAAATTATTATTTAATTTTTTATAGCAGCAAATTAAAATTTTAACTTGGGAGGCTAATTAGGGCTATAGCTCTGGGTGAAAAATAAAAATATAAAAAAGTGGAAAGGTCAATTGTAGATGTTCCTCCTTCGTCCCTTCGGTCCTCAGAGAAATTGGTGATTTATTATAATTATTAAGATTTCAATGCAATGATATTGCATTAGAAAATATGATTCTGAGCAAACCACAATTTATTACAATATATTTATATTGATAATCCATTCTAAAATTTACCACAAGTGTAAATTATATATGTAAATATGTAAAATAAATTTCAAATCCCTACGATCAATATTCAAGGAGTTATCATTTCATGATAAAAATTGTCAGTCACAATTTTAAAAATATTAAGTAGAATATGATTAGACTTTGATAAAATAATCAAACCGATAAACCAAAAATTGCAGGAAATATTAAATATATTTGGAAAAAAGTTCAAAGTTCTATATTTAGCCAAAAAATCACCCAAAAAATGTTTGAAGAAATTCGAAAAATAAGTTTAATAAAGTACCAAGATGATACAATTTGCTATCGAAAGCATACCCTGATAATCGGATAATTACTTCTACCCAAAAAAATGTTTTCATACATAAGAAAAAACATCTTTGTAGAAACAATACATTCCTCGCTCCGCTCAGAATTTAAAAATAATTTTTTTTTTTTAAGTAGGAACGTACATAATTATAATTTATTATTTTAAAGGACTACATCGTATTTTATCAAAAAATTACATTTTTAAATAGAATATTCCTAAATTAATTTTTATATTGAATTCCTAGTCTACAGAATAATTTAATTTAATTTATAACTTTTAACAGAATTACTATATTTTTTTCTTCTGGAAACCACCAAATTGTACCTAAGTTTATTTGTTAAAATAATTTATATAATAAATCAATCAAGTCTTTTACAATTTTGAAGTTTTAAATATTCATAACACAAATAAGTTAATAAAATAAATATAATAAACTGAATATGTAAATGGCAAATAGCAATAAATTAGATTATTTTTCAAAACCATTTATGAATAATTTACCAAATGGATCTTCTTTCGAAAATGTAACAGTAAAATCTTCACTATTAAGTTGATGTCTTTTTGCAAAAGCACTAGCAATCAACTTATGTTTATTATATTTAGTAGAATCTTGATTTCCTTGATCATGCCCCTGCCACTTTTTTAACCTAAAAATTAAATTAATTAAAATTGATTAATTAATAACAATTTAAGTACACACCAACGCATCAAACATTCACACCACGCATAGGCAATTTGATGTGTCCATGCCCAAAATGACATTAGAATTCCATTTCCAAATAATACTAATATATACAATTGTTTTTTTGATACACTTGGTCTATACTCAATACGGCAATTATCCATATCTATATCTGGTATAATACCAAGTTTGCATCTGAAAGTAACATACATTTTAAAATATAATTTAAATACACAAACATAATCTTATCTAATGGAGATTATGAATTATAGAGGATACACGAATTAATGATAAATAATAAAAAAAGTAGGAATGTCGATTTTAGGCGTTCTTCCTTCGTCCCTTCGGTCCTCGGAGAAATTAGTAGTTTATTATAATTATTAAGATTTGAATGCAATGATATTGCATTAGAAAATATGATTCTGAATGTATCTCAATATATTGCAATATATTATACTGATAATCCATTTCAAAATTTTACCTCACTTGTATACTACCTTTGTAATACTCAAAAAAAAATTCAAGTCCTGACGGTCAAAACTCAATTAATTATTACGAAATTTTAAAATTTCAAATAACAGAAATCATAATTTTGCCGATTTTTTGGTAGTTTTTCCCCTTCTAAGGAAAAACTTTTGAGAAATTCGAAAAATGAGCTAAATAAAAGTACCAACTAGTTATGATTTGCTACCGAAAGCATATCCTATTTGTGGTAATCGGACCATTATTTCTACCCGAAAAGGTTTTTTCATACATCAGAAAAAAATAAAAACATCTTTGTAAAACTAATACATTCTTCGTTTCGCTCAGAATCTAATATAATTATATATATATATGCATTTTTAACTTATATTACAAAAATAGTATGTAATTGAATTATTTTAAACAAAGCATCTTGGGAATCTCTGGATTATTTATATATATTAATAAGATATTAATACTTACACAATGTATTTTCTTAGACTATCTTTCCATAAATTATCATTATTATATTCATGTATGTAACACATAAACATTGATGAAACAAAAACGACAACCAATATCATAAATATAACTACTTTGATAGCTGTTGATTTAATCTTAGATTTAGCCTGTTTTGAAATTACTTGTGTACTTTCTCTTTTTAAAGCGAAAAGTCCAATTAATACTTGGATCAAGTAAAATAATCCAATTATAAGAGATATGAAAATTGGTATAAGTACAAATATAATTCTATATATTTTGTTATTGATACCAACAAAACATGTACCAGTTACACTATCACCATCAATCTCTCCAAGTACCATTACAATTACACAAAATACTAATGGTATAGACCATGCTAATAAATGAAAATAGCCACTTTTTTTATCAATTTTTTCTTGGATTTTTCCTTAAAATAAAAAATTTAATTAAAAATAAATAAATAAAATTAATGAAAACAAAATTTAACTTACCGAATGATCGAAATGTTGTATGAAGAGAATAAGTAAATATAACAAACCAAATAAATGCAGCAATTAAGAAATAGTATGAAAAAACAAAGTTAATAACGCAGGATAGATCTTCATCACTAGAAGAAAAAAAATATATACATATACGAACCCATAATAATTAATTTATATTTTAGAACCTAGGCTCTGATGTTTTTCTGGCTCCGTTTTTTCTACAGACAATATCATCTCTTGCACTAAACCAGAATTGTGATAACCATCCAACACATATGAATAAAAAGCAAATATTTATGTAAAGTATAACAATATTAGGATATCGATTTAATGACTGCCATTCAATCATGAACGTAAGCTGCAAATAAAATTATATGTTTTGATAAATCTAAAGTTTTATGAATATATATATATATATATATTAGAATACTTACAATAGCAAATATATTGCAACATCCAGCTATTGAAGCAGTCCATGCAATTAGACTATGTATTTTTTGATGTTCATCCATAGAAAACAAAGGATCATAACATTGAAGATCACAGCCTTCAAAATTAGAATAATGGTAAACTTCAGGTCTATAAGTTTGTACAAGTGGGAATTCACAATGACCAGCAGTTGAATTAAATTTTAATTCGCGTAAATCGTTCTATAAGATTTTATAATAATGATTGATATTTTATTTTAATATATTTTAGTTATTGCATATTTAATAATAAACACCATTTATTATAACTAATGTCTTATATCATTTTAGTGCATACAATTAGGGCTCGGATTAGAATATTTTGGTCTATCATACTGTATGCTAAGTGAACACAAAATATGTTGTATGAAGGTGTAATTAAAAACTTATTATGAACATATTTCAAAATTTTAGTTTTTATTGTATATTTTGTCTTTGTATGAAATATTGCACTATTTGATAACTCACATTTTAGTAATAATTTTATGTAAATTTGTAAAAAATAAAGATTCCAATTCCCTAAATAATTATAACTTGACCTGTATATATAAGACAATGTAACAAAAGCAAAAAAAAAATTGTATAATAAAGAAACATTACAGTAAGCTATTTGATGTTAATTTTAAACAAATTTATAATATTTGTATGGGTTTTACAGATATATTTTATCTTATATTAAGCCATTTTTGAGGTTTCTTATTTTTAAGAGTATATTTCATGATTTATTAGTACATATAAATCCGAACCCAGGATACACTGTATAATATATAATTAAATCATTAAAATTAAATACTTTGCATGTTTTTTGAGGATAAAGTGTCTCATTATCACAATTAAATTCTGGTGGCCAAGAATTTTCAATTTTAAGTATTTGACAATGATTTTCAATAAGTTTACACATTTCCTATAACAAACATTTACAATTGAATATGTGAAGTCAACACGTAATAATTTTAAATACTTTGTTATTTAAATGCATAAATATAATACAGAAAATTTTAAACATATATATACATAAAGTACAATTTGACGTACCTGTGGAGGTAAATGTAAATTGTTATTTTCACAATTAGGCATATACAATGCACATAAAAGTGGTTGGATAACTGCCCAACATTTTGGAACTTTCTTAAGTCCTTGCCAATAATATAACCTTTCCTATAAATAATAATTCAGTTATTAGGTTATAAATTGTATTGCCAATAATAAAAGTACAATGATAAAAAACATTAACATACTTGAGCTTCTTCTAGAGTATCGGAGTCTATAAGATCAGTGGAAGTTGATGTGTAAGGTAATTTTACACCCAGACATGTAGTATAGTTCATTTCCACACATTGTGAGTGTCCCCTTTCACAGTATTGCAATTTGTTTTTCGATTTTGATAAACTATTCACTTTTTGAGAACATAAAAGCAATAGTTGGAAGACAATTAAAATATGTACATTAACTATTTTTATCTGAAAATGATGAAAAAAAAAAAATCTTTTTTCATATTTAATATTAGTTATCTCTACTTTAGGTACTTACATGAATACAAAACATTGTTATATATTATAAATATTAATTTGTACAAATATAAAAGTTATATATATATTATAGATCTTTTTTTTAATTATTGACTTTTTTGACTAGGTACCTTCATAGTTTTTTTTTTTATTTTTATTAAACAATCCCTTGTTTACCCAGGATGTTTATGATACGGAAATTATAACAATAACATATTAATTACTTAGGTAACGTAAAAAGATAATAAAATAAATGTCGTGGATAGATTAGTGGAAAACTTATATTATTAAATACTAAATAGTAATATATACAGTGTTCAGTACTTTGATATACTTGGCCACATCCACATAGACTATATTGAAATATTTTTAACTTAAAATATCTACTTAACAAATCATAGCTATGAAATACAAGGAAAGATACAAAACAAGCTAACAGTGGACATTATTGGATAATATTAATATAACGGCGGGATGCTGTACTTAGACGATGACAGGTGCAGAGGGGTACACTATACACTGCCACACTGAAGACTAGACCACGTGTGTGGTCTGGCTCTCGCAGATCTCCCGCGACCCGCACGCCGCACGTACATACCACAGACGTCAAACGTACAAGTAAAAAATATTAATGCAACAGGAATCTGTTATCACGGTGGAATGTGTACGTATTGATGGAGTGGGAGAGAAGGTCCCGGACAATCAGGAATATTCAAATTTCGAATACGTAATAAACAAAGTATACTTATCTGTATTCTGCGCGTAGTGCGATATCGTCATGTCAATGAATATCCGAACTATTTAACTACAAACAGATAGAATCGTAGAATACTAAAAGTGAATAGTAAACAATAAGTAAATTATTGTAAAAATAATAAATACTCTATGTCGTTATATCATTTACGTTTATAGTTTTATCTTTTATGCCTATTGAAAACCGAGCAGTATAAGCACCATAGAAGTATAAAGAATAAAGATATTTTTATAAGTTTCTAATGGTAAGCACTAAGCACTCAGACTTATAGTTCAGGTTGTGCAAAACTATATTTTTAGAAAGGTGGGTGTATACCTACTAAGTTTGAATTTGGTTTAACCGTTGATTATAGAATAGACTACGATCAATGGTTCAACTTTTTAAATATTTTGTTAGCGTTTTCTTTATTTTTCTTGAGTGTTTAGGCCGTTTAAGGTACCTATGCAGTGGCATACCCTGCACCTCTTGGCTAACGTCTATATGTTTATTTAATTTTCTGATGTTCTGTATTAATTATATAGGTAGATGTAACTCGTCGTTTTTTCCATCTTGAATTTGCACTCTTATTAAATTAGTATATGATCTTGAAACTTGGGCGGTACATATAATTATATCGGCTACCTATATATCTATTATAATATATAATTGTGTAGGTACAGTTTATTCAATATATATTACCCCTTCGGTAATATTTTTTCATTATGATAAATAAAGCAATCAGTAATTGCATGATGAATATAGTATTTTTTTTTTTAATTTAAAGATGAACATTTATGTCTGTCCCCCCAGTAACTATAAAGTCTAAAAAAGTAAAAACACCAAAATGATACAATATAACAAATAGATGGCGTGATGGAAAGTGGCGTCCAGTTATACTACTTAAACTTATTTGGGATAGATTATATACAAAGATGTATCATGTATAATATATATTTATATGCTATGAGTACATAGGTAAAGTGTATAGGCGTAATTATTTTTATTAATTATTTATTTAATAAATGTGGATATCAATTCCGTAATAAACGACGAGAAGAGTTGCCGGGGAGAGTAAAAGAAAAAAGATAATAGCTATTAGTGGATTATGATGATTTATCGTATTAGAGTGGAATTTTTTAGAGTGAGTTAAAGTAAGAATAAGAAGAGGAAGTGTTTGAATATGTTGGTATTTAGATATAAAGATATGAAGATTACGATTACTGTCATATACCACGGAACATTGGTTAATTAATATAGATTTATTGATTGCAAGAATTGAAATTAATAATTAGGGTTTGAGGGTTTAGTCGAACAACAGATACCGTAAATCATTGAAGGATGAATAAGTTGTTTGTAGAAAATAATTTTATTTTCAAGATAAATGTTTGAACCATGACACGTGAGTAGTTTAGGGTTCAGCTCCTCTTAAGGTACGTTTTCCTTCGCGAATGCGATCATCGAACGCGAACCAAGAACCTAAGATCGTGTTCGCGTCGTCTTGGTTTATTCTGAACGATTTTATGTCGCAAATTCGCAATCAAAAGTAATTTTATTTTATATTGCATTATTCAGTCGTATTAAGTATTTTGATGTGTGAAGTACACTGATGAACAGTGTAAACGAACTACAAACCTACTGTGAATTTTTAAATTATAATGGATATACCTGACGACGTAAATATATTGAAAATTATATTTAAAGAAGATTTTGATGACGTTTTGATCTGGTATTTGTCAGAAGAAAATACGATAATCCATTATTTACAAAGAGAAGTACGGAAGGTTATAATGAAATACTCATCAACGGTCATTTGAAAAATAATGAAATCAAATTTATAGAATTTTTTTAGAATAAATTGTGCCTAATCAGTTTGATTTTATTTTGAATTTAATAAGAGACATACTAGCCTTAAATCCTACGTTTTTTTATAAGGAAATCATAAAATGAGTGTCATATCATAATTGAATGGCTCCCTGCAACAACTAGACAAGTCCACTCTTTTTGAAAATCAGTTTTTGGCAATTTTAAATACAGATTTTTTCCCTTTTCAAGTGGGTACAAGAACAAGATTAGTCCAATTGTTATTTATGGAGATATGGCTGAATGGACTTGTCTGAATTAACATTTTACGTGCGATAAATTAGATATGTCCGGATTTAACTGATTTTTATACCAAAGTGATCACACTATATAAATCATATTGTTGATAATATTTCCCGCCCGCAAATATTTTACTAGCAAAAAATAAGTTAAGTCCATATTTTTCAGGGAAATATATCATTTTGTATTTTTATTTTATAATAATATCAATAATCAGCCATAATATCAATACAAACGCGAGTCCAAATTAATCTCAGGGATGGATACAATGATCTTAAATTTTGTTTGACTGTTTTACACTTTTCTTAACAGTAAATTGAAAATCAAAATTATCTTCATTAACATTAATCTTTTGTTATTTAATATAATAAATTACCAAGTCCCAACAGCGCGATGCGAATATGCGACTGACGCGACGCAATGGCCAACAACCGTCAATAATCGTCTATAATAATATAATAGCCGAATCTATAATCAATGGTAAAAGTAATGTGTGCTGATTTGTTTTCATTTTGTATTCTCTATTGATTAAACCAGATCTCTAATTAATATTTGTATTCGTAGATTAGGTACACTAGCACCAGCTAGTGTATCCATGCCACAATAACTTATAATATCTGCAAACAATGGAGTATTTACTGGAGGGATTGTACAGGGGTACTGGATATATGGGGTCCACATGTACTTTACCTTTACTCCTAGTAAGTAGATGCGTAGCTACTTTTAAGTGTTAATAATACATTAATAGGTATTTATGATTTCCTACTTTCCAAGAAATATACTATATTATATACCTATGTAAAACGAATTAAAAAATATATTGTGCCATTGATTATAGAATAGTCTATTCTATAATCAATTATTATACCTATTAAACCTCCGCCTCTAAGGCTCTAATTAATTGGAAATCATTTGTATATTATTTGCTTTTATTATTATAACAATACTTTGAGTTTCTAATTACGGATTTATATCTATAGTCTGATAGGTGCTAACTATACAATATACATGAGCATGATATAATATAATAGATAAGTAAAATTATATGTAAATTATAAATTGTATGATTTATATTCAAAATGTCATTCTATTTGATTTGATAAACTACACATTTGATAACTTTAACGACTACCTACTTAAACATTGTATTTCAGTCATTTTTTAAAAATTGATTTACCATCTGAAAAATGTTGAAAACCATTATGTGCCAAATATATAGACATATGTCTTCATTAACTACTAAGAATATAATACATTCTATCAAAAGTGGAAATTCATATCACATAATTCTTTCAGATTCCAAAACAAGGTATGTATAATATTATAATAAGTAGGTAGGTTAGTTAATAGGTACATAACTATTTAGTGCAAGATTGTAATTATTACGCTTCTAATTTGGTATAATTGTTCTAGAAATACGCTATCTATTACTGTACTTGAAACATTAATTGAAGAAATAAAAAAAGCTGGAGATGATATGTCTTTAAAAAGTATTGTATTATGTGGAAATGGACCTGTTTTTTCTGCAGGACACAACCTTAATGAACTTGTAAGTTATTTTCATTTAATATATTATAATTTGTAGACATAGTGGAAGTAGATAGTATTTACTATTTATTATTTATGTTGAGTAACATTAAAACATATCTTACTCTGAAAAGTTTTGTCGCCATTACTACACTTTGCCACTTGCTATCTTGGACGGCATCAGTACAGTCCTCAACTCTTAGTGTTTTTAAATCTTCTGCCTCCATGTGAGTCCATCTTTTCTTAGGTATTTTTCCTTGTGGTTTCCATTTCAATGCTACTTTAATTGTTTCGTTCTCTCTTTTTATCATGTAACCTAATCATTGTATCCTTTGGCCTTTATTAAAGCTTATTACTGGTGCTAGTTCCAACATATTGTACATCTTTTTGTTATAACTTCTCCGTGCTCCACTAGTTTTCTGTTGTCTTTTCGATGATAGGTTCAAATATTTTTCTCTCTTCTCCTATTCTTGAAAATTTTCAAGTTTCTCCCTGTTTGGTCATTTTCCAAGCTTCGTAACCATACGTGAGAGTCAGTCTGTGATGTTCGAAATATCAATTTTTAAAATTAAACATTGATATTTTAACTCATTTCAGTAATAAACTAAACCATTAAAGTTTCAACACTAAAATACCAGTTCTAGTTATAATATACCTATTAATAATATGAGGTAGTTATTAATTATTAAAATGTATAATATTTGTGTATCTTTTTATTGAACTTTATGAAACTAATAAACTATCCCCATCAAGCTACCTATCTATACAGATATTCATGCCTGTCAATATGACATAAACTAATTATTAACTAACTTTATTAGTAAAATACAAATAAAATTAGTAATTTTTATCTATTTAAATAATTAATATTTTAAATTTTTGTTATAGAGGATTCCAGATAACCAGAAAAAGATATTTTCATTAGCTACAAACCTAATGAATTCAATAATAGATTGTCCTATACCAATTATAGCATGTGTTGATGGAGTAGCTGCAGCATCTGGATGCCAATTGGTAGCAGCTTCAGATATAGCAATTTGCACAAATCGCAGTTCATTTTCAACTCCTGGGTATATATTTAATCTAAACTAAATATCTAAATTATAAAGTGTAAATTGATCATTAGTTCTAATATGTTATTTTTAGTGTAAACATTGGTTTATTTTGTTCTACTCCAGGAATTCCACTAAGTAGAGTTATGTCAAAAAAAACTGCTTCTTATATGCTATTTACTGGATCAACTATTAACGCAGAAGAAGCTCTTAGAACAGGTCTTGTTAGTAAAGTTGTTCAACCAGAAGAACTAGGTTCGTTAAACAAATAATGTTGATGCTATGGCTCTCTTAAATATTAATTATTAATTACTATTATTTGTAGATAATGAAATTTTAAAGTTGACTACACTAATCGGTCAAAAAAGTCGTGCTGTAATTACATTAGGAAAGCAATTTTTTTACCAACAAATAGATGAAAATATTAAATTAGCTTATAAGTAATTATGTATTTTTTTAAATTGTATATGTAAATAAAAAAATAATTACATAAGTATTTATACATTTATTTTATAAAAATAATCAAATATATTTACTATTTTACAGAAATGGAGAACAAAAAATGCTTGAAAACTTGGAACTTAACGATTGCAAAGAAGGCTTAAAATCCTTTGTTGAAAAAAGAAAACCTAATTGGTCAAGTTAAAAAAATATTATTAAAAACATAGTTAAAAAATTGTTATATTGTTCGTTATTATTTATTATACATATTTTATAATAGATTATAATCATTTTTATATAGGTAAAATAATAATGTATACAAAATGGTTAGGTTAGTTAAATAATAAAGTTGTTTAGCTGTAATACAATTTATATTTGATTATATATTTAATTATTTTGTGAGTATTGTTAAAAGTATTAAGATATGCTTGATCTTAAATGTAATTAACTAAATAAGTTATGAATCATAATTTAACTTAAGAATCAAAAAAGGTTAATTTCATTACATAATTATGTAAAAAAAAATAATTAAATAGTGTATAGGTAATACTATATATATATATTACAATTTTGAATGTGTTGGAATAAGTACTCTGTCTCTATTCACTGAGAGTTTAAGGCTGTCTACACACGAGGCTATTTAAAATAAACTGATTTTTGATCCAAGTCACTAATCAGTCTATGTTGAGTTGCTACTTATCATGGCTAAATAACTCATTCTACTTATGTAATAAAATGGAACGGCACAAATGGTTACTAACCAGTGATTAGTTCCAAGTGATTCAACTGTCGAGTTCCGTCATATCAAATTGTGTGATTTTTTAAAAATATTTTCTTATTTAATTTTTCATAATAAATTAAAGCATGATTGAATAAAAACTTGTTGAAGTGAAAAAATATCCCATTTTGTAAAACTTCAGTCTTTCAGGCTACGAAAGATACTAATTTTATTTTCTTAATTTCCTTGTACGAAGATTATTGTTACTATTTACCAAAATAATAGTTACATATTATCTAAATATTATAGTTATATTAAGTTAAAGGATAATAAGGATGTAAAGAAAAACAAGTATCAGAAAGAATCAATTCTTGCGTGGCAACAAATAGTCAATGGTAAAAATTTCTTTTGATGTATGGATGTATTCAAAGTCTTCGTTTTCTATTTATTTTGGTATGGTAATAGTAATAGTAATATGCAATCATCATTTCTTCATCATTTGAATCATCCATGGTGTTGAAAAATGCTGATACAGGTCTTCCTTAACCAAACAGAATAGACTAGTGATTTCGATCACTTTTCAATATGATCGTGTGCGGATCGAAGTCATAATCGTGTTAGTAATCGATGAGTAATTAAATTCGCAAACGCTTTTATTTTATTTTGAATAGCTCTGTGTACAGAGGTCTTAAGAGTTCACAGTAATTAAAACAAATAGTATCTCGAGAGAACCCGATTATAATGATCAAATATCTAGTAATATACTTCTAGCTCAGAAAACAGAGAATAGAATCAACATATATTTTTTAAATGTTTGTGTAGTTATTAGAATATTATTTTTTTCCTTATTTTAATTAACAGTGGTGAAACATAAGATACAGCTGTCAATTAAACTTGTGGTAATATTTACTTACCAAGTCAAATAATAATAAAATCCAAGCACAACATAATGGATATTGTTGTTAAAGTAACATTAAATTATGATTGACTTGTGTGTCAGGTTGGTGGTTGTGCACATTAATTTGGAAGTTAGAACACTTTAGCACGAAACTTAACACAGACATAATGACAACTATTTAACACCTGTCCACATTTTAAATTACAACTAAACATGTTTACATAATAGTTTACAATTTTATAGAACACTTTTGCACATCAATGTTGTGTTTTCAAGATATAAAGGATTATCGGTGACAATAGGGCTGAGATTTCAATGCATTTTGCATTTTTTCCGAAGGTTGCTGTACAATTTCGTTTAGACATAAATCCGATACATGTGATTTTAAATGAGATTAAGAAAATTTATTTTACATTTTACGATCATTTTTAGTTTTTAGGTCATTTTCTTCATTTTTTAGTGCATTTAATGTTAGGGAGTTTATGGAACATTTTTGGTATTTGGATACAAAATATAAATATGAAATTTTATTTTAAAACATGACTTTTATATAAATATAACAATATAATATAAATGAGTATAAAAAGTTATAAAGAAGGTACATGTAAATTATAGTATATTATCGGATAATCATTAAAATGTCAAAACCTAGAAAATGAGCAATTATGTCTATGATAAAATTAACGTGGTAAATTTTTAATGACTATACTTCCAGTTTCAAAATCTTAAATCAGTAAAATTAAGTTGGTAATTTTTGTATATATTTAAGGGAATTTTCAGAGGTTTGTAGGGCATTAAAATCCCAGCCCTAGATGACAATAATGAATATTATATAAATAAAATATGTTATTATTTATATTTATACATTATAAAAAAATGACCATTATATAATTAGGATCTATAAATAGTAGGAAATTTTCTTTAAACTAATGAAAATAAAAGTAATAAAAATATATTTTATTTATTCAAATCACAACAATTATAATTTATAAATATACTAAATAAATTATATTATAAAATAATTTAAATAACTTTTATGTTATTAACCTATTAAAATTTCTTAATTTTGATCAAATTAAATAACTAACTTAACACACCTTTTTATAAAGATTTTCACAGATTAACCAATTATTCAAAATATACAACTAAGAACTCATTTTACTTTTTCAATCATTTCAGGAACAGCCTTGAATAAGTCAGCAACTATTCCATAGTCTGCTACTTGGAATATTGGTGCATCTGGATCCTTGTTAATGGCAGCAATTGTTTTAGAATCTTTCATACCAGCCAAATGTTGAATGGCACCAGAAATGCCAATAGCCAAATATAGTTCCTATAATGAAATTTATATCACTCAAGTATGAATGGCATATCACTTAAAATAATAATATTGTAACGTACTGGAGCAACAATTTTTCCAGTTTGTCCAATTTGCATGTCATTTGGAACAAAACCAGCATCAACAGCTGCTCGTGAAGCTCCTACAGCTGCACCCATCTTATCAGCAAGATCATAGATCATCTTAAAGTTTTCAGCTGATTTAACACCACGTCCTAAATAATTTAAATAGTGTATATTTTATTTATATGCATATTAAATATTTAATCAATTTTATTTTATTATACCTCCAGATACTACTATTTTTGCAGATGCTAAATCTGGACGATCATTTTTACTTAATTCTTGACTGACCCATTCAGAACCAGATCCTTTTTCATAACTACCTGCAGGTATAGCATCTTCAATAGTTCCAGAACCTCCATCAGCAGCTGCTTCAAAACTGGTACTTCGCACAGTTAGTACTTTGACAGCATCCAGTGACTTTAAAGTCAAAATAGCATTTCCTTTTTTAGATTAATTGATTAATAACAGATAAAAATAACTACTTAAAACTAAATTGAAATTAATTGAATAACTTAATATTATATGTTTATGGCTGTTTATATAATATATAAATTAAAATAATAATTTTGATAGTATAATATAACAGAAACTGGAAATTAAATTAATAAAATACCTGCATAAATTGTCCGTACAAAGGTATCAGGAGCCTTAATATCAATAACATCAGTAACTGGAGAGACATCTAATAATGCAGCTACTCGGGGTAAAAGTGATTTACTCTGTGCACTGGAGCCAGCTAATACATGGGTAGCATTTATTCGTTTTTGTGTTGCTAATACTAGTGGAGCCAAAACTTCTGGCAGAAACCCTTTAAATTCTTCACCTTCCATTTTAAGTACTTTGTTTACTCCGGACACTTTGGTTACTTCTTCTGCCACCTAATAGTTAAATATAATATTATTTTATATGGATGAAATGATTAATTATATCTACTATAGTAAGTCTAAAAAATGTATTTAAGTATATAATATCATTTAGAGTCTTAAGGATAATATTGAAATTCAAGCAAGTTTGAATACCTACATTTTTACTAAAATTATTATTTCTGTCCAAATATTTTCTATATATGTACAAAGCTATAAAAACATTTTACTTTGACAATTTATATTATTGAGATATTAATTAGAATACATATCTTAAACATAGTATTAGTGTGAAACTATATTACACACCTAGTAGATTTTGCAAATAAATATTTATAGATAAATTATAAATTTAACCTTGACACAAGTAATCACTAAAACTAGTAAAAATATACTTGTATTTTACAAATAAATCGGGTTTTTATTTTATTTATTAAAATTTAATAAAAACAATATCAATAACAATATCAATGGTAATAACAGGTATAAATAAAAATGCATATTTATAAAGATTATTAGATATATACCGATCCAACTTTGGTACCAGCTACAAGTACCGATACTTCACCACCAAGTTTTTTGGCAGCAGTTAGGGCATTGCGTGTGACTGCCGAAAGTTTTTCGTTGTCATGTTCAGCAATTATTAATGTACTTTGAAGCCTATGGCCATTGACCTTAATATCCAAAGAGAACAAAAGGTTAAAAAATAAAATATTAATCATCTTGATAGACAACAAATACTTACCTTAGAGCTAAGATTCTTTGAGTTTCTTAAAACGTTACTCAAAAACATTTTTACAATTTATAATAATTTATGTTTTTTAGAGAAAAATATTTAAAATTCGTTCTTACAAAGACCAGGAAATAATTACAGGAAATGTTACTCTCATAGACAAGAATATATATGGTTACTTTCAACACAACTAACACAGCTACATCTGATACTTGTTACAGAATAATATAATATATAGAATACAGATTAGTGATTACAGATTTGCCATGAAAATAATATATAATTATATCTGATCAAAGGGTATTTAATCAAGCAAAATATTTTCGTTATCAATTTATCTTGACCACAACACAGTGTCAAGGAGTTTCAAAATATTCACATATAAATACATATTACTATAAATCACGGACTTATTCCTTGGAATTGCCAATATTTATATACGTCCGTGATAATAATTGATAATGTTCCTGTATAAATATAATAATATTATGTCTTATGGTTATGAGACATGAATTTATGAGTATATAGTTATGTGACAATTCTTGGATGTCTTCGTAACTTCGTTATTATTCTGTAAACTGCTATTTGTATTTGTACATTGTTGATATAGTTGAAATCGTATTTGTTTATATGTATGATTATTTATTATAACGATTAATAATAATATATTATAATAAATAATATTATATAATTCCTATTTTTCTGTTTATTTTATTGTCTAGTGAATTTATGATCAACTCGATTTATAAATTATAACTAAATTGTATTTTTGTATTTATAATCTATATTTATTATTTGTTGTAGTAGCCTAGAACTACGAAGTACGAAACAAACGGCTCTTTGGAACAAAGTGGTAAGATATAATATAGTCTGAAATTATATAAGTCTTTTTCTTTGGCTTTGCTTTACATTCCCAACTAGATGGGGAATTGGAGACAATGGGGTCGGCCATCCTAGTCATACACTTCCATATATTTCGATAAACTACCAACTCTTGTCTAATAATGATCATATTAGTTAATTATAAATATATAATAATTTATTGCATATTTTTAACAGGTTTAATGAAGCTGTTTATTTCATAGCCAAATCTCAACAATTCAAATTATTCCAATACCAGCTATTACAACATCTAATTCATTTTATAATTTGTACTTTAGTATATTTATTTAAAATGCCAAAAAAATTTGTTGGCATGAATTCTAAAGCTTTGGAAGCCAAAATTCGCCGAGATGCTATAAAACAAGAAGCAGATGATAAGAAGCAAAAGGCAATAGATGATGAATTTTGGAAAGACGAAGACAAGAACAATATGAAAAAACAAAAGAGAAAAGCAAGTTTTTTGGAAACCTATGTTTAAAATATTAAAATTAAACTTATTTAAATAAGCTAGGTTATTAAAATACATCAAGTATATCAAAAATATTAAATAAAATACCATTGATTCAATTTATTATGTATATTTAATTAATGAAAATACTATAAATAAAAAACTTATTGAAAATTTTTTTTATACAAATTGTATTTTGGTATTAATTACAGAGAAAAAATAATAATAACTGTTTATTGTAAATATTAACATATTGTTATATACCTAATGTATGTATGTTTCAACATGAAATGAAAATTAGATATATTTTTCTCTCTTAATATTTTTGCTTAATTTAAGCAGTAAAACGAAAAATTGGCTAAGGGTTGTGCGTTTGATATGTCTGAAATAGTTAACATCTTAAATAGATATAACTTTATGTAAGGAAGTAAAAAATTTAAATAAATTCATAGGGAAAATGTGTACTATTTTCAATTTTGCATTGTGTTATAATATTACTATAGTTTACACTTTGGTATTCTTATTTGTCTTATTTGTTTTTATTTTATCTTGTATTTATTTTCATGGAAGCTATAAAAATATAAAAATACTTCTGATAGCAATAAC
This sequence comes from Eriosoma lanigerum, assembly GCA_013282895.1. Classification (NCBI taxonomy): domain Eukaryota; kingdom Metazoa; phylum Arthropoda; class Insecta; order Hemiptera; family Aphididae; genus Eriosoma; species Eriosoma lanigerum. The sequence continues at coordinate 45,489,098 of CM023357.1, forward strand.
TCTATTTAGTACTATTTATTATAAACATAAAATAATTTTTGTTGTAAAATTGATTATAATATTATATTAACTATATAGTATTTATTTAATTCATTTTAGGAGGAAAAAGAGAAGAAAAGAATTGATCAAATGGAAAAAAAACGAGAAGCACAATTATTATTGGCAACGGAACTTAGTGAAATTAAGACAAAACAAATTAACCAAAAAGTTACTAGACATCAACTAATGGTATTTTAATTTTAAAACTTTTCCTATTTTTGAATATTTGTTATGAGTTATACTCTTTAGAAAGAGCTTGACACCCAATCGAGTCCGAAACCTGAACTATCTCTGAATGAAGAAAGTCCAATCGAAGAGAACCTGAATCGTTTGACTATGCATAATGAAGAAGCAAGAACAGTTGATGAGGCTCTTAATATGTTAAAGTTAATATACAATTATTATTAAAAATGTAGTGCAATGTATTTATGTATTAGTTATTTACAACATGATATTGTTACAGTTCTACTCAAAAGTTTTTGGATAAACACCCTGAAAAAAGGCTAAAAGCGGCATACACGGCTTTTGAAGCTGAAAATTTACCAAGATTACGTGCTGAAAATCCATCTATGCGATTGTCTCAAGTAAAACAATTAATGAATAAAGAATGGATGAAATCACCAGATAACCCTATTAATAAGAAATATATCAATCAAAATTAAATTAATTTTGAACATCTTATTAAATTAAATGTGATTGTTTATTTACTAGGAATAAATATTAATATTAAATATAATATAAGTATAACTTATTAGTTAAATTTGAAATTGTAATATAAGAAGTGATGTAAATATTTTCGCTGAACAAAACTATTTGTATACCACCATAAACACACTGTCCCACATCTCTGCCTAGTTTGAAGGTCAGTCATCCTGATCACATAAATTCAGAGCACTTCAACAAAGTTAGATTACTTAAGGGGCTTGATAATGTACCACTTAGTATTTAGGAATATATAATTATATTAATTATTTATCCAACCATTGACTATCTTTCTTATTGAGTTTGAAAAATATTTCTGATTTCAACAAAGAGGAAAGAAAAATAAACACGAATCCTATTGTTTAATAGTTGGTTAAAACTTAAAATATTGATGTTAATGTAACTATAATATTAAAATGTCTCAATTTGTTTTTTATTTTTGTGTATTTTTTGTCTATAAAACTAATTTATTATAAGTAGGTACAATGTAATAGCACAGTCTTATAAGTACAAAATTTAGTGATATTTATTATATTTTCTAATACTCTAAGAACTATAATTATATGAGCTATAAATTATTATGATTCATACATATTATACAGAATGATTCTAATATAATGATGGATATAATTTTTAATAAAAAAAATTGTGACCTAAATTTGTAGTCTACAGTTATGAAGCATAAATAAATGGCATAGTTTTTATTTCATAATTCCAAGGTGGGGGACTGACAATGTCCCTAGCCGAATCACTAAAAAAGTCAAATATCTCTGGATTAGGATGAGCACAAACGAATGGTATAGCTTTTATTTTGAAATTACATGGGGGAGGGGAACAAATTTTAACATTGAGGTAGGTATATTTATGGGTACTAACATTTATTTTAGATTTTATCTATATCAATGCTGTCTATCTATAGTCATTGGTATTATGTAGCTTTAGTCTTTGGTGTATGGAAGTTATAATTATTGATAATACAATATATTTATACAATTTATCTTAAGTGTTTAAAAAATGAATAAGTAATGATTGGTGGATATAATGAGAGAACATTGATTGGTTTTAATCAGTGGGAATCAGTGAATAAAATTAATTTATTCTTGATGAGGTTGAAATTCAATTTTTTAATCTTCAGTCAATATACTATGGATAATGCAAGCCAATTAGTAATATTTGATATACCATATTATATAATGTTCTGTAATATCAATAAATTAACAACATTTTAATATTTAAAAACATTTGTTTAATTATATTAAAATGCAAATTTAAAATTGTTTTTCCAATAATTGTCATGTTAATTTACAATTGTTTTAGAAATTGGAATTTTGTTGGTAGTATGTAAATGTAAAATATATAATATAATTTATTAATAATTTATATTCTAACTATAATTATTTTAAAAATATAAGTTTTTATATCTAGCATAGGTTCAAGTATTTATGATCGGTAATTTGGTAAACATTGTAAATGAATGGCAGTTCTAAGGAGAACATAAATAAAGTAATGCAGGCATTGCATCAATTATAGAGAAAATAAGCTGAGATGGTTTGGGTATGTTGTGAGGAGAGATGATTCAGAAGCAGTGAAAGATTTTTGGAAAAATGAATGTAAATTGTGGAGATGGATAGATGGAATACAGAATGACATGAAGATAGCTGGTGTAAATGGGCAGAGATACGAGAATACGAGATAGATATATACTAAGATGTAAGAATAGGATTGTCAATCCTATTTAGTAGCAGTGTAAAGCGAGGTAGAAGAGTATGTCTAGCAAAAGCTAAATCAGTGCTTCTCAAACTTGTTTGTCACGACGTCACTTGGCTCCTTAAATTTAATAATTTAAAATTGTTATGGACCATTAAGGTTTAAAATGATGTTTTTACCATTAAAATCGTTGTTATAAGTTTTTTTGCGTACAAACTTTAGGTTAGGTTAAAACTACGGTTAAATTCCGTTGCTGAATAACCTAACCTTTAATAACAAATAAAATAACTACTAAAGTACTTATTTATACTGGTTCATATTTTGAAGGTGACATATGATAAAGCTCAAGGCACATGTCTAGTTTACTATATCTTCTTCCGTCGACCTTGCTTGCTTATAAATGACGCACAGTATGAGGTTATAGTATATAAGGGTTATAGGGGTTATAGATTAGAGGTTATAGGCTACACACGTATATTGCATATCGACCCCATGCGTTCATTCATAATCAACACGTGATTATGATTATTACGAATTAAGATAGATACTATTGTAGTCGTTATAGTTCTTATTTCTATATAAGTAATAATATAGACTTAGAAAATAGTTTGAGTTTATCTTCATGTATGATGTTATATTATTATCAGGTCATAGCTAAAAGCGGCAAAAGCCAACATATTGCGTAATGAATTTGTATTAAACCGTCGCTTATAGAGTCATGGTTGATGGGTACTATGATTTTCTTTTGTTGTGTGTATTTATATTGATTATAAATATTATTTAGATAGATACATATTATTAGGTACATTGAATTTTATGTTGCTGACACAAGCACACATCAATCGCCATCAACGTTGATAATTATTCATAATTGATTTAATCAAATAATCCTGTTCTCCTAAATTTTATGATTTAATAAAAATGGAACATAAAATTTTTTTTGTCACTACTTTAATCATAAAAACCTCATTTTGTTGCCAATTTTTTAAATAATAAAATATAATTTTCTTATTTACATTTCTTGTGCAGTAACCCGGGTCCTCACGTAAAACCGCAATTCCATATACTAGGTATATCTAACTAAATTAGGAATAAACCTATTACATTTATACACTTTTTGGGTAGAAATAATGACAGGTACGATGTTCTATTTTGATATTCTAATCATATCAAGTGAATAGGTTTCCGGTAGAGAATTTCATCGAATTGGTATTTTATTTAGTTTATTTTTCGAATTCCGCAACAGTTTATTAAATTTACTACGTAAAGAACAACTACCCAAAAGTTAGATGACTAGGCTGTATAATTAACGTAAATAAATATACGTATATTTAAAATTTAAATTATTCGTAATAATAATAAATTTTATTGTTACAACATTACATTTTGTCTCAAAAGCTGGTGATTTTCAAGAATGTCTATAGATGTTTCTAAAATGTTGATATCCCGATATCCGGAAGATGATTCACGACCGTCAATAGATCTTGCTCATAAAAAATATATAAAGTGTATTTAATTCAAACTTTATAAATTTATGAACACTAAATTTGTTCGTAATTAAACGTAAGTATCTTCATTCTTCAATTAATTTTTATGTTTATTACGTAAATATATATTTGGAATATATTGAACATATTGCATATTGTGAGTTGCAAGTTGTAATTATATATACCTAGTAATAATAGCAATAACGAGAAAATGTAAGTACTTACCTAAATTACACAATTAAAATTTATTATTAGAATCTAAAATGCAAAATTTCAACACTGAAACATTTATGATTGTGTTAGTCATACATGTAAAAAAAAGGACAATAATTATGCACGGTGACAAAAGTGAAAAGAAATAAACGTGAACCATATAAAATTTTAAACCTTATTATAAGTAAATTTTGTGACATTATTAACAAATTGGTTAGACATTGGGTGTTCGGTTTAAATATTGTGTCGTATACTCGTATGGGTTGAGCTAAAACATTAATAAGAGATATTTAAAGAGTGGACAAAACTGTATTATAGTTTTCTCGTCGCATTTGTAAAATCTGACGACGAATGACATTGTTGTCGGATAATATTTCACAAATATTTGCGCGAAAGAATATCCATTCTTTAATTTTTATTACATGTTTAATCTAAACCTAAACGCCATAATTTCTATACATAGGTATACCTGATTTCTTATAATAATTTAATTGTCAAAAATATAAAATATTTACTAGTTGGCAAGACCGTAGCCAGATTAATTTTTTTTTTTAAAGGTGGAGATTCTTTTTAATATTATGATAATTAATAAATTAAAAACACAAATTTCGGGCTAATGGGGTTCAAAATATTGAACCTATAAATAATCTCTTAATATACGGCCTTGTCATTTGGTTTCATGAGTTAAATTTTTTTTTCAAAATATTTATAATAAAATAAATATCTTTTTTCCTTATGTTTAATATGGTAAAATATGGTAAAATTTTTGTATTAGCAAAAATAATTTATCTTAATGTTTTTTTATAATTTTTTTTTTTTTAATAAAATACGATAGTTAGGTAATTACAAAATACGTTGTGAAACGTCAGTGGCAGAACTACAATACCTTTGAGGCCCGTGGGTATTATTTTTATAGACCGCAATCCTATAATTGATTTGGATAGTACCTATACTTAGTATTTACTATATATGGGAAAGATATAGGTATGCTAATTTTTCCTATAACATACCTACCCAATAAATTGTTAACTTATAATAGGTACGAGTGTAATGTGTCAAATGGATGTTATTATTATATGAAGTGAACAATAAATAAGTTAAAATATACATTTAGCGAAAATTAAATTTTTTTTTAGGGTTTGCGTTTTAAATTACCGGACAATTTTAAAAGTTGATTTTTTTAAATGATTAATTGTACCTATATATAGTTAAAACAAGGTTTAAATGAAACTTTTGTATTAATTCTACAATTTTACCTAAAAACGTCTAGGTACTCACTATTAATTATAATATATATTAATTCAGTAGCGTATTTTAAAAAACTTTCTGGGGGGAGGGGGCCAAAATTTTATTGGAATATAATACTTAATGTATACACTTAAAAGTTTATATATATTTTACATTAGTCAAATTAATATTATATAGGTACATATATAAAATGAAATAAACTACATTATTATATTAATAATGATACTATTCACAAAATTAATTTAATATACAAAAATAAGGAACAATCGTTGATCTGTGGGAGGAGATCCAGTATTCCTGGATCACTCCCGTAAATACGCCACTCAATATTATAATATGTAACGACTATAGATTTTTCAAAGTATACTTGGATCATCTAAAAAGTAATAATATACTTACAAACTTAGTTATTCTTATTTTCAATACTCAGAAATAATGAAATAATCGATATAATTTATTGTTTATCATTGTATAGATTAGACGTATCATGTATGGTGTATACTGTGTAATGTAATCGTATGTTAATTTATGGTAATCATATCATGTATATCATTATATTCATACAAGTATACGACGATGGTATATAATTATGGTGAACAATATTCATCTGAGAAGGGGTTGTATCCTAGCTAAACAAAAACGGATGTAGGATTTACATGTACTAATAATAGCTATTTAAATTAGCCAAATTTTGCTCGCTTATGTATATAATCAGTTTCATATTATCAGGCACGTAACTGAGGGGTGACCCGGGGTGGCCTTTACATATTTCTTTGGCCACTCTTTTGGCCACCCAATTATTTGGATATTTAAAATCAAATAATACGGAAAATTTAAAATTTAAAATTTACAAAATATATACGCATAACTTTTATGTACATATTATTACATATAATTATTGTCACATACAAAATTATCAGTAATTTATTATACTTTATCGCCATTACAATATGTGCTGTCAGTTAGCACTACTACTACAAATTATTATTATAGTGAATTATATAATTCCACGTTTATGTTTTTTCTATATTTAGTCTTTAAGAAATATAAAAATCAAATTGTGTAAATACTATGTTATTATCACAGTTTGTGTCGTACTGTCGCTGTAGAGTAGTGTACTTAATACACACATCATTTTTCGCCTTTAATAAATATGAGAATAGATTCAGAAATACCATTTACAACTGATATTCTAGAATAGTCAGTCATAGAAAAATCGAATTGGTATGGACTTACTACTTCATTTAAAAAATATATGATGAAGCTTTAAATATTTGCAAAGAAAATAATATACCATTACCCTGTGATGAAAATTTCCAAAATTCAAAATCTTTAAGAAAAAAAAATTTCCCCAAATATATAAATCATTGTTTATTGATAAATGTTTTTTTGAAATAAATTCATTAAAATCAAAAGACGATTTTTGAGTTAACTTATTTTGTACAATTTTAGATAAAATTATTAATGAGCTAGAAAAACGGTTTTTAAACAATTCGAATATTTCATGAGCTATCGACAGTTTACATCCAAAAACTGCAAAATTTTTAAGTTTTAACGATCTGATACCATTAGTGGTACATTATAAATCAAATATTAATATATTGGAAGCAAAACATAAAATATTACCAAATACAATAAATATTTAACAACAAGTAAATAAAATTCAAATTTCAAATTTAATGAATTTTATTGATTTATTAAAAAAGTATAAAGTTCTTTTTAATGAAACATACAAATTAGTTATATTAGCAATTACTATTCCTGTTTCAAATGCAACGTGTGAAAGAACATTTTCCTGCCTAAGGAGATTAAAAAAACTTATTTGCGAAATTTATAAGACTTTTAATTTGGCTATGATGAGCACCGGTAAAAAAAAAAAGCAAAATTGTTAGATATAGAAGAAGTTATTGACAAATTTGGTTCATACCATAAAAATTGAAAAACTTGTTTTTTTGAGGTGGACATAATATGCCATCTCTAAAAATTTTGGCCACTATTAGGCCCCCCACCTATATAATTCTAGCTACGTGCAACGTACCTGCGTATTATGTAGTGTGTTAAGCTTATATTTTTATGAAACAATGCTCTTTAAAACAATTATAGTGGAACAATTATTATTATCACTAAATTTGTTTATACTCGAACATGTTTCTAATCAACTCGAAGTTCATGTGTCAAGATTAGGTATTTTCAATTTAAACTACGAAAAGTAGCATTTTGGTTGGTTTTTAATAGTAATAGATGAAAAATCAATATTTGTCCTACTTTCGATAGAGTAGTCAATAGAAACAGCATGAATCATTCGTTTTACATTTACCATCGAAAGTTGTCTTAAATATACATTATTAAAGTGTTTTAAACGCAAAAACGTTGTGATATTATAATCTGATATACTCGTACATAATATATAGATTCGTTTAGTACATCTTCTATTCATTCTCCTTGTTGATATTTTACTGTTTTTTCGAATAATAACATTATACGAAAATAACAAAATTCTCCTTGCCTTTATTTCTGTGCCCGTTTAAGGTTAAATAAATGGAATTTCAGAAGAGTGTGCATACAAGAGTTTCCAAAGACTGTTAATCATTATCACACTAGTCAGCATGGTCGAATACGCAATATATTATATTGCAATAACAAACGACCGTGGAGCCATTTAGTACGTTCATGCTGTAGTCAATTATTATAAGCTGTCCCAGTGTTAATCGTCCGAACGGCAGCATTATACTATTATATAGCTGAATTCTGCATACAGGGTGTCTCTAAAATATTTAGGTATAGAAAATACTAAACAGTTATGTGTCTAAGCATTTAAGCAATACATTATAGATTTTTTTTTAAAACAATTGTGTATTCGATTTAGGCGTTTAGCTCTACAGGTTTGGTATTTTTAAAGAAATACAAATTCAGTTTTAATATTTAGGTGCAAAATTAAGACATCCATTTTAGATTCTAAACGATGCGATTGGTAAAGTATCGGTTTTACAAAAATGTTTTTACTTTTTAATTTTAATTTTTTTTTGGTCTGAAAACATCTTTTTGATTAGAAATAATGGTCTGATTACCAAGAATAGGTATGTTTTTGGTAGCAAATATTCTGCATATTGGAACGGATTGCTTGATTTTCTGACTAAATATAGAGCTTTAAAATTTATCCAAAAATATTTAATTATACCTGTAATTTTGGGTTTAACGGTTTGAAAATTTTATAGAAGCTTAATCTTATATTACTTAACCTATTTTTAAAATCGCAAGTTAATTTTTTTTAGCATTTCTAGCATTTTTAATATTGACATGCTTTCATCCTGTATAAGTTGGTCGTGTTAGATAACGATCGATGGTTGTCGAAGGTCCTTTATTCTAGTTCCGGATATAGGCTACAGCGGATGATAATTATTATTGTCAAGTACCTATATAAAACAATCCTTCTTAGTTTTTGGCACAAAAAGTAGAACAGCGAACAATAATAGATAGTACTATAGTACTATAGTAGTAAGATAGTAATGAAGTAAACAGGATCGATCCGTTTTTGCTTTTGACATAAAACGGAAGGTAAGGGAAGAATAATAACACCTATGTATATAATTATCCCACCCTTCACCATCACCGTGTAGTAAACCCAGGTGGTTACTAATAATTATTTATTAATAATATATATTTATATAATATAAAATAACGATTATACGTTTTTAAAATAATAACACAACTGCTGTTGTTATTCAATACAGAGCGCACCCTACTAGTGGGCGAATTAATATCTCCGGGTTTAAAAGAAAACAATCTCTTAGACCATATAAAAATTTGGAGATTTACAATAACAAGTTGTTTACGCAGTTTAACCAGACCATAAAAGGAGCGACATCATTTTGGATCAAAGTACGAAAACAACATTGTAGGTACTGCTATCCGAAGAAGGTCCAATAAGGAGATTTGGTAGTAGTAAACATCCTTTCCACTCCCTTGGTCTACTAATATAAATACTAGATGTAAACTAACTTAGATTTAGATTTTAACTATATTTTTAATGTCAAGACGTCTGTGCACGTTATTAAAATCTCAGGTAGATACAATAAGTATCTATCTTCAAATTTCATTTGTAATTTTGGTGTGTGTTTTTTTTATGTTATTAAAAAGTTTAATTAACTAACTTTAAAAGTCTTAAAGTTTATTCTTTTCAACCTCGAAGTAAATTGCAACATCTTACAGTGTCACTGACTTCGTCGCTTAACGTAGAACGTGTTACTTGTAGGTTCACTACAACCGCCACAGCAACCAACATATTTTGTATTCAATTAATTGTTCATTAGATGATTAAATTTAATAGAACAGTCATGTTTTATTGAACTTATCAATTAAAAATAGATATATAAATGATAATACATCCGTTCTTGATTTAATATTATAATTGCTGCAAAGTTTCAAAAGTATTCAATAGCCAATAATGAGAAAAATATACAATTTCCACCACACAAAACATCAAAATTGAAACGTAAATATTACGTTAATAATTATTTAATATTGTAAAAGAATTGTATAATATTATATTATTTAAAATGATACATGAACAATTCTCAAGAATTTATTTTGGTAGTATCAAAGTTGTTAAAAATAATATTATAATTCCTATATATATATTTATTATTTTATGAGATACAAAACGTATATTTTAATAAAAAATAATACATTATATTTTGTATAAACAACCAAAAATGTTATAAAAAAAATTGGGATTATGAAGTCATAAAAAAAAATAATTAGTTGGGCACCGTAACTACATAACGGTAGAGAGACAGAGACAAGAAGACAGAAATTAAATTAGGGTAATACGATTTTGGTTAATAATAGAAAATTGAGAATTACTTTAAATTTTGAAAAAGAGGTCATTAATTTAAACTGTGTATGTATTATCTACTCTATATATAGTATATACCTGCTACCTATATATGTCCATTCAGTGGAGCCGAACTTTATGAAAATTGGTGTGACATCATTATTCTTTAAATTACCACCCACCAATTTTTATAACTCAAAAATTCCTTTTCCTTCCATTTTAACATACATTCATTTTTTAAAATTATGTAACTTTTTCTATGTAAATTATAATTTAGTAAATATAAATTATATTTGTAACAATAACTTCTTTTAGATTCTGAGCGAAGCGAAGAATATATTGGTTTTACAAAATTTTTTTTTTAATGTATGAAAACACTTTTTTGGGTAGAAATAATGGTCCGATTATCACGAATAGGGTATGGTTTCGGTTGGTACTTTATTTAGCTCATTTTTCGAATTTCTCAAAAGTTTTTCATAGGAAAAGAAAAACTACCAAAAAATGACAAAAAATCGGCAATATTTCGATTTTCGTAATTTTTTATTTTTTATTTCGTGATAACTAATTGAGTTTTGATTGTAGGGACTTAAAAATTATTTTGAATATTAGCATAGGTAGTTTACACACTTAGTAGAATTTTGGAAAAGATTGGTTGATTATTTGGCCAAGTATAGAACTTTGAACTTTTTTTCAAAAATGTTTAATATTTTCGGCAATTTTTAATTTATCGGTTTGAAAATTTAATTGAAGTCTAATCATATACTACTTAATCTTTTTAAAAAATATTTTGAAAATCATGATTGACAAATTTTTTTTATAAGCTTTCTATTATTATTTTTTTCTGATATATGAAAACCTTTTTTCAAGTAGAAATAATGGTCCGATTACCACAAATAGGGTACCTTTTCCGTACCGAATTTCATCTAGTTGATACTTTATTTAGCTCATTTTTTGAATTTCCAAAAAATTTTGTTTGAGAACCGGAAAATTGGCAAAATTATGGTTTTTGTTATTTTAAATGTTTTATTTCTTGATTACTTAGTATTTATATTTAGTAAAATTTTGGAACTGATTAGTTGATTTTTTTGCTAAATATAGAGCTTTGAATTTTATCTACAAATGTTTAATATTACCTACAATTTTCGATTTAATGGTTTGAAATTTTTATAGAAACCTAATTATATACTATTTAAAATTTGTTTGAAAATCGTGACTGACAATTTTTATCATGAAATGATAATTCTTTGAATTTTGATCGTAGGAATTTGAAATTGTTTTTGAATATATACATGTGTAATTTACACTCGTGGTAAAATATTGGAATGGATTATCAGTATAATATATATTAGTATATTGAGATTCACTCAGAATCGTATTTTATAATGCAATGTAATTGCATTCGAATCTTAATAATAATAATATACCACTGATTCTCCGAGAACCGAAGGGACGAAGGAGGAACATCCTAAATTGACGTTCCTCCTTTTTTAATTATTATAATTATTAATAATAGGTAGATTAAAATAAATAAAAGTACCTTCTGTTAATGTTGAAGTAGTACTAGATGGACTTTTGATAAAATTTACAATTGTTTTATTTCCTATGCAATTTTTTTTCTTTTTACAAGAACTAATATGTCTTGACTAATTTGTGTTGTTTAATCCCGAACGTTTTTTACCGCATGGACACATATTGTTATTGTTCATATTCAGTTTTTTTGATTACCAATTAATTTGTAAAAACAATTTTCAAAATTTAAATATACATATTGATTAATTATACATGTAACTGTGAGCCTCATAATTGTAGTGTGTTTTGCGTATTATGTCTAAATTATAATTATTGTTAATAACCAATGCATCTACGCTACCTATTGATAATTTTCTATTACTAAGATACCTATTTCCAAATTACACATAGCAGTGGATTATCTATGTATAATTAATCAACATATTGTACAATAAAATTTAATAGTATATAGTATACTATTATTTATAATATTTATTTATTTTTCTATTTATTTTACCATGTGAACTATATTATGTGTGTGTCCTAAATTCATACTTCCTAGTACCTAGTGATTAATAATAATAAATCAAATGATTAACATCGCGATTATAAATTTTTTTCATTGCAATTTATCATAAATATCTAATTGTTTTGATTTATCGTAACGTATTGGAATTAGATCGGACTACATCAATTTTTGAAAATCGTAATGATAAGTTGGAAGTGTCGTAATTTATCGTAGCGTACTAGTGTGTAAACCCAGCTTAATAGAAATTCAACGATTTCAATATTAATATAAAGTAGTGATGTGACGAACCCTGATATTTAAGCTCGAACCGAACTCCATAAAAAACTTTCGAACTCGAACAGATCTGAACATTTCATTTAATACCCAAACCCGAACCAAACCAAACTTTTAAAAATAAAAATTGAGCTCGAACCGATCTATATAAAGACTAATATAATATTATATAATATATTAATATATATTATAAATGTACACAATTTAAAAATAATAATATATATATATATAATATTTATTATTTATTACTAATATAATAAAATTATATTACAATTTAAAGTTAAATATTAATAATTATGTTATATATAAATATTTATTATGTGTTATCATATTAACTATTGTTATCATACAAAAATACAAGTTTTTCCATCAACTCAGGTGACAGTCTTTGTCTTCTTGATGTGACTACTTGGCCTGCTTTTGAGAACATGCGTTCACTACAAACAGAAGTTGTAAGTATTCCTAGAATTTTTAGTGCCACTGATGTTAAATGAATAAATTTATCTTTATATAGCTTCCACCACATGAAAGGATTAGACATTGGAGGTATATTTGGTAGTTTTAAATATTCTTGAATTTAACAAATAATGTAAAAAAATTTTAAACTTTTATTGATAATTTCAAATAATGAAAAAATTTAATTTAAAATGTATACTTTATTTTTTAGTATCATTAATCTATTCTTCTACTTCTTTTTTATGACATTATTGGGATTTTTATCATATTGAGTAATCATCATTGAACGTTCTTCTAAAACATCCCACAATGAACTGTTGGTAGGAACGGGTGCCCTCACACATACATTACTTGTTTGAGCTTGGGTTAAAGTAATTGTTGATTTTGTTTTGTGGTATTCAATTTCATTTTCAAGCAAATTATTTGCATAAGTAATATCTTGTGGGTTCATTAATAAAGTTTTGAGTCTAGGGTCTATTAAAGATGCCAATATATATGATTTATCAGTTTTACATATTTCAAATCTACATTTAATGTTCTTTATTATACTTTTTACAAAACATAGACCCAATATTGAGTTATTATTATTACAAATAATTTTTTTAAATTAAGACTCTATATTAAATATAATAGGATTTATCATTAAAAAATTTGGTATATTTTCTTGACAAAGTTCTCTGGTAGCTTCAAGTATAGGCTTTAGTATATCAACATATCCATTAACAAGTTAATGTCTTATCAAGTTCAAAATAAAATTTAATATCAGGCAACTGCAGAAATACTATTAGTTGCTGTAAGCCATGGCTTGTATTATTTCATTGTAGACATAGAGATAAAGTAATATTTTATTATTATTCTGATTACTATGATTGTAGGTAATATTGATAATTGATAATCATAATCGTATTGTGGTAATCACAAAATTTCAGAGTGATCATAAAAGTAATTTAGTGCATGTGCATCCATGCTTTATGATCTTACAATGGAAAAACAAACACTAAACAGTTCGAATACATAATCAGAACGGAAGTTCGTCACATCACTATTATAAAGGTAATTGGTTATGTTATTATTTATTATATTTGGAAGTTATGACAAATATAAACGAATGACATTAAGTACAATTACCTATACTTATATAGTATATACTATATACAATTATGATTTATATAATAATTAATCTATAATCTATATTTCCAATAATTCTTTATGTCCTTTTTGTTTTCACCGACGAAAATTAGCAATCATTATTAAATATTAATTCAAATATTCTTGAATTTTTTTAACAAGGCAACACACGTGCATGAATCTTAAATTATCAGTTGATATCAAATTATAATATAATTACAGTATATTTTGTTTATTTAATAAAATCATATTTTAATATCAACAGTTTATAGGTCAGAAGCCCAATCTGATCTAATCCAGTCTTATTTAATCTGGTTTGGTCCGGTCCAGAATTTTAGTCCGGCCTGGTCTGCTTTCAGTTTTTTTTTAAATAAAATAAAATTATTGGTCCGATCTTATTTCAGGAAAATTTTAATTATCGGTCCGATCTAGATCTGATTCATTGTTGATTATGTCAAACCGCTTCGGTCGTGGTCCAAGCTTCACTTGACTGGTCCGGTCATATTTATGAAAATACAGACTGTGCAGAGTACTACCGTACACATATAGTTATATTTGTAATAAAAATAACACATTTGAACAGTTTGTTTATATATTACGATAACAGCACGAGGTATGACTAATAGGTAAACACTGTACTTACATATACTGTTACAGTGCCATCGTTTACGGTATGATATCTACTAGTTGAACCATCACAACATGATAGAAATAAAATGTAACTACTAACTTTATAATGTTTATAGAACAATCATCCTATATATTTGATTAAATTCTACCTCTATGGCTTTATTATATGTCTATACCACCACCTCATAAAAAAGTGTGACAAATGTCATACCTTGTGAGTATGTTCGGCGCAACTGTGTCCATTATATTAGTAATAATTTAATATGAGTATATAATTAATGATAACTTAATGATTATAAATTATTATATAAATGTAAACTTAGTAATTTTAGATTCTGAGTGAAACGAGGAATGTATTGGTTTTACAATAATGTTTTTTAAATTTAATTTAATTTAATTTTTTTTATGTGTGTGGAAACATTTTTTTGGGTAGATTACCACAAATAGTGTATACTTTTCATATTAAATTGTATCTAATTGGTACTTTATTTAGCTCATTTTTCGAATTTCTCAAATGTTTTTCTTAAGAAAAAGAAAAACTACCAAAAATTCGGCAAAATTACGGTTTTCATTATTTTGAATTTTTTTATTTCATGGTGACTCATTCAGTTTTGATCGTAGGGATTTGAAAATTTGTTTCAGTTATCTCATAAATAATTTACACACATGGTAAATTTTTAGAACGGATTTTTAGTATAATATTTTGTATAAATGAAATGTGAATTGTATTGTTCTTAATTATAATAAACGACTAATTTTTTCGAGGACCGAAGGGACGAAGGAGGAACATCCATAATCGACCTTCCCGCTTTATTTTAGTAATTTATTAGACTCTGATATAAATAATCTCTTAGTATTATAATGTTGTAATATTTTTTTTGTATATGTAATAATATTATGTATGCATATATTTTTCGGAAAAATATAATAGTTGTAGGATATAGGATTATTAATTGTGAATTATTGAATAAAAGTTGTGCTTTAAAAAAGTCCTAATTGTTTTTTTTGATTATTAAATTTTCTTAAGCATTATGAAAAAAATAAAAATACTTAAAAATTGTGCAAAATTATGGAATTTATAACAAACATTATTGACCAATATAAGTATAAACGTATTATATTTATAAAATATCACAAAATTATTATTTGTTTTTCGTTTAATGATATGAAAATAAAATAAAATTTTAATCATATATTATTTTAGAAATTATTTTAATCGATATTTATTCTTTTTAAATTAAATTTTGAGGAAATGAATAATATTTTGTATCTGCTCAGTATAGAATGCACTATAATATACATTTATTTTATATTAAAGTGGTTTTGTCATGGCAGGAAATTTAATATAATTTCTAGTGGGAGGGGGGTACTGAGATTTTGCATATATTTAAACATCTACCAAACTGCTCGTTAAGCTTGCGAATAATTTCCTTAACTTTACAGTTTACATCAAAATCTACTATATCATACACATAACTAGAAAGTAAAAGTTTATGCTTTAAACACCAAGAAACAAATGTTAACTTATTCGTATGAATAATGTGTATATTTCTTAAAATACGTTAAACAACTTATTAAACACTTATTATTATTATTTTATTATTGTTAATACAATGCGTTACATTTGAATTGATGTGTTTCATATTTTGTATTTTGTAATATATAAGTATAACAAACTAACAATAAACATTTTCATGCTAATTGATTGATTTTTAGGTTTTTAAAAATGAGTTATAGTGACAAGACAAAATATTTTAATACCTATAGTTATTATAGTTGTAGTAGTTACCTATGAGTTACGACCTACCTATAGTTCTTATTTATAATATTTAGTCTTATATACCGACTTTAAGAGAAAAGTATAGTAATATGATTGTATTTTAACAGCTAAAATTAAATACCTATATTAAATATCTTAGTAATTTTTCTAAATATGCATATATATGTTTAAAAAAAAAAAAAATACATTATATGATAGATTTAGAGCAGGTATCAACAAGATTTGTTGTCTCATAAGAGACAACATATTATGTTAAAACTATTATTTGGAAATTGAAATTTTAAAATAAAATATTATTATTATCTCTTTCTACATGTTTATTTATTTAAAAGTAATTGTAGAAATTAAAAAGTAAACCTTTTTTTTTTTTTTTTTTTTTTTAATAGAGTGATGGATTATAGTTATAATAATAACAATTTTAGTTATTTCTTACAGACCCTATTAACTATTGATAACAATCAACTGTTATTTATTTAAAAAAATCCAATTTGTTGTAGCCTCTTTATTGATAACAATTTTGTAATAAAAAAACAACATTAATGATTGTTTTCATAGTATTATGCATTAATAAAAGTTAAACACAGAAGTATAATACTTGAATATTATTGCTATTTATGACTATAGACCATTTTTTTTTATATGTAGTTTTATTATATTCTTAATTTATATATAATAGTTACATACATTTAAACTAAATAAATAATATATAATAAAAATAAAATTAATACCGCGTTGAAAATCGATTAATATTTTTGTAATTTTTTTTTTAATTTTAAAAGATAAAAATAAATACTCTAAAGGTTTATTCATTATTTATAATATTAGCAGTATATCATATTATCACAACTGAATAGGGTGATGTACTAATTATATCAAATCTAAATAAATAATGATTGATTTTAAATTAAACATAATAATCGTTTTAGTACTTTCGTACTTTTTTATTTAAAAATGTTGGTCGCTTATAATTATTTTATTTGTTATGATTAATCGTAATTGGCTAAATTAAGGAGGGTATTTAAAAATGTTTATTTATGTTAAATCGTTCTATTTTATGGAGATTAAAATATTAAAAATAAAAAGATGAGTATATATTGGGATCAGCGCAAGAAATATATTTGCCTTATGACAAATAGCTTGGTAATCATAAAGCATTACACGATGAGTATATATGATAGGTATGTTATAGGTATATTGTGTTAGTGTACTGTAGTATAAAAGTTTCTTCAACTGCTAGAAATAGATAGGAATTGTGTACCTATATTAATTTGGAAATTAAAAAAAAAAAATGTTATATTTCTAAGTACCTACATTTCTATTTGAATCGCAAAAATAATAACTATTAAACATTTTAAAACAATATTATGTACGTAGGTAATACATTTAATGTAGTCACGTTGTGTTATTTATAGAATAGTTTTCAAAACTATATTATTTATAAATAATAGTATTATTTTTTTTAAAAACCACACAACTCTGTGTTGGAAGCTTTTTTCAAACGATTTACCGGAAAGAGAATTTCTACGTCACTAAATTTCGAGACGAGCGAAGCGAGACTAGGTAGTGCACATCACTGAAATTTCTGTCCCTCTTTATATATACTGTATAAATCTAAGTACTCACACAACAAGTTTCTAATACCATTTGAATTGCTAATGTGTTATATACACACACTTCATAATACGTGTCGTATATGGGGAAAATATGTTTCCATGAATTTTTATGTATTAACAAAGTATAAATAAACAAATAATATATTATAGGGTGATTAGAATTTCATGTTATAAAAGTAGTGAGAATTACTTACCTAGTTACCTACGTTTTCAATGTTGTAATTAAACAGCTAGACTGATTAGATAGATACTATAAAAGTCTAAACATATAGGATAATAACAAATAGAATATATTTTCATTTTATTCGTGTGCAATATCCTATTAAATACTATGCTACTAAGGGTATAGTTCAATAAAATTGTATTAATTAATATTTTTTATTAAATATTTACTGGCTTGTATTTAAAATGAGGTGTACCTATAATATGTTTTAGTTTTAAATTATGTTGTGAATCTGAATCTAAAGATTTTTATCGTTTATCATAATTAAGTAGATTATTTATTTTAGATTCTGAGCGAAGCGAGGAATATATTGGTTTTACAAAGATGTTTTTTTTTTTTTTATGTATGAAGACACTTTTACGGGTAGAAATAATGGTTCGATTATCACAAATAGGATATACTTTCGGTAGCAAATTGCATCTAGTTGGTACTTTATTCAACTCATTTTTCGAATTTCTCAAAAGTTTTTCCTTAGAAGGGGAAAAACTCCAAAAAAATGGTGGAAAATCGGCAAAATTACGGTTTTTGTTATTTAAATTTTTTTAATTTCGTGATACCTAATTGATTTTTGATCGTAGGGACTTGAAAATTTGAGTATTAACAGAGATAATATATATATATATGTGGTACAGTTTTGGAACGGATTGGTTGATTATTTGGCCCAGTATAGAACATTGAACTTTTTTTTAAAAATGATTAATATTTCTTGCAATATATGGTTTATCAATTTGTAAATTGTATCGAAGTCTAGACATATATTGCTTAATTTTTTTATAAAATATTTTGATAATCGTGACTGACAATGTTTTTTCATAAGCTTTTAAAGTAAAAGTTTTTGAAAATCAGCAAAATTACGGTTTCATTATTTTATTTCTTGACAACTAATTAAGCTTAAATCGTAGGAATTTGAAATTTATTTAAAATATTTACATTCGTAATTTACACACATGGTAAAATTTTGGAATGGATTATCAGTATAGCATATTGTAATATATTGAGTTTTGTTCATAATCGTATTTTTTAATGCAATATCATTGCATTCAAATCTTAAATATAATAAACCACTAATATCTCCGAGGACCGAAAGGACGAAGGAGGAATGTCCACAATCGACCTTCCCACTTTTTAAATATTTGGACTGCTCTAAAATATAAAAAAAGTTATTATTTTATCAATCATAAGGTAATATTTTTAACCTTACTTTTAGAATAGTAATGGGGGGTGCTTTACTGCTTTGATCAGGGTGATTGAAGTAATTGATTACAGAATAAGGTAATCATAGGTAATCATTAATCAAAGACGTACAAATAACGATAGTAAATTAAAAAAATATTGTTATATTATAGGTATATGAGTTAATATAATTAGTTGTTGCGATAGAATGAATATTAAATATTATGTATTTTATTTTGATTTATGTAATCAAATTACATACTAAGCTCAGGTTCCGCATAGTATTGTATTGTACTATTTAACGAGTAACTCCATTAGGTTCAATCCATCACTGATACATATTGAAGACATACTTAACTTTATAATAATACGAATATTAAAATATATTTTAATAAATTTTAATTATAATTTAGAAAGAAGATTAAAAATAAATAATAATTTTTAAGAACAATTAAATATTTTTTAGTTCAGTATTAACTTGGTGTACATATAATAAAAATTGTTCATTAGTTTTTAAATTATAATTAAGCCAATTAGGGTTAACTATTAAAAAATATCCCTAAACTCTGGTATAATTGTATATTAATATAATTTATTTACATTATTGTATTAAACCTACATAAAATAATTAGAATAACTACATTGTGAAACTATAATGTCAGTTTTTATATTGAGTTTTCAATAGATATAAAAATATGTGTAATATAATATACTTTATGGTTGATAATCTTTAACTTAAGTTTAGATTTATTATACATTTTGGTGTTATTTGTTGTTATTGCAGTATATTTGCATAATGTATAGTTATATTAGGTATATATTATTGGTTTTTCTTCAAAGCCTGACAACAACATCAGATTAAATTTAATTACCAAAAGTGCTTATTGTCTGAAAAATTCCAATTTAGAAATGGACATTACTCCACTCCAGCCTTCTAGGTTACACGCATTTACAAAATATAATCCTTATTTATTAAATAATAAATGTTAATCAAAGTTCATTGAACTTTCTTTTTGGTCTTTGGACAATTTAGAAAAGTAGAAAACAATGTTTATGAGTAATTAATGTAAAATAGTTGAAGAATTCTATATTATTCTCAGAATTCACACGATACCTATTTAAGGTTGACTTAGGTTTAGTTATATTAGTTGTTTAAAATAGTTCATTAAAAAGTGGTAATGGTAAAACCTAAAGTCATAACAATATTTGAATACTTTGTCAATCATTGACAGTCAATAAGTTGATGTTACATTGTTATATATTTTTATTTAAAAATGACGCGGTCTGATATATCTCGACCATATTGGTGTAAACGATTTAATATGAAACGCGGTCTATTTTCTTGGTGAACCTAACCACTTATAGGTGGCGCAACGACTTCCACAGGTAATTTCGAATCAGCAATCGAAGGGAGGAACAGGTGGGGCGGCGAGCTGAACCGGTGCGCGAGCGCGCGGACGAGAATGATAACTGACAACTATATGCCGTCGACCGTCAACGTGACATCTGTGTACCCTACATTGTCCGACATTTTCCTGTTTGTAAAAAAAAAACTATACCGTATTTTTTTTTATTCTTCACTCAAATCCAACGATTCGCAAACATTATTATAATTTTTTAATTACTTTTATTAACACTCTGTAGTGTAAAATTATTCACAAGGATCATAAGCGGAAACCTTCGTACAAGTCATTCCGTCACACGTGCAAAAAATTGTAAACATTAACCCACGTAAATAGTGTCAGTTATATTAAAACAAATCATAATCGTTTTATTATTTTACCGAGCTTATCATCAGAGTTGTTATTTCACATCTATATTCATCAGCAACTTCCTTTCAAAAAGAAAACGGTAACCACTCCTGTTCCGTGCCAAAAAAATATGTATTATGCACTAAAAAGTTTTAGCAGTGGGTTCGTTCTTTTACCAAAAAATGTTCCTATCAACAATGTTTTTTTACTTTTAGTTTACATTCGTGTTGTGTCTATATTAGACATAAAGCTCACTGATTCAAGATTTGATATTTAGTTGATTAGAACCTAGGTAATATAATACCTAGTTAGTAGTAGTTACCTACTGTTTTATACTCCATTGTAAAATGTTAAAAGAGTTACAAATACTAAGTTATTTTATAATTTAGTATTATTAATAATATTCTTCTAACTTTTTCAACGATAAAACATTATAGATAATAATTATAAATTGAATTTATGCAATATGTAAATAAAAGTTTTAATTTAATTTTATAAATAAAAATTCGTTTCAGAGGTTTTATTTGTGCAATTTATAATGTCATAACAATATAGCATATTGTTCTTACCGTGTTTTTTAAACTTATTATACAAGTAAACTATTTTTCTTTAGGATTGTGTCATTATTACTATTATTCGAGGTTTAGCATATGGAAATATATTTTATACAAAATACAACCATACAATAATCATTTATTACTAAATATTCTATGACAATCGATAACAATTATATATTTTTTCTTTGATCATCCCAGTATAGATTGTAATATTGTGTATATGTTTCTTCATTTATAAATAACATTTATTATTATTTAATACATTATTTTAATTAAATTATATGATCAAAGAAATGTGAAATACATATTATTCTGTAAGAAAGAATATATGTAACATTTTATAGAATTGAATACATAAAAAAATAATATTCAATGAAAACATGTATGTGAAAGGAAATAATTTAATTATTTAAGACTCTCAAGAATGTCATTTGAATTTGCTACACTAATAAATGTACTATGTAAAAGTTTTGTAATAATTACAACGGATAAATAGTATTTTAAACTTATACGATTCTACGAAACATTCAAATATATAACCGATATAACTAGTATATCGTATATGAGTGTAACTTATCTTATGATCTATTAAATAAGTAGGTAATAATATAATATTATTGCTTAGGTAATTTTATATCTAGTACCTATCTTAATAACATATTAATATATTATGCATATTGTAGTTATAATTTTATGTCACTAAATAATAATTTTATAAGTTTAATTTATTAACTTATAAATTAATGTGGTAAGACAGAATAATTAATTCGGGTAATTTTCTAATTTACAACTATAAAGTGATATATATATATATATAGGGCCGTATATATGTATGAAAACATTTTTTCGGGTAGAAATAATTGTCCGATTATGACAAGTAAGGTATGCTTTCGGTAGCAAATTGTGTCTAGTTGGTACTTTTGGTAGCTCATTGTTGAAATTTCTCCAAAGTTTTTTTCTAGGAGAAGAAAAACTACCAAAAAATGGTAAAATTACGATTTCCGTAATTTTTTATTTTTTATTTCGTGATAACTAATTGAGTTTTGATCGTAAGGACTTGAAAATTTTTTTAGTACTAACATAAATAATATTTACGATTAGTAAAATTTTTGAACGGATTGGTTGATATTTTGGCTAAATATAGAACTTTGAAATTTTTTCCAAAAATATTTAATATTTCCTGCAATTTTTGGTACATCAGTTTGATTATTTTATTAAAGTCTAATCATATATTACTTAATCTTTTTACAAAATATTTTGAAAATTGTGACTGACAAGTCTTATCATGAAATGATAACTTCTTGAATATTGATCGTAATGATTGAAATTTATTTTACATATTTACATATGTAATTTACACTCGTGGTAAATTTTGGAATAAATTATCAATATAATATATTCAGAATTGTATTTTCTAATGTAATATCATTGCATTCAAATCTTAATAATTATAATAAACCACTAATTTCTCCGAGGACCAGAGGTACGAAGGAGGAACGTCTACAATCGGTCTTCCCAATTTTTTTTTAAATGATTCCAAAAAATGCCGCCTCTTTAAAAAGTGTTGCGTAAGCATGCCGCCGTAAGCCAGCCCTGGATATATATAATATATTTTTGTTTTAAAGTGAAATATTTTTAAATATTTTTATTGCACATTATAATATGGATTCATATACATACACGTCTAAAGACGCGTGGTATAGGTACTTATGTTTATTATATATTTAGCAAAATTATATTAATATAATGTAATTTTTCATATGACTTTTACAATAAAGCAAAAATTAATATTAAATTTACTTATTTTACAAGAAGTAGATGCAGAACATGTAATTGTCAATCATGTTATAACTACCTATTTAATAATATCAAAAGGTATGTACTGAAGGATTTTTTAATATCCTTATTGAAAAATATTTATGGCTGGACGAAAAGAAATTTAGAAATTGTTTTTGATTATTTCTAAACCAAATCAATTGAATTTTAAACCTTATAAAAATGGAACTACTTAAAATATATATTCATATGAAATATAAAGAATACAAACTTGAAGTTTCATATATTTGTAAAATTGATAGGATAATATAATGGTTTTAATTTTTGCCAATAGAAATAATATGTTTGTTATACTTAAGATTTTATTTTATTTCATTTTTTTTTTTATGGTTTCGTTAGTAAAACTAATCCGCAAACTCGAAAACTGATATCATCGATATCTTAACCTATTATATATACGTATCCATTACACGAATAAAAATGTATGAACATTTATTAGTGATATTATCATGGATTTTATATACTTGAAAACAATGATAAGAATTATTTGTATAACTAATGTAACACTCGTTCGTAGTAAGTTAGTGTGCGTATCCATTAAGTATAATTTTTAACTTTTTAAATTATGATAGTTAATGGAAAATCGATGTATAGAAACCTTCAAATCTCTTACGCATCCAGTAAAATATATTATTTATTTTCAGTAATTATAGTCATAGCGCAAATAATTTTCAACTAAATTAGGCAACTATAAATATTTTGCTACAACTACCACCACCTGAGTAGTAAATGGGTAGTAAAAGTAGTAAATATGTAGTAAATATATAACCAAAGGGTACCACCATCCAAGTGGTTATGAGGCCATGGCCTCATGAAACACCGTATCGCGCCGCCACTGGTCATAGGGTATGTAAAGTCATATTTTAAAACTACACTGGTTGGCGATAATATTTTATATTTACACTATTACCAAATATTGATTTAAAGGAATTTTATGAAGTTACCTACATATTGTACTTATAATATTATATTATTATATTAAATAATTAAATTTATATATGAATATAAATATAAATGAAAACATAATGCATAGTTTAATAGTATGCCGTCATAATACCTATATAATATAATTAATATTACACTTCTAATAATAAAATGGTTTTTGAAAAAAAAAAATATATATATGATTATTGATTAGGATGTGTAGCTTCATACACTGCACGCCCAACGCCCCCGGATTATGCCTATGATTACATATTTTACACTTGCTACAATAACATAAACTGCATTCATCCTTATTTTGTAATACATAATATTTTTTTGTTCCAGAGGTTTTATTTGTAAAATTTATAATGGTATAATTATATAGAATTTTTCTTACCGTGTTTTTTTAAACATTAATCAACAAATAAAAATGAAAAAGTGTTAGATTAAGTTAGACTTAGATTAAGTAGACTTAGTTTTTAAGTTATTGTTATTTTTTTGTACCAAATTTTAGCTAGTTGATTACTTGACGTACCAACTCAATTGAATAGAATAGTATACTATTTGTGATAAACTCTAATTAAAATTGTATAGGTTGAGTTTAATAATTTTCTAAAATTCTTTCATTGAACGTATTTATTTATACTCAATATACAATACCTATAGATACCTACCTAATTTATAATTGTGTTTTATTTTTACACGTCATTTATGTTTTTGTTACACAGGTAATACATCCATTAGAAAAAAATAAGATTCGCATTGTTTGTTAGCGGTCCATTATATTATTTTTGAATTAACGGAGAACGATTTTTTCTTTAATGCGTACGCCTTTGTAATCATTCGTCTGGTAAGATTAGATAACAGCTGAAACAGCTATTGTACAGCTGCTGTTCACAATAACTTAATAAACTCTACTAACAATACGATTGACAATAGTGAGCGTATACAACGAGTTCAATTAGTAGATTATTATTATATATATGTAATATATATATATATATGTAAGGAAAAACGTCTTACAAATTATTAACTCATATTAATTCAAAGTTCAAACATAGTTCAATATTTGGTCTAAGTTTTATAAAAGATCAATGGAACAATGAAAAAATATAAGAGGTACCTAATTAAAGACGAAACATACACAGATAATGTAATAATTTTCTATTCAATTATAAGTTGATATTTTTACGGTTATTAATATTTGTTATTATTATATAAACTATAAAGTATCGTATAATGTATTCTTTAAAAAATTACCTTTTTAAACTTTCTATTCGTGTAGATTAATAACGATTTAAGGGGAAAATGAAAAACTGTTATATTTAAATCAACTATAAATATTATATGTTATGGAGGTACTAGAAAACAGAAATATATAATGTGCCAATATAATATAGATATACCTTGTTATATTGACAATTTTAAATTACGTCTATATAAACCTAATCTGTATTAGAATTTATATAAATGAGACAAGGGCATTTAAATAAATAATATTAATTTAACTTAAGATTGTCACGAGGTTATTATTGTATACCTATTTGTATTGATATAATGTCTACTGGTTCTAATTTTTGAATATTATGATTTAAGGTTTTATCTTGGTCTAAATAAATAGGTAGACTTTAATAATTTTTCATTTATGTTTCGAATTTGTCATCTCAAAGGTTTGATTATTTATAAAACGATTATTAAAATATTTTTTATGCATTTCAAAAATGTGTTAACTTCACACATTTTTCTATTAATAGTTATAAAATTATTTGTTAATATTATGTCTTAATGTTAATTGAGTCACACTCAAAATAAATAAATAAAATTTTATAATAAAATACCATACTTTATTTAGGTAGATACCCAAGTTTCAACCATAGTTCATATTTTCCTTAATAATTTCTTCGATTTTTAATTTTTATTGAACTGCAAAGAAAAATGTCATCTTAAAACAGTTACGTAATTCCATAATCTTAACTAGCATTTAGTATTAGTGTTTAAGTGTAAAATTTAAATGTCGTATGAAATATATAAAATTAGTGAAGTCGTTTTGACCATGACGTAACTAACGAAGGGTTAAACTTTGTAACATCATGAATTTTGTCTGTGATTCATACGGTTATCGTCGTGATCACGCATAATAGATAATATAATATATAATATACCAATTAAAATATGTAATACCACAAACTGAATAGCAATACTCGGCCAGCAACGACGTCATTCGCCTGATCGAACTGGAAGCGGATAACACTCAACTCGTCGACGGAAGAAAAAAATACATCCATGGACGAATTTATTGTGTTCTCCTAAAGTATACTACCCAAAATGATTGGCTAAGGAAAAATTGTGGTCCCAGCTTGACCACCAGGATGCATTTCATGATGTGCAAATGTTAGTGGTGGTAACTTAAATATTAAATCTGTAAATTTCGACCATTGTCGACACTATTTGTAAATTATAAATATGATATAAAGTGTATGAAAATAATGTTAAAAAAATGTAAAATTCGACCATAGTTGAGAAAAATAAATTATCCTGTTTGTTAAATATTTAGCAAAACAGAAAAATACGTATGATTAAATAAATATTTTATATTATTATTAAATCCTTGGAGCTTTGGCCCAAGGTGAAATTAGGAACACCACCCGATTTTGTAAGGTTGTAAATAATTAAAAAAAAAAAGGAAAAAAGGAAAAAAAAGAACAATCACAATCATAATCTTACAATCTACAAAAGGCTTTCATCGTGTGCTATTTTGATGGTTTTTAATGTGTGATTTATCAGTATAAAACTTAGTATAACGCAGAAAATAGCTTCATATATTAAAAAGAAAACTAAATGTTACATTTTAAGAATTTTTTAATTTCATTATTTTATAATAATTAGATATATAAAATATAGTTTTAAACTTTATTGATATAAAATAAAAAAAAGTAAAGATAAGTGGGGATGTCGATTGTGAACGTTCTTCTTTCGTCCCTTCGGTCCTCGGAGAAATTAGTGGTTTATTATATTTATGATTTGAATGCATTGATATTGCATTAGAAAATACGATTCTGAGCAAAACTCAATATATTACAATATGCTATACTAATAATCCATTCCAAAATTTACCATGTGTGTAAATTACGAATGTAAATATTTAAAATAAATTTCACTTTTCTACGATCTAAACTTATTTAGTTATCAAGAAATAAAATAATGAAACCGTAATTGTGTCGATTTTCAAAACATCTTATTTTATAAAGTTATAAAAAAAAATTGTCAGTCACAATTTTCAAAATATTTTGTAAAAATATTAAGTAGTATATGATTATACTTCAACAAAATTTTCAAAGCGATAAACCAAAAATTGCCAGAAATATTAAACATTTTTGGAAAAAAGTTCAAAATTTTGAACTTGGCCAAATAATTAACCGATCCGTTCCAAAATTGTACCACACTTGTATATTACCTATGTTAATACTCAAAAAAATTTTGAAGTCCCTACGATCAAAACTCAATTAGTTATCATAAAATTAAAAAAATTAAAATAATGAACCGTTATTAACGATAATATATTACAAAAATTAGTGTAAATATCTAAAATTAAAGAACGGATATATAATAAGTAATATATACAACAAAATAGTATATAACAATATAACAAACAGATATATATATATATATATATATAATATTATATAAAATATAATACATAAAATTCGATTAATAAATCCCAAAGTAAATAATTATTATAGATCAAAATATTTAAGTTAATCTACTTACATAATCTACTAACTTACGAGTTAATTAACTCGATATTTTAGAAATCGACATTTCGACTAATAAAACATTAAATTAAAGTGTATGTATTTGTCGTGTGTTGTTACGTAAAACGTTTTTATTTTAAATAACAAAAAAAAAAGTTTATACCCATATTTTACTTACTTTAGTTATTAATAAGTTTATGGTACCTATTATTCATTTGGTCAAAACAAAATATCAAAACAAAACAATTTAAAATTTTGTAGTCGTTAAACAAAATTTGTATAATATTTAATGTAAAATATATTACTTTACCATTATAGGTATTATCAATTATTTAATAACATCTTATACTTTTTAAATTTGATGTTATTCTTGTGTGAAATATTTCATACACGTATAATCTTAGTAGTAGGTAAACAATACAATTTTGTTTGTCGTTAATTTAAATTTACAATTTATAAACATATTATTTTACAACAATGTCGATATAAATACATGTTTAAAATACTTGCTGATATTATTTATATAATAAAATAAAATTTTCAATTACAAAAATAATTCATTATATATAACTATATTAGTAGGTCAATAGTCAATAGATGGACGGGTGAAATATGAAATACACAATTTTGTTATATTTAAAAGCCTAAAAAAGTTGTGAACTTTTAAGATATTTTTATTCGATATAAAAAGTTGGTCAGTAGTTGAATGTTATATAATGAAATGTTGTAGTTCAATTCTTCTAAAAGGCGTCGAAATTGTAAAGAAGTGTGAACAAGAGTATAATCATAAACTTGACATTTAAAAAAATCGAAGTAAATAAATGGATATAAACCATATAATTTAATGTCTTCTAGAATTAATTGCATTTAGTACACAATCAGTTATAATTTAAAAGTTATATTTAAACAAAATCATCTCTCAAACAACGAACTATAAACTATTCACTAGAGTATTGTGTGTAGGAAGTAAGAATGTAGGATGTAGTTGAAATATAATGTGAAAATCAATATCTGATTATTGTTATGAAATTCATAATATTATATTGACATAGAAAATGAGGTGAAATAAATTAGCTCAAAAGAAAGAAGGAGACGGTAGGGGCAAAATACAGTAATAATTTAAGAAGAAGGTCGGAAACATGTTCACTAATATTTTTAATACAGAATAAAAATGGCACTTGATTGCTTTGTTTTTAATAAATAATAATATTGTTATGTTTCATTGTTCTAAACATTTTAATAAAACTGTCAAACTCAACAGATAATATAGAAAATCGATTTATCTTAGTCGTTTCTTTCATCATTTTTATTGTTCTGAATGAAATAAATATTACAGTTAGAAATATAATAATTTTTTTATTATTTATCATTGTACTATGTTAAACTCAAAGTTTTTTTTATTCTTCGTTTTTTATTTACATTTAAAATGTATAATTTAAATAATAATATTATCACTTTAACTTGTAATTATGTACGAAAACTATAGTTATTATTCAGGAATGTCGAAAAATATCTAGTCTTATTATAACATATGCGTTTTTTAATATTTAGATAAATAATAATTTGTTCTATTCATATACTAATTAGTGAAAAAGTAAAGATAAGTGGGGATGTCGAATGTGAACGTTCTTTCTTCGTCTCTTTTAAAAAAAAAAATCAATTTGGTTTTCTTTCTGGTAAATCAACTGGTGATGCTTTATTTTTGGTTAACAAATTTATTCATAAACATCTTGATGATAATAAAAAGTTCTAGGAATGTAAAAATAGTTTTTGATTGTGTGAGTCATAAAATTATTTTAAAATAATTAAATTATATTGGAATAATAGGTAAGATATATGACTTGTTAAATTCTTATATACATAATCGAATTTAAATGGTTAAAATAAATAACTCTCTTTCTAATCACTTAGTTTATAAATATTGTGTTCCATAAGGTACAGTTCTTAGCCCCCTCTTATTTATTATTTATATTAATGGATTACTAAATCTTGATATTAATACTAATATTTATCATTAATAATAAATTTAAATGGGATTGTCATATAAATAATTTAATTAATAATGTTCGTTAAATGTTTTGTATATTTTTTGACGTTAGATTCATATTTAATAATAATGTTAAACAAATTATATACGTATATAATATATATATATATATATAGTACAATATTTTATTAGTTATGGTATTGTATTGTGGGGTCAGGCATAGGATCATTTGATTTATAAATTAAATATTACAGTTAATAGACTATTAAAATTTATCTATTAAAATTATGCTATCAGACATAAAAAAAAAACATCAATGTAAAACCAATCAGTGGCGTATGCAGAGGCAGTTTCAGGGAGATATGATACCCCCCTTTAAATAGTTTAAAGTATGTTTTCAAATTATGAAACGATGACTAAAAAAAAAATTTCCTGATAAACCATTATCATTATAAATCAGGTTTAAACTGATCCCATGCACATAAATAATAAAAACGACAAAAACAGAACAAATTATTTTACAGATGACCCTGAACATTTATTTAAAATTAGTATATTTGTTCCATTTGTTGACAACTTAGTTCAACAATTAAAAGACCGATTTTTAAACCATAAAAATATTATGGCTAGCTTTGGTTTTTTAATTTTGAATGAAAACTATGATAACCAATTGATTAATGATTTAAGTAAATTTTATTGAAATTAATCAAGAAGTTTTTGACATAAAGCTGTGTAATAAACTTTTTCAAAAATTACGTGTACTTGATTTTCTAGATGCTTTTGATAAGTGCAATAAAAACTTATTTCTAAATGTATTCAAACTACTTCAAATTTTTGCAACATTACTGTTACATCGTGTGAACTAGAAAGAATTTTTTCACATTAAAATCAAGAATCAAGACATATCTTCGAAATTCTAGTTGAGGTTAAATGGTTTAGCAGCTCTAAATATTCATCGTGAAGTTGATGTTGAAGTTGTGGGAGTAATTAAAGAATTGGCAAAACAAAACCGTTCGTGCTGACTTTATTTTATAATTATGTATGTTATATTTATTTTATGATTTTATATATACATATAACTATAATATAATATATGTATTTATATATATTATATTATAAAAAAAGGTCATCGATTTATATATGTTATGACATCCCTCTTCATTTCGCTTAGAATTTAAAAGTATGCGTGGAAAAAAATGATTAAACATTTTTATATACACCCAAAAAATGTGTAGGTTATCATTACTACTTTATACAGTAATAAAATCTCGAAAAAATCAAAGGTCATGCATTCAAAATATTTCGTGTTTACTTTAATGTTGAACACAAAAAATGCACATTTAGGCATAGCTTGATTTTTGAACTAGAATATCTTAATTTTAGTAAATATTCGCAAAAATTAAAATAACTTATATTAGATTGTTTTATACTTGTATATTTCTATACAATATAAGTATCGATATATTAAAGAAAATGATTTTATTGTAAAATATAATGAAAAATAAAAATCGTATAAACCTTTTAAAAGTTTATTTAAATCTTATTTTAAATCGGTAAAAGCACATGAGAAATGAGTACGAAAATCTAAGATGGAATATTAAAATTACAAAAATTTAATTTAAAAAGTTGGGTTGCATGATGTTAGTTTCGTAAAAGATGTAAGATGTCTCGGAACTTTAGTAATTTATAACGTAGATATTCGGTGCAATTTACTACTCGTTACTAACCTACTGCTTTTATTTAGTTTAAAATTATAATTTTCGAATTTCTATTTCATAAAATATAATACAATATTTTTACACACAATACAAACCTACAAATAAATTATTTGTTTCTAACATTTTTCACGTTATAAACGTGATTAAAATTAATATTATATTCTAATATACGATTACAATAATTAATTTTTAAATCAATATAGGTAAGTATAATATATAATTTTTGTAATACAATAATTGATATTATATAGATTTTCAGCTTACAATTTTTAATTAATCCAAAAGACATGCCACTTTTATAAATTAATGCTATAATTTTTTCCATAGATTTGATTTTTGATTTGGTAATAATTAGTAATGAAATGAATTTGATATGTATTAATTAATAATTTATCTATTTTATAGATAGCATAATGTAGAAATGATAAGTGTTGGTATCAAGATATTATTACGTCTTAGGCCTACGGAATTTATGTGATATAATTTAATGTACCTACATATTTTTAAATATTTCTTCTTTTTTTTATTTTTAAAAATATTTAAAAAGCCGCAGGCAGTCTTTGATTTATTTCTTTGCTCCTTTGGTCATTGGAGAGGTTATTATTGGAATATTATTGTGTTATATTATAATTGAGATTTTAATGCAATGATATTGTATTTGAGAAAACGATTCTCAGCGAAACAGTCATATAGGTATAGGGCGATTTAATAAGCGTGCTCACTCCACTTTTAGATTTTGAGCGATGTTTTTTTTTAAATATCTAATGACATTTATTTGGGTAGAAATAATATTCCGATTACCATGGGTAAGTGATGCTTTCGGTAAAAATTTGTATTTATTTGGTAGGTAGGTACATTAATTAATTGATTTTGAATTTCTCAAAAGTTTTTCCTTTAAATGAAAAAATGAAAACTGCCAAAAAAATGATAGAAGAATTGTAAAATTCACGGAAATTGATATTGTTATTGATAATTTGATTTGATTTTCGAATCATGGTAACGCATTCCCTTTCGATCGTGTTTTTCGCACTTTAAATAATTTAAATATTTTGTCCGATCCTTTATATTATATTAAGTAAATTATAATGTTGTTATTGATGTATTTGCCGTTTTTAATATTGTCGTATTATTTATATTTTAATTTAGTTTTTATGTACTCTGTATACCTTTTGGGTGTTGAAATTCAAATAAATAAATAAATAGAATAAATCAAAATGTCAACAAAAAATTTTTTTTTACAAAATGTGCATTTTAGGTATTAAAGAAAAAAGTATGTTGAGCATGTTTGATTAATATCGTATATCTATTATCCTAATAATTATATAAATTAGAATATTTAAGAAATTACTCATTGAAATTTTGAATTTGACATATCAAATATTTTAGAAAAAATAACTGAATAATAATATGTAAAAAAAATGTAGTTCCCATTTAAAAAAACAAAGTTTGTATCGTTACTGAATAAACCTTAAATGACATAAAAAAAATTTAAGAATTGGAAAATACGGTTTAAGTAAATTAAAATGTAAACATTTTTTTTCTTCAAAATATGCATCTTTCCGTATTCTTTTTTCAAAAAAAGCTTTTAAAAAATTCAGAAAATGAATTTAATAAAGTACCAATTATCTATTTAAAATTGTCTACTGAAAGAAAACAACATTTGTTATAATAGGACCATTATTGCTACCAAAAAATAAGCTTTCAGACATAAAAAAATACATCATTATAAAACCTATATATTTCTTGCTTCGCTCAAAATCTAAAATAATTTGATAATTTATAACTGATTAAGAATTAAATATAAAAAGTCTCGTTAGGTTAATACAATAATTAAACCTTACTTTGATAGCATAATATAAAATAAAACTTTTCTATATCATTATTAGCTTATTAAAATAATACTTTTCTTTTTTAACGCTGTGTAGTTGTGTAAATGTTACTTTATGTGATTATGGGTAATTAATATGAAACTCTGATGGAAAAATGAAGTGAGTATAACTTGGTTTTTAGTTATAATTTATTTTCCAAAGTCGTACAAATTGTCTTTAAACGATTCAATATTTTCCTCTCATATATTTTCTTTCATATCCTTAAGTTTTAATTAGTAATCTCTTTTCCTGTAATGCTATAAACTAGGTACTTGATACATCATTTAGCAAGTAAAATTAATCTTATATAATAAAAGTGAGATATTATGTATGAAATGAAACGTAGGTACGTAAAATTCATTCAAAACTTTCCAACAAATTAATATTTAGTTAACAAGGTAGATTAAAATAAGTTAATTATGCATACAGTATAAATGTCATTGGTATTTTGATGTTCTTTCTTATTTAACGTAAAGCATTTATAAATTACATATATTTCGTCTCCAATTAAAAATTATAGAATATATTTTAAATTAGGTAATTTGTTTTTAAAAATTATTCAAAAGATAATAGATTAATGTTATTTAATAGTTATGGGCGTTATGGAAATTTACTGGTCTGTATACTTTCACATAAACTATTAAATATTGAAAATTAGAATGGTCCAATTTCCTATATTTAATGATAATGTACAAGACTTGATAGTTGTTTTTGATAAAAATCAATAAGTTACTATGAAAATGGTTTTAAATTTTAACATAAATTAAAGCTTATTTTAAATTTTAATTCCTTAATTAAAAAGTTATAAAAAGCTTAAAATAATTATTAGTTGGACATTCCTATAGATGTTTTTTATTCTTCAAATGATTACTGGTAAACAGGCAATTTTCATTTAAAAATTGTAATAATATTTTATGCACTTATATAATATCAATTTAGTAATTTACTTCTTTAGCTTTCATAAGTATACAATAAAAATATTTAATAAGCTTAACTATTTAATATCTTACTACTAAATGGCAATTTTTACCGACCTAAAATTTTACTATTGAAAAATACTTAAAATATCCATGACATATATATTTTGTAAGATAATAATATAAAAAAATTAAAATTTTAAAATAATTATAGTTTACTAGTTTTAATTTTAATATAATAAATTCAATAATATTAGATAGAAATTGTAAAATTATATTTATATTGTAAGTTTATATTTTATTATTAAAAAAAAAAAAAATGTTTAAAAAATTATTTTAATAAAAAAACACACAAATCTAAATTAGCTCAGTTGATTATTACGCAATGTAGTAAAAAATCAGGGGGCAAAAGTTGTCTGCTACTATATTTGATTATTGCCCCAGTTGATTCTTACTCCTTCGGTTAAATTTTAAGAGGGTAAAATAGTTTACTTCAGTCAACTTTTACTCCCTTGGTAAAATTTAGGGTGTAAAAATTACACCAATTTATAAAACTTCCTATTCAAGCCTAAAGTTGTCTTAAAGTAATTTTATAAAAAATTAAAGCCAAGAATGTCTAAGTTTTTAACACAATTATTTTAGAATTTGAGCGTACCTATTAGTTTTACAATCATGAATTGATGTGTGCTTTTTTGTTTGAACGTACAATTTTGAGCAGAAATGATCTGATTACTACATGTATGGTATGTTTTCGATAAAGAATTGTATATATTTGATTAATTTTCAAATTTTCAAACTGAAAAAAGTAAAGTTAAGTGGGAATGTCGATTGTGGATGTTACTCCTTCATCCCTTCGGTCCTCGGAGAAATTAGTGGTTTATTATACTTAAGATTTGAATGCAATGATATTGCATTAGAAAATACGATTCTTAGCGAAACTCAATATATTACAATATACTATAACACTAATAATATAATAATATACTGATAACACATTCCAAAATTTTACCACATATGTAAATTACGAATGTAAATATTTGAAATAAATTTCAAGTTCTTACGATCTAAACTTAATTAGTTATCGAGAAATAAAATAATGAAACCGTAATTATGCCGATTTTCAAGAATTCTTACTTTAAAAAGTTATGAAAAAAAATTGTCAGTCACGATTTTCAAAATATTTTGTAAAAACATTAAGTCGTATATGTCTAGACTTCGAAAAAATTTTCAAACTAATAAACTAAAAATTTGCAGGAAATATTAAACATTTTTTAAAAAGAAGCCAAAACTCTATACTTAGTCAGAAAATCAACCAATTGTTTCTAAATTTTTTCTTGTAATGAAGTTCACCTAAGTAAATATTCAAAAAAAAGACACTATGATTAAAATTCAATTAGTTATCTCAATGATAACTGAATAATCACGAAACATAAAAATTTAAAATAACAGAAACCGTAATTTTGCCAATTTTCCGCCATTTTTTGGTAGTCTTTCCCCTCCCAAGGTAAAACTTTTGAGAATTTCGAAAAATGAGTTGAATAAAGTACCAACTAGATGCAATTTGCTAACGAAAACATAACCTAATTGTGGTAATCGGACCATTATTTCTACCCGAAAAAGTGTTTTCATACATAATAAAAAATTAAAATAAAAAATAAAACATCATTGTAGAAACAATACATTCCTCGCTCCGCTCAGAATCTAAAATAAATATTATTAGTATATTAGATTCTGAGTGAAGTGAAGCTAATTGCATCTAGTTGGTATTTTTTTTAGCTTCTTTTTCGAATTTTTCAAAAGTTTTTCCTCGATAGAAGAAAAACTACCAATAAATGGTGGAAAATCGGTAAAATTACGGTTTCTGTTATTTTAAAATTTTATGTTTCGTGATTATTGAGTTATCATTGAGTTTTAATCATAGAAACTTGAATTTTTTTTTAAGTATTAACATAAGTAATATAAAAGTGTGTTAAAATTTTGGAACTGAATGGTTGATTTTTTGGTCAAGTATAGATCTTTGAACTTTTTTCCGAAAATGTTTAATATTTCCTGCAATTTTTAATTTATCGGTCTGAAAATTTTATCGAAGTCTAATAATATACTACTTAATCTTTTTACAAAATATTTTGAAAATGGTGACTGACAATTTTTTTTTTAATAAGCTTTTAAAGCTAAATTACTAAAAATCGCACAAAATTACGGTTTCCGTTATTTTAAATTTTTTTATTTCATTATAACTAATTAGGTTTTGATTTTAGCGACTTGAAATTTTTTTTAAGTATTTACATTGGTGTAGTACATTAGAGAACAAAATTACTTCCAATTATTCAATTAAATCTTTTTTTTTATAATACTACGACGGTCTATTTCATTTATTATTTTACTGCTTGGTGTCTAGTAAATAAATAAATTACGTATTTAATATTGAGTAAAATAATGAATCATATCTTTCTATATGATTAGTTGTAATAACGTGTGACCGCTAGATGATGAGTGCAAGTGACAAGTAGTTGTGCGAGTAGAAAGTACAAATGAAAAGTACGCATTGTGTAAACTAGTAATAATGTTGTTTGTTATTGTTTGAATATAGTGTTTTTGTAGTATTAATAGTAGTGTACATTTTATGAGAATAAGTATTATTATTGATTTCATTTAGTTTGGAAGTTTGAGAGAAGCGAGAATTTTTTTTCCATTGTTTATCAATTTATAGATGTATGTATATTAACGTATATACTCTCTATACTATTTAACAATATATCACTAAGTATATATAAGGTGTAATACAAGTAATATTTTTTTCCATTTTGATGGCTTCTTTAAAATATTTCCCTGTGATAAAAAAACCACCTATCCACCACTGGGGCTTTGTGCTATTTATAATATATTGATTCTATAATACAATATCTTAAATATGAATACTTCACTGAAGTAAAAATGTATATATCTGACATTGTATTTTATTGATTTTTTATATGATGATTTTTAAATATTTTATATAATATTACATTTTTGTATTTTCTTACATAATTGATTTAATATATATTACTAATTTTATTTTTTAAATTATAATAAATTCTATAATTCTCTATTTATTGCATCTATCCCAATAATCTTTGAATTATTGTCGTTAACCAATAATCATAATTCAATATAACATCAATTAGAATTCTTTACATTTATTAATTTGAGTACAGATGTATGCATAAAATGTAAATAACAACATAAAAGTTGACGCTAAGAATCAAAATCAGTAAAATTAACTGAGTGGGCTATAATTATTACAATTTAATTTACGAAAAGTTGTGTTATTTATCTTTCATTAAATTAAAAATATGTTTTATTTATCAAGTCGTTAAAATAATTTTTTTTTACTCGAATCAAATATAATATAAGTTATCTTCAAAGAAACTTTTTATTGCGATAGCAGACATGAAAATTGCTAGTTAGGCGACAACTTTTGAACAGAAAATAATCAGTTTTATATATAAAACACTTACATACCCACGCTTGCACTAGATACACTTTCTTATTACATATAAGTTACGTATTTTATTTCTTAAAACAAAGTATTATTATCACGTTTTCTTTTACTTTCAAATTAATTTATTCTTTTTGTTTCATTAAAGGTGCACTATACTCAAAAATCAATAGAAATTTATTACATTACCCTTGCGAGTTGAAAAATTGATACGTATACTTTTAATTCTTTATACTCGCGTACGAACACGTTTTAATTAGAGTAATATCTAAATTTAAGTATCAACTAGTGTTACATTTTTCTTTGCCTTATTTGGAAATCCATATCATGGAATATTTG
Organism: Eriosoma lanigerum; assembly: GCA_013282895.1. NCBI lineage: Eukaryota > Metazoa > Arthropoda > Insecta > Hemiptera > Aphididae > Eriosoma > Eriosoma lanigerum. Next base: position 45,527,769 of record CM023357.1, read on the forward strand.
ATTTCATTAGATGAACGATGATTCTCTTAATTGATATTTACTTTGAAAGTGCGTGAAAATTTGTTTAGTTGCTAGTAAGAATAATAGACAAACTTAAACATTTATTGTATGTTCACAAATCCGTTTTTTCAAATTTCTTTCATTTTGTTTTTGTTGTTAGTTATAGTTGTATTGTTACACTATTGTTTTATCAATAATATCATTATTACATCTGTAAATGTATCTGTATATGTTTATTTAATTAATCAAAGTATACAGTATACATTCATCCTGAATTTAATATGTGTGGTAACTGGTCTCCCGTGTTTTAATTTTTTTTATAGTTTAAGATTTTTTTTTTTGATGTATGAAAACCTTTTTTCGGGTAGAAATTATGGTTCAATTACCACGAATAAGGTATAGTTTAGGTAGCAAATTGCATCTAGTTGATACTTTATTTAGCTCATTTTTTGAAGTTCGCAAAAGTTTTTCCCTGGAGAAGAAAAACTGCAAAAAAATGGTTGAAAATCGGCAAAATTACGATTTCTGTGATTAAAATGTTTTTATTTCATAACTCGTTGAATTTTGATCGTAGGAACTTGATATTTATTTTAACTATTTTAATTGGTAATTTATACGTGATAAAATTGTGGAATGGATTATCAGTGTAGTATATTGTAATATATTAAGTTTCGTTCAGAATCGTATTTTCTAATACAATATCTGTTTCATATACAATTGTGCATGGAAGCCTATGAAGTTCAATTGATTGCTCACACGGTTGCGACACTCGAGTTTTTGAGTATCATTGGTTGTATCACCATCGTCAATGACGAATTGCCAAATTGGCGATAACTCTAACTAAACTTCCTATAGTCATTACTACCCACATTGTTTTATATTTTGTTAATATTTTACAAGTAAGTGTGGTACCCGCTATTGCGCTCCCATACGCAATGCTACTTCTTTGGATTCAATTGGTGTTCACTTTCAATTCAGTCATCTCCGCCTTCAACCATCAAATCGACGCCAAGTCCCGAACTTCATTATTGGTTATGTGAGTTTTTCTTTTTTATTGTACGCCATTGCAATTTGTTTTATTTGTAATTCTTGTTAGTTATTTAATTATCTGTTATCAATTATGTTAGTTTGTTACCTTAATTACTACACTTATATTTAGTTTGCGATTAAGTTACATTTTTTATTATTTCACTGAATTATACTATAGGTATTTATAAATATATAAAATATATTTTGTGTATAATCTATGTTTATTCTTTGTTTTTCGACGTTTTCATTTAGCGTGGCTTTTTCCTCTCTATTCTGTAGCGAGATTGGTGCAAAATATTTTGGTCCTTCGGCCCGGATGTAAGAGTAGTAGATTTGTACATAGTATATTTATTTTTTATGTTTGTTTAACATTGAATATTGAAGTGAAAATTTTTAAGATTGATGCGTATAAAATTGTTACGTATTATTATGTATTATTATTATTTAGGCTATTTTTATATTTTTTCTGTATTTTTTCATATTATATTATAATTATTAATATAAACGCACTGAATAGTAATTATTTGATAAAAGGTACGATTAAACGATAATTAATTAGAATATTATTATACTTGTTATTGATCATCGATTGCATGGTGACTTAGACGATATTTAATTAAAATTGTGAGAATAATATTTAATAGTTATTATTGTTATTATATTCATCATCTTAGTTAACCGTGAAATATTTATAATAATAGTATGGTATCTACATAAATTATTATCGTTGTTTTTTTGTTGTGTCATTAATACAATTTTAGCGCGATTACCGTACGTTATATTATACATTATTTTATTGCGTATTTAGAGTTTACGTCTTAATTAATTAATATATATTTTTTCATTAAATTTGTTTATAATCTGTTATTAAAAAAGTGGTACTAAATGCTGGAGATATTGAGAGAGCTGAGCGTGCTTTGAAACGTATTATTGTCAAACGAGACAACGTCGTTGAGCAGTTTATTGTTATGATTTCGCTAGGTTCTACAACTGAGGATAATTTGGTACAAATTATGGTCGCTAGGTTACACGATTTCAACGGGTTATTGTTTAAATTTTATTCTGAACAAGATAGTATTTTAGATAATTTGATTTTATTAGCACGCAATGATGAATTCTCAATAGAACATGCTCATATTGAAATCAAAATAATGGAACAATTTTATTCTTTGAAAGCGTTCGCGACTGGATTCGATTTAGATTTATCTATGAGTTCGGAACGACCATTGGCGTCAAATATATCACACATAAAATTGCCAAAAATTTAATTGCCTAATTTTGATGGTGATTCATCGAAATAGTGTTCTTTTCAAGATACGTTTATGTCACTTGTGAATGATAATAGGAAAAATTGCATTATTTAATTTCCGCCGTTTCAGGTTTGCTGCTTCGGCTGTATGTGCATTATTATTCAAATTATACTGTCGCTTGTGATGCCTTACATGATAATTTTTATAATAAACGCTTAATCCTCACGAGTCATATAGATACAATTTTTCATTTTACTCCGTTATCGACCGAGACATTGTCAGGTTTAAAATCATTTTTGAGTACTTTTTAAGAAAATATCGCGGTAATTAATGCTCTTGTAATTGAGGATCTCGCTGGGTTTTTGTTATTCTACATTGAAAATCAAGTGTTACCCACTACTACCAAACGTTAATTTGAAACAGAAAACTATGATAACGAAGCGCCTGATATTGCATTATTGTTGAAATTTATCTAAATTCGTTGTTTAATTTTACAAAATACATCAAGTTTTAAAACATTAACAGTTACACAAACCTCAATCGGTAATCATTAATCTAGTTATACAAAATCATCATTTAACGTTAATCATAATTCATACGTTCATCGTAACTTCTGTTGATGTTAAATAAATTTGCCCTCTCTGTAATGACTCACATTTATTATTCCAATAATAGTAAAAATTTGAAAAAGTGCTGGTAAAAAATAGTTTTAATTTTACTCAGTAACGTCATTTATGTATGAATTGCCTTAGTTATCAACGTAAGACTTCGGCGTGTAATTTTCTTTTTCCTGTCGTCAATGTTCAGCCAAATATGATATCTTACTACATCTTGATAAGCGAATGTTTACCAATATTCTCCTACCAAAGGAAATTTGTCCTCTACAGCCATGTGCAGCAGATGTATTTGGTTGAGTTGATGAGTTGGCACTCCAATTTCTGGTATATTTTGTTATTCAACACCGTTATTCTAGGTACAGCAGTTTTACGCATTAAAAATTATGTCTGTAAATTGATCCCTGACCGTTAATAAATTAAACGTTCATTAATAGATCCTGGATCTCAATTATCATCACTCGTGCATAACTCGACTAGGATTGATGTATAGTCATTGTAAAGTTAATGTTTTAGGTTTGTCACATACTCCAATAACAGGTATTAAAGGAAGGTCTTAATGTGTGTTATCATCGTTGCATTTCTGTTGTAATTTATATCAATTACAGTTTGCCGATCCATATTTTGATATTTCTGGTCAAATTGATTTTTTACTTGGTGCTGATATTTATTATAAAATTTTGATAAATGGCGGATGGGTAATTCATACTTCAGGATTACCATTCGCACATGAAACCATGGTAGGTAGGGTATTGTCTAGTCAAGCAATATATATGTGTATATATTAACTATTACGTATGATTTTGAAATGATATATAATAAATCCTATAGTCATATAATTGTTGTTAATTTAATATAATCAATTTTTTATAACTAAATCATTTTTACACCAAAATGGGTCTACGCCAAAATAACCTCACGCCATAACGGCTGATGCCACAACGGCTTACTCCAAAACGGCCTCGCCATAACGGCCACGATATAACAGCCACGCCAGAATGTCTTAGACCCCCTAAAGATGATGTATCAGTAAATATACTTAAATTACATTGTGACCCCGTTGCATTTTCCTCTCCATTCTATAGCGAGATTGGTGCGAAACAATATCATTGAATTCAAACCTTAAGTATAATTAACCACTAATTTCTCCGAAGGTCAAAGGGACGAAGGAGGAACTTTGAAAATAATTGGGTTGTTTTTTGGCTAAATATAGAGTTTTTAATTTTTTAAATAATTAATATTACCTGCAATTTTTGATTTAATAGTATAAATTTTTTTTTATAGAAGCCTACTTTATACTATTTAATCTATTTCCAAAATATTTTGAAAATCGTGACTGACAATTTTTATCATAAAATGATAACTCCTTGAATATTATTCGTAGGGATTTGAAATTTTTTTTGCATATTTACATGTGTAATTTACATTCATGGTAAATTTTGGAATGTATTATCAATATAATATATTGCAATATATTGAGATTCGCTCAGAATCGTATTTTCTAATGTAATATCATTGCATTAAAATTTTAATAATTACAATAAACCACTAATTTCTCCGAGGACCGAAGGGACGAAGAATGAACGTCCACAATCGGCCTTCCCACTTTTTATTCATTACACTGTTTATTTATGTTGTTGTATACAATTTTAGATCATCGATTAAAATGTTTAGAAAATTGTTATAGTTGAAATAATATTATTTTATTCTATTCTTATTGAAATCCAAATTTCAATAATTGTTATAAATGTATAACTTATATTAGTAACTAATCTAATAGCATTACCGATATGTTAACAATTTTGTATGATGAAAATATTCTACATAGTATACTTGCGTACAATTAATTACCAAATAATATAATTTACATCCAAATGATTTGTATGCAAGACATTAATATGTAGGCATTTGATTTAATTTTCTTTGAAGTCCTAATAAAAATGCAAAATGTTTTTATTCCTCTCTTTAAAATAAAGTAGGTACCAACTAGATGCAATTTTCTACCGAAAGTATAACCTACTTATGGTAGTCGGACTATTATTTCATCCGAAAAAGTGTCTTTAGAAATAGAAAAAAAAACATCATTGTAAAACCAATACATTCCTCGCTTCACTCAGAATCTAAAAATACTTGAAATTATTATTATGGCATTAATAATTTTTATATTTTTAGTCCAATAATTAATTTTTATCCTTAATAGTAAAAATAAATAAATTATAACTAGAACACTTTATTGAAAACTATATTAAAACCAATATATTCTTTGCTTCACTTAGAATCTAAAAGATTAAATGTGTTTTGTTGAATAAATTAAAACATATAACTAATAAGTGTATATATTAGTTTATAGTTATGATTTTATCTTGGATAGGTACTAAACATTTTTCATAAATAAAACCATTAACTATGCGCTCAAAAAGTCGGAAATTCAATTGATAGCTATGACTACACGTGCCAAAAGGGATAGGTTTATTTGATGTTTATTGTAAAGACAACGATGTAAATGCAATTTCAAAATAATAATTAATAAATATAATGTGGCACAGACATTGAAAAGAGAATGGCGTTTTAAGCGACTTAATTTATTGGTAGTGAAACAAAATTGGGTTGAATAATAGTTTAACAATTTATTACGAGTAGATACATAATATTATATTTGGTTTATAGGTTTATATATATATACCTATAACTATTATACATATAAGATATTAAAAAAATATGAGTTTAGATTTGATTTAGTTAATAAACTTTTAGTCAAAATACAATTATCTTTATTTATATATATTTTATTGTAGTTACAAGGTTATTGTACTATACCTATATTAAATTATTATACGAAGTTTACTTTTTTCCCCCTTCATAATCGTTTTTAATTTAAAATAAATATATAATTTAATAATAATAAAAATAAAATGTATAAATTAAATATAATAATATTAATATAAGAATTAAATTATTTTATATTTAATTTAAAACTTTCAACATCAAATCATACTCAAATGATACTAAAATAAAATTTTAGTTAGTCATCAAATTTTATTCTTAATACGAGAGTCGTTTTTGATGCCTTGGTGTTAATTTTTTTGTGTACTGATTTTTGATGACGGTGAGTCTATCATATAAATAATAATATTGATCTCATTGAAAAGTTTATTATTTTATTTTGGATTCTGAGTGGAGCAAGGAATGTATTGTTTCTATATAAAGATGTTTTTTTTTATGTATGAAAACATTTTTTGGGTAGAAATAATGGTCTGATTACCACAAATAGGGTATGCTTTCGGTAGCAAATCGTATTATATGGGTACTTTATCAAGCATTCGAATTTATCAATAGTTATTCTTATGGCAAAATGGCAATATTTGTCGGTATGAACATTTTATAGAAGCCTATTAATACACTACTTAATCTTTTAATAAAATATTTTAAAAATCGTGACAACAATTTTTTTTATAGGCTTTTTATTATTATTTTTTTCTGATGTATAAAACATTTTTTTGGGTAGAAATAATGGTCTGATTACCACAAATAGGGTACCCTTTCTGTACCAAATTTTATCTAGTTGGTACTTTATGTAGCTCATTTTTTTAATTTTCCAAAAGTTTTTCCTTGAGAAGCAGAAAATCAGCAAAATTACGGTTGCCGTTATTTAAAATTTTTTTATTTCTTAATTACTAATTGAGTTTTGGTCGTAGGGACTTGAACATTTTTTGAGAACTAACATTGGTAATAATTCCATATTATAATAATTGAGATAAAAATTGAACCTAAAAATTTCAAGTTATATATTAAATTTCACATAATATTTTAAATTTGATATTCATCATAGAATAAAATACTTATTTTTTAAATGCAAATATTAAATAAACAATAATTGCGTTCTTCAATAATTTTTGATACTGTTTAAAAGTTATAGATCCAAAACAATAAGTGCCCAAGTTATTATTCAATTTTCAAATATTCAAAGTTATGTTTCAATGACGATGGAAACAATTTCCGACATAGTTAAGAATTCAAAGACTCTATAAAATTAAATAGTGTCGTATTTCGTGCTCATGAGCAAGCCATTTAAAAAACTCATTCATATTATATATTAATACAATTATTTGGTTATACTTCACAGATTCACTGTCTTAGACGTATAAGTCTTAAAAAATATAAACAAAATATTACTAAATTATTAACATGACTTTTTAACAATATTAAAAATTATGTCGGTTTGAGACTATATTTTTACATTGTATTTGTATACAATATTATTCGATTTACTATTAAGTTATTTGATTAAAATGAATACAACTATTGAACTATACAAGGCAGTTGAATTGTAAAACATTATTATCGTATTAATATATACATATTTAACACTGCTGTATGTATAATATTTTTTGAATTAACTGATATATCTCTGTTATAATTATTAGTAATTACAGTATAATTCTACAAACATAATTTATAATGATTTATTTAAATTGTACTATTATAGTAAACATTTTTTTTATATAATTTGTATTTTTTAAAACACAATTTTCAGTTGAAAAATAAATATTGTCATTCTATTGTGTATAAAGTATTTATCTTAAAACTTGGTATGTAGTATAAATGCCAAGGATTAGTATATACATTTGTGTACATCGAGATACCTAAGTATATTGTTCATTTTATATTTTATTTTTTTAAACTGATTATGTTTGCAATCATGTATAAACAGTGTAATAAATTACATGACCTTATGTTATTATTTCCTAAAGTTTTATATTTTCTTTTCTAAAAATGATGTTTATTTAGACGTATTCTTTACAAACTTTATTAAATTTTGTTTATAATTGCAAATAGTTTTTACTAAAAATAGACATAATTGTCACTATAAGTCTATAACTATTGATAAATGCATACATTATTTAAAACAACTTTATTTTTCTAACCTTTTCATAAAATAAATAAGTAGGTACTCACTATAGAAATGTTCATATTTATTCTTGTTGCACGAGTTTGCAATATTATTATATTATTTCATCAAAACCATTAGATCTTAAATTCTAAATTAATGTATTATACGAATCAATCCGTCTATTTCAATGTGTAATATAACGATAAAAAAAATAATCTAAATCATGATTACAATAAATTGTTTATAGGTATTTACTTCATAAACCACACTGTTATTCAACTAATTGATGGATATCGTACATCGAAAACGTTTTTTTTGTGAATTAATGTTCCAAAACAATTTTAGACATATTGACGGATGGATGCGGTAGAATGACGGCATTTAGAATTTTGTCAATTTGATTACTAACGAAGAATAGTGATGAGGCTGATGTAAATGGAGTATCTTGACTATATTTTTATGATAGAAGTTGATAATTACTAGTCTGGTGTCTAATCTTGACTTGTATCGATTTCAAATAGATAGATACTAGATAGTTACGTATTATTTTGTAGTAAGTAATTTTTAAGTCATCTAAAATTTTATTATACGTTATTGTTTTAATTATAACCAACTTATTTGTAGATAATGTAATAATTTTTCAAAGTTTTAACTTAAGTCCTTGCCAGTAATTCAAAAGTTTAATAACAAGTAAGATAATTATTGGAAATTTGTAAATATTTCTAAGACCAGTTTCAGAATTAATAAACTTTGTGCAAATTACAAAATTTCTAAGTCATACCTTCTATGATTAATTTAGTTTAAGGCTTAAAAATTGACGTTTGGATCCAATTTGTATCATTATTCTTTTTAAAGTTTAAAATATAATTTCTATATAGCGTCATTACTTTTTGATAGTATTGTAAAGATGTTATATAAGCGTGTTCCATAAAAAAATTAAGTTATTCCAATTTGAGTGTACATAAATATTTTGTGAAAATTTTCTTTTTGTCAGTGAGTGGAGATTCTACAATATTCTGTTAAAATATTTAGACAATAATAATAATTTGTTAACATAAAGTCTATATAAAATACGTATATTATTGGATTTATTGAAAATTGGTTTTTCAATCATTTCGATGAATACTAATATTATAGTATTTATTTAGATAAATTATGAATGTTGTGAAGATATAAATTGAAATGTTGTGATTCGACTTACTAATGACCAGAAAATTACTTTTCAAAATGTAATATAATTTTGCTATATAATTGGTCAGTTTGCTAAATTATCACAATAATATACAATTATTATGCCTTACAGTTAATTAATTTAGAGGGCTATTATGATTGAACATTTCTGCATAGTTATTTCAGTTAATTTAATTAAAAATAAATTACAATGAAAACATTGTGTTAACAATTACTGTACATACTTGTTTATAATATTATATATGTATATTATATTAATTTAACATTATAATTCTTCAATAAACAAATTTGAATTTCATTCAACGTTATACAAATTTTAAATTACAATCGATATTAACTTATTCTAGGTACTATGGTTAACCAAACGTAATATTATGTGTTGCCCTTAGTTCTATACTTAATTATTTATTTTGTCGAGTAACATTTTATTTTTTAAGTGAAAGGAAATTTTAACAATCTTTGTATTTATAAACTTGAGTTTAAAATAAATATTATAAATACTAGCAATTTATACTATTTATAAATGGGTTAATTAATTTTTTTAACTCGTTAAGTTAAGTTATTTTAGAAATGTTTAAGTTAAACTAAAACCTTAAAATTGCTTTTAATTTTGGTTAACTTCTTAAATACATTAAAAGTTAATTAAAACAAATTTACTTAATTTAGTTGATAAAAAAGTTAAATTTTTAAATTTTTAAAAATGAATAAGTATATTATATAATTTAGTTAAAAAATATATTTATTTTGTATGAAAATAATTTTTATATTCGAATATAGTCTTTTTAATAGTAAAAGTGGTCAGATTACAACAAATGTATTACAAGGTACAGTATAAAAAAATATAGTTTTTAACATAAGTACATGATAACATTTTAAAATAGTTGTCGATTATGATGACTTTTAACTAAAGTTAAATATAGAACTTTATACTGTTACGTAAAAAAACTTCTAGCAGTAAAACCTTCTATGATGGGGTTGGAAATTTGGAATGTATATCAATTAATAAAAATATTTTATAAATAAATTTAAATTGTAATACAAAATAAAAGTAGATATATATTTGATATTTCATCCCACTTCGTTCTCAAAACGTTGTCATGAAACAAAGCTATATTATTTATTAACAAATAATAATATGAAATATAAAAATAACAATTATTTATGATAACTAAATGTTTATTATAAAAATCTTTAGGTAAATAATAATACATAATTTATTATCATTTTTAATATACTGAATTATATTTGCGATTGTCTCTACATTGATGCACAAAATGTAAACAATTGATTAATTGATTAATTTTTAATGTATTTTTTTATATTTTTATATTTATTAAATTTTTATACAAGTAATACAGTAAGAAATTAATATGTTAATGTAATCTAATGCAAATATCAATATAAAATAAAATAAACTTAAAAAGAAATTACAAATACAATCGAGTAGCGATAACTCGAAAAACTTGACAACTCGATTTTTTTTTTATTCCACTGAAGATTCTCATAACACTCAATGTATTATAAGTCTTGTTAACTCGAATATAAAATTGTAATGAATAGCTTAGTCGAAGTATATTATTTATATCTATGATATCTGGAGGTATCTGGGTATTTCGTAATATTTTGTTTTATCTACTTTAAGATAAAATGAGTAGATAGAAAATGATTATTAACACATGCACAATAACAGTAAGTATGTATGGTTAGTATGTGTCTACCTATCGTGTCTATTGTGCGTATTCGCAGGTGTGGATACTTCTATATTCGAAGCCATAGGAAAATTAGAAGATTTTGTCAATAAAGAGCAGAAAACCCAAAAATTAATTACAAATTATTTTTCTACTGTATCTAATAAATAATACATATGTACATATACTTATAATAACATTGTATCTATTTTATTATATTTCATTAACTCGAAGTTTTAATTTAATTTTGTTAAATTCCCGTTAGGTATGTCGAATAATACGAATCTCGAAGTGTATTTTTATCTCCCTTCAACTCCGAGTTATCGCGACTCGACTGTATATGAATAGCAATGTCAACAAACAAACAAAAATTAATCACCATAATATATTTATATTAGGGTATAATAATATTAGTTTGAAATTTATGTAGGTATACATGTTTTTATTATAACTATTATATGCCGTGATAATGATTTTAATAAAATATGTATATAATACCTATTTTGTAGTGTAAATGATTAATTTTTGTTTCAGTCAATATTACTTATAAATTAAATTGTATGAACAAAATGGTACTAGCTAAATAATATCTTTAAAGTAAATTTTATATAAAAAAATAAGTTTTATTTTACATATAAATACAAAAGCATGAAATTATAATATTTCAGTGTTATTTTTTAAAAAAAGGCAAGTTTTAAAAAGTGTTGTATTCTTTACATAAGATTTTTTTTAAATGTATATTATTTCATGAGTTGAACATATAAATAAGCATGCTGTAGAATATAATTTTGTAGCAGACAGTGAGGCAGTCTAGGCTTATAAAAAAAACCATCGTTTTGAAAGAAATATAATTCTTCGTACAAAACCGACCCCAAATTGATATTAGCGTTGAATAAATTTTATTTATTTATTATTAATAAAATTCGAAATACGATGGAAAAACGTTTGGATATATTTAATGAATAATATACGATTGGAAAATTAAAAAAAACTTAATATTTACCGTCCAAAGAGAAAATAAGATACTACCAATACAATATTACATACTACTATATTAGATACCAGTCTTTCTGCATCATATATTTTAAATGTTATTCTAAACAATAGAGGCTTCTACAATCACGCGATAAATTAATTATTAAATTTTTAATTGAACACATATAATCATCATACAACGTATAAAAGAAATCGTCACTTATATATTTCACATTGTTTATTGATAAATCATTTGTTGTTAAATGGTTTGTTGAGTTTAAATTGTAGTTTCATTTAACCCATTATACAAATATATTGAATAACAGTTTGAACCACAATTGTAATACATAATACAAATATTCTGAATCTGAATATTCAGAACTAAAAAATGAGATTCAAACATAAATGTATGTTGTTTTTAATCGTATTTGTGAATTGTATAAAGTAAAAGACGTGACAATAAATAAGATGGCGTGATATGATTAAAACCAATCAAATTACTTCACACTACTTTTATAATACTTTCTAATAATTAAATTTTAAACATTTATGCTGAATATTCCTAAACGTTTTAGAGTAGAATTCTGATTGTACACTCAATTCAATTATTACATTAATCAAACACAACCTTCATAGAACTTATTTTAAGAATTTATGTAGAACTTTGTTGCAATTGACGATGAATCCACACATTGCATTGAAATCTTTGTGGTTCCTTTTCTCATATATTTTAATCATATTTACATTTGTATTGTTTATTTTTGTTGTTAATTAATCAACATTTTGTATTACAAACAATATATAGTAACACATTTGCATGACAACGTAAAATAGAGATTATCGCGACATCATCACTATCATAAGAGAAGTAGTATAGTGGCTGAAAGTTTAACATTATTTTTATTTAAGCTCTATTTTAAATGTTATAAGTTAGCAATGGCCTTGTTTAGCCCGGTCTCCTTGCTCTAATAAATTAGATATATTATAATGGAATGTTTGTATAATGAATTATAAATATTGTACAGGTGTTTGTATTTATAAATATAATAAATATACGAGTCTGGAGCATCAAAATTCTAGACAAAAGGAAACCAAAACTGTAACTATGAAAATATCATTGTATAGAATCTTTTTTTTGCACAATTAAATTTAATAATAAAATAAAAATGAGAATATAAATATAAATTAAATTGTATACATAAATTAACCATATTAATTAATAATATTAAAATTAACGAATAGAGTAAAAATATTTTAGAAATCATAGACAACAAAAATTTAAAACTCTAAATGTTCATAATATAGATATATAGTAATTATATGTGCACAGTGATCATAAATACATTACATTACATACATTAATATTTTAGTTGATATAACTTCGGCACGTAGTCAAAGGGAGTTAGGACTTTAAGATTATCGGAAAAGTTTATATTTATTGTAAATATAATATGTTTTAATATAAATACTTATTTTATATAATTTATGGCTATTCACAAACGTTAAATTTGCAATTTAAATAATTTAGATAGTTAATCGTTTTTTTTTTTTATACGTCTTATCGCCCAACTATTAATTCTATTATAAGTTTTAACTCTTTTTTTTCTATTATAATATAATTCTTATTTACAGGATATTCTTTTTTATTTTTCAGTCAGTTATTCAACTACCTATTAAAAAAGCTTAGGATAAATTATAGTTGTTTAGATATTCTTAATTCTAATTTTAAAAATACAGTTATAATTGACTTATTTAGAAATTGATAACACTTAATTAATATTTATACTTTTATATAATATTGAAATGCATTCAATAATAGTAATAAATAATAACAAAAAATGATAAAACTCTAGCACGAAGTAAAATTACGCTTCAAATTTAATTGGATAACAATACTATTAACTCTATTTATTATAGTAAAAATTCTTATGAACATAATTTATGGTAAGACTACTTATATCAATTATTAATTATGTCATAATTTGTATTTAAATTAATTAAAAATGTAAATAACAAGTAGTTATTACTATATTATTCTATATGTTTAGAAGAATAAAAACTTAATCTTTTTATAACAACAAAGCAAAATTTGTTAAATTAAAATTTTAAATTGTATCTTAACATTATTTGACCACGCAATAATGTTCTAATTAGATTTGAAATTATTGCAGTTACACGGCCGAATGTATAGGCAAAATAGCTACATGAAAGTAACAAATTCACAAATTAAATTAAATTCGCATGGCTGAATATCAACAAATCAGGTAAATTTTGTTCGGTATTTTTCGGAAATATATCAATAAATAATAATAGTTATGTGCCAATCATTAATCAATATAAGTTTAATCTTGTTTGATATGCAAGATATTGCTAATAATGATTAATCAATATCATGAAATCTAAAGAACAATAAATTAAGACTTTAGCAATGATTGATTTTCCTTTTTCATCGTTTAAAATATTAGGTAATATTAGAAACAGACATTAAATATGACTTAAAAAAACTAATTTATTAAGCATGATATTTTTACTCTATAAATTGTTAGAAACTAATTTAGGACTGTTCGGATTAGTAATAGAAGAAACCGAGAAACTCTGATTCGATTCCCGGTACAGTGGAAAATTGTTGAGCTTCTCCAAACATTTCTAAAAATAAAAATATTACGTACATTATTATGTTATTATAAATTTAATCCAAAACATAAAATACGTTTGATGTTTATTTGAATATTGAATAATTATAATAAATTATTAATTTCATAATTATAATATACTGCTACAGTAATAGTAGTATTACTACTCTGATAGTCTTATATTAAAACCAAGTCGACTAAAGTTTATTCTAACCAATAACATAAACTTTGATATATAAACACGGAACATTATTATGTTAATATATTAAGTCTTTACTAAATAATACTCAGTATTATTAATAATTATCATAACTATCCGTTGTACACGGTTGATGGAACTTAGTTATATTTTCAAATAGTTATACATTTATGAAAATTGTTTTATTTTAGAAATATCGTTTATTTTAATTAATTATATTTTTATTATAACTTGAGTCTAGAATAATTTATTAAATAAGTGTATAAAACATGAGTTAAATGAATCTTCGTATTGCAGAACTATGCACTAACTTTTTTGGCGAAGGATATTTTTACAATTTTATTATGAAGTTGATGGTAAGAAAATATTAACCCTAAATTATAAAATACTTATAAAACAAAAAGTAAGTAAATACAATAAAGATATATATTTTAAAAGTTTTTTTTTTATCTGGTTTTGTTGAAATGATTTTATTTTTATATATTTAATATTATTAACTTGTTTAAAATTCATTTTCAAAGACGTTCAAATTGATTATCGATAATACAATAATTATAATTTTTTCAAAAACCTGTATATTTTAACGCCTAACTTTTTTTTTCTAATTATCATTAGTAGAAAGAACATAAGAATTATGAAACAAAGCGAAACTATAGATTAGTCGTGAAGTTAAGATTCGGATAGGGTTTGTTGTCAATAAATTATAATTTTTGTTCTTTATTTTACAAATTATTTAATTTTTAGATTCTGAGCGAAGTAAGGAATGAATTACTTTACAAAGATATTCTTTTTTCCTGAAAACACTTTTTTGGGTAGAAATAATGGTCCGATTACCATGAATAGGGTATTATTTCGGAGTTTTATATCGTTTAAATTTTGAAATGGGTTTGTTGATTTTCTGTCTAAATATATAGAGCTTTGAAATGTATCCAAAAATGTAATTTTTTTCATCAAAAATGTTTAATATTATTTACATTTTTGGGTTTAAAGGTCTGAAAATGTATAGAACCATGATTAAAAATAAAGTCGAGTTATAGCATTTAAAGCATATACTCCTTATCTTATTTGCAAATATTTGTAAATCAATAGTCCTAATTTTTTTATAAGCTTTTAAAGTTATAATTTTTTGTAGAAATAATAATATGATATTATTTATGATTTTAATGTAAGTTTTATTGCATAAATATTTTGATTTTTAATATTTTATGCTAAACATTTTACGTGTTCTATGACATACTCTTATATAAACATTTAGAAAATCGTAAGTCAGATTTTTGTTTTAAACGCCACCAAAATTTAATATTTCACATTGATGTTTGATGTTTGTGTTTTTAAAAGTCTGAAGACATTTTTTAGGTGTTTCTATTTTTCAAAAGTTTATTTTTGGTATAAGAAAAATACCGAAAATTGTTTTTAAAACTGCAAAATCAAGGAAACTCTAATTTCGATGAACTAGGTAGTATTAAGTTATTTTATGATAACTAATTTTTCTGTTGCACATTATTTGATATATAAAGAAAATTTATAAAAAGAAATATTATCAGTATAACATATTGTATATCTGATTGAGTTTTACTAAGAATGTAATATTATTGCATTCAAATCTTTATTAAAATAAACTACTAATTTTTTTGAGGACCTAAGGGATAAAGGCGTAATGCTTGAAATCGATTCCCTTCTTTTTTTTGTTGGTACATTACAAAAATTTATAGTATATTGTAAAATTTGGTAAAACTGTTTCAGTAATTTTAATTATATTAAGTTAATAAAGTTTATTTGTATTAAAAATAACATATTATTAAATATGTATTTATTATAATATGAATTAATATGTTGAACTAAAATCATGTAGAATGAAAGTAAATTATATTCCGATAATTTATTCTTAACGGATGTCAGTCCATGTTACATTAAAAGGATTTACATTTTTAATCAGAGTGCTTTTTTATACGTATTAATGAATTAATAAATATTCGAATATATTCCATTAGTAAATTGTTTAATTGAAATGATATTGCATGAATTATTTAAGGGATCAAATTGATTTTACGATATTAGTATGGGGATGGTAATCAATTAGAGGAATATTTTTAGAACAATAAACAGTGTATGAATTCTAATTTTGGAATGGATATCCTTATATTAAGTTAAAAATCATTTATTTAACTTATTAACTGTAAGTAATATTTTAATTATAAAATGATTTTAAGTGAGAATTTTGATCTAAAATTAATAGTAAATAGATTTACCGATACGGAACATCAAAGAGAATGATATTTCAATAGTTTAATCTATAATATTTATAATTTTGATAACCTAATTTAAGTTGTTTTATATTCAACGAAACCATTGGTTTAAAAAATTCACAAATTATTAATTACCAGTATTATATATATTTAATAAATAATGTATATAATGTATAAAATGCATATATTAATTATTAATTTGGGTTTTGTATAGCTGCCTTCAAATTAACTTTAAATATAAATAGCTGACCTTATATAATTTTATTTAATTATTATTATTTTTATTTAAAATAGGTAGTTAATACAATATAACAAATGTGTATTATATATTTATATATAATAATATATGACGATAATACTTTGTAAGTATCATACATTTAGCAAAACAATTATTATAATAAAGAATAAATGTTTAAAAAATGATTAAATATATTATCTTATTGGTTTTCATTGTAACGGATTTTAAAGATAATATATTAAAATATTAAATACTACTATTATTATAATATTTTTAATTTTGTTTTATTTTGACTACTTAATAAAATAACTAGAGTGGAAAATTTACTTTGGATGCTTTATGAGTTGTAATATAATTTTTTAATTAGAAAAGAGTGCAATAGAATTGTGTTATTTGAGTTTAGTTTCTTATATGAAGAATTAACGCTTCGATCATGTCTATTGATAGTAGATTTCAATTTTAGGGTACCTATTGAATACATAGAAAACTTAGTAAATAGTGAATTAAAGGTGTAATGTATATTATATTATCTTCTGTAAATTGTATTATGTACTGTAATTTCTGCTCCCACTGAATAGGTAATTGTTAAATGTAAATTAGTTCATAATCCTATTATGCATTATAATATAAACAATATATAATAATATTACAAAAAAAAGTCTTCGATTAAATTTATGTCTATAATCAAACAAACAATATTTATAGGTATAAAAAAATGTCTAGATTTTGTTAAACAATTTATTGAAATTTAAAAAATGTACAAAATATACACTATTATAAATATATTTTAGTTGTTATGTTGAGTCTAAAATTAAGTTTAACGATTCTCTATATATGTCTACGATATTATAATGTGTATGGGAAAGAACCTCAAGGATAAAGAGGATTCGGGTAGGATCGATGAAATATATTAGACGGTCTAATAGGACACGTCGTCGCATTTTGATTAACTGCGTGCTGTTTCGCGATTTATAACAAGGTAATAGGTATTACGTAATATTCAAATATTGTTAAAATATAAAAGCTTTTTTTATTATCCGACAAAACAAGCGAAAAATACAATCTACTAAATCTATGATATCAACAATGTATATAAATAAACTCATCTGCAAAAATAAAATATTTTTATAATTATGTTATTTTTTATGTATGTAAATTTTCAAAATGAACTACTTAATTTAATTATTCAGTAATATAAATATTATCATAATAATGTGAAAATTATTATTAGTAGAGCTAAGATTTATAAAAATTGAAATTTATAATAATACTACTACCAAGTGGTAGGTATCTACTGAAAGATTAAGTATTTCTGGAAATAAGAAAATGTATTTCATTTTAACACCTACTTAAGAATTATTTTAAGAATCTGTGGAATGTTTAGTTTTTAAATTAGTTAAAATGTGAGGAGTAAATGTATATTTGACTTGAGTTTTACAATATTTCGTAAAGCGAAAATAGAAAGTTGTTATTGGTTTTACAACGTTCTATACATCCGGAAATACTTTTTACATAAGAGAAATGTTTTAAAATTATTTTTTGCTACAAAGTCAATGAATGTGAGACTGAATTTAAATTTTACTTTAAACATTAGCAAGAAATTCCAAAACTTCATTATACCAAATCTAAATACAAAATTAAATTTATGTACAAAGTATAATTTTTATACAATATTTTGTAATATTTTGATTATAGAAACTGTTTAGAAATTGATGACTTTATTACTAATGAGACGTACTAGAAAAAAATATTTTTATAATTCTTTATGCCATAATAATATTTTATAAAACATTTTTAAAATAAATTATTATATAATGGTTAAAATAAATTGCATTACGTTTTTCATCATTATTAACTAATATTATACAGTAAACATTATTATTTTTTTTTAAATTATTGACATTTAAGAATAATTACATATTTTAAAAATAAAAGTAAATTAAAATAATATTATAATTTAAAATGTTTTTCTTTAAAAAATTCGACGAGATTCAATAAGGAATCTTAATTATTCTAAATACCAAGAAGATATGAATATTAAATTTAATTCTAGAAAATATATAAAAAAATATATATTATGTTACAAAAATATGCGCATTAATAAATTTGCTCTCAAGAGATGAAAATGTTCGAATGATAAGCTCAACTTAAAGATTTTGTGTTTAATTATAATATTTAAAAATCAGAAGTATTTGTATATACTATAAACGTTATTATTGTTATACGATAAAATAGAATATTAAAGTCAAAATGATAAATTTCCGTCTTAGAAATAAAAGTAATAACTGATTAGTCATTTAAAATTGAAGAAAGCGAAAACAGTAGTAAAGAGTCCTTCAAAATATTCCCTTTTATGAACATGTTCACGTAACTAATTACTAATTAGTAATCAAATCTAAAAATGATAAGTTATAATTAAAAAGTTGGTCTTTCGTCAATTGCGAGAAATAAATATATATATTTTACTGTATGAGTCTGAACTATTTTGAAATATTAATACAGATATTATTAATATACCAAAAATATAAATATTTAATGTACTTAGATAATGTTTTATTTAAATTTAGATGTATCAACAACAATTTTATACGATTATTGTGAAATATTGTTAAAAATTTGGATTTTGAATATTGTCATGATGTGTTGTAAAAGAGCATGCGCTGCAAATTACGATCGTTTTGGCATTCGAACTAAGGACTTTGAATTTAGTACGTCGCCCGCTATCATTGAGTCAAACGCGTACCGTTTGTACGTTCCGTCCCGGTGTATATTCGTATGTTCGTGATATTCGTGTCTAATATTGTGAAAACATTTAATAAATACATTACAAATGATAATTTTTTTAAACAAAATTACTATGCGAATAGTTTTTTTTTTACCTTGATTTTCGCGTAGTAATCAACGTTCTGGATTATTCATTTTAAAGGTATTTAATTATTATACTCGTATTTTCTATATCATATTTTTTTTAACTAAATGTATACTTATTTTCATTTATAATACGATTATTTAAAACACACTTATAAAATATATCAAAAGAAGTATTAACATAAATATATACACTGTGATATTTTAAGTATTATAATATAGTTACCTAAAAAAAATTATCAATCAGATAATATTTGGGTTAAGAATGAGACAAGTTAAGTTAATAGCTAATAAGTATGTATTGATTTAACATTTATTGTTCTTTGATTTATTATAAAGTAGTAAAACTAATAAATTATGTCTGTAAAGTTTTAAACATGATACAATTGTAAAACTCGTAATACCAGTATATTTCTTATTCATTTTTAGAAGATGCTAATTTGTGTTTTATTTTAATGTAATTTTCATTTAATATTTTATTATATTTTTAATACCATTATATCGTATAATCAAGATAATATAATTAATATTTACCTACTACTTTCATGATACCTACTCGTTATAATTTTTAAATATATATTTGTGTATATCGTTGTAATATATCTAATGGTTAATATCACGATAAAATTTATTTTTGCAATCAATAACATATATTTGTCGGATTTTATGAATTAAAAATTATAAACCATTTTTTAATAAAATGAAATTATAAAAACAAATTAGATTTATATGTATTAACGTATTTAAACATTAAAACCAAATAAAATAGCTACATTAAATTAATAAATATATTATTATTTAATTTGTAAATCAATTTTGAATTATTTTTTAACTTTATAATATACGCAATCATCAGTATCACAATTAAGTTAAATAAATAATATCGTTATTTAAATAATAATATATTCAATTAAAAAATATAAATTTATTTATCTCTCATTGAACTTTAAATATTTTATATAATAAATAGAAAATCGAAGTATGTTTACAGCATTCCAATTTATTCTGAATTTTGCAAGTGAATAATTTTTATGAAACTATATTATTTAGTCAAATTTTCAATACATTTCAATGATAATATCGTTTGTAATTTTCTAAAAATACCATTTTATTTATTATAATATTTTTATTGAGATATATAATACAAGTGTCCCAGATCTATTTACTAATTGGAATATCTCTGCGAAAAATAAAATTTTTGAATGCCGTTTTTTTCAAATTATTATTTAGACAACGGACTATAATATTACGTTTATTATATTTTTATTATTTATTTAAAAAAGACATCTCATAAAAAAATGTATATAAATAATAAATTCTTTATTTTTTAAGTTATGTATAACTTAAAGATTTTAAAATATAAAGCCATTTTAAAGAATATAAACTCTTCTAAATCTAAATTGATCTCTTAATTTAATCAAGATTTTGATTTTTAGGAATTATTCACATTTATGTGATAAATTATATTTCTAACGTCATTATTTTTAATAATTTAATATTTTAATATCATGGCACGTAAAATTGGTTTTATCAATATTATCATAAACACTTTCAGTGCTTAATACAGTTTAAAATACATACAGCTGTTGTTGTCTTTTAGATTTTCTTAGTTATCAAAATTTAATTTTAAAAATTATTATCAATCTACTAATTCTATCACTTATCATAATATTGATAATATGAATTTTTTATTCCACGATATAATCACCGACTATATAAAATATATACGCTATTATAATGACGTCAGAAATATGATTTTTCCAATAATTAAAAAAAATCGAAATCTTGATTAAATTAAGAGGTCGACACGTCAAAATTTTCATAAAAATATATTCTTTAAAATGGTATAATCTCTAAATTTTGTATTACTGATAAATTAAGAGATTATTTTTTAAATTTTTTATGAGTTGTCTTTCTTTGAACAAGTAATAAAAGTAATATTGCATTCCGTTGCCAAAATAATAACTTGAAAAAAAACTGCATTCAAAAATTGTAATTTTACGCAGAGATATAAAGATATTGCAATTAGTAAATAGTTCTGGGACACTGTATATGTAAAAATGTTGAGCAAAAGATATTAGTTTTAATTCCTATATTTTTATTTTGTTTAAATTATTGAAAACAGAGGCATATAAATTATGGTGTTTAAACTAAAAAAGTATCATCTTCAATTTTATTACATTTTGTTCTTTTATACCTATAGTTTTTTGAAAGTGCTTTCTGAATATGTGTACTTTTAATACAATATACATGAAATGAAATGACTTTATGTTGCCTAAAATGTTTATTGCTTGAGTGTAAAGTTGTACTCATAAATTGTTTAAAAATAGTATTTGTTTCCACCATTAATCTTACATTAATATTTCATTTAGTTTTAAAATTGTAATTTGTTTTTGATTATTATTTAAGTAAAGTATAAATAATATGGTCAGTTAAATTGTTATATTTGATATATGCATTAGATTATATAATATTTCTAATGTATTATTGTAATTTGGCTACCTAAATTTAGTGAAGTTTACAAATTGTTTTAGTTTTTCATTAAATTTACCACAAATTGTATTTTAAAAAGATAGTTTTAGTTAATTTTAATAATTTTAAATAACTATGAGTAATGAGTATTACAATTCAGAATTAGTAAAAATAATAGTTTTAATAATATTATTATATTAATTTTTTTTATCGATATTATTAGATACAAAAATATTGATTGACCGTTAATTTTACGAATGGTTTTATCTATTTATTTGTTTAATATTTTTTATCCATTTAACATTTTTATTAATTTAATAAATGTTAAAATATTAATTAATTTTAAGTATCTACTAGGTATATTATTTAGTAGTAAATTTATTTTTATAAAAGTACAATGTATTATATTTTAATAAAAATGTATAAATATATAATACCCACAAAACTTTCAATTAAAAAACAAAATAAATTAAAATCAATATTTTGTTAAATCGTGTAGCTCTACTTATTAAATAATATAATGAAATACTATTTGAAAACTTTGCTTGCTAATTTTTATAAAAACTCATTATATTAAACCTTTTTAAATTATATACTCTCTTTATTATTGATTCTAAAAAAACTCATTTTCGGTTAAATATGTACGTCCTAAAATGTATACAAAATCTTTATTTTTTAAAAAATTGGATTTTGAACCTTTTTTCTGAGTCATTTATATGTATACCTACATGCATAAAATAACCAAATACAATAAATTTCACATCACTATAAAACCAATACATTTTGCGCTGCATTCAGAATCGAATATGTATGAATAAATAAACAAAGGATGAATAACAATATTATTGCATACCTACGCATAAAGATTTTTGGTTATGCGTTAAAAACATATTGCGCAGAAATGTTTGAAATGATTAACGAAAATAATGAAAACCGTATAAAATATTTTTATGGTTTGTCATAAAAAAACAAGTACCTAGTGTAAAAACATATTTATTTATTTTTTATAAGTTGAAAAAAATGGATTACATTTGAGAGCAAAATTATTAAGTTGTAGGTATTTTGTCAAAAAGTAATAATGGAATCTTTCTAACCTAACCTAAAACTAAACTATAATATGAAAAGCGAATCAAATTTCGTGCGCTGTATGCTATAATATAAATAATTCAATAGAAACATTCAACATACTCATTTATAAAAGAACAATGTCAAATGCTGCATAAAAATAAGTGTCTACAATATTTTATTAGAATACAAGAAAATGAGTAGATATTTTTATAAATCACTCGATATTTATAATATACTGATTGATTTTGGGTATTATTTTTATTAAAGTGATTTACATTTTTCTGTCATGATTTTATGAACAACTACAGTATCATATACGTTACCTTTAAATAATATGGTGAAAAAGAATGTACAAATATTATATTTTTGATCTTATTAGTTATAATTATTGATTTAAAACTATGACCATGGTGAGTGATAATATAAGTTAAATGTATTACGAATAAGGTAATAACCAATGTGTAATCTAAATGTGCAAATCCTTCTCCAAATTATATACATACATTAATCCCTTATGGTTTGTTATTATAATTAAAATTATCATATTATAACATGGCGGTGTCGCACAATAATTTTCACACATTCAAATACTCTAAAATACAATTTATGTGGAACGGTTTTTGTTTAAAATAAAATAATTTTGGTTTTGTGTTATTATTATTAAACCGTTTTTATGTTTTTTGGGGTACCTAAACTATCAAAACTAGGTACTGTCATAATATGAATTTCAACAATTTATTTATTCGACTGAATACATTATTAATTTATAAATACGATTATAATTATTAATATACGTATCTACTGTTATATTATCTTATTTTTGTATAGATAACAAGAAATATTAAATATTTATATATTACGTTTTATTATTTTAAATTAATTAAACACATTAATTACATTAATGGCATGTTGTATTGTATCATATTATATATGTATCATACATGATGTTGGTTATTGTTACTATCAATAACCATGTTACCATTTTTAGGATACCAAAAGATATTACATTAATATTACAGTACTTCTCAATGAGTAGAAAATTTTTGGCTAGAAAAAATACAAAATATGATCTTAACCTAGCTAATACATTTAAATATGTAATTTTATCCCAAATAAAATTATAAGTATAAGTATAACCTACTAGTGTCTTGTCAAATGTATAGTTCATAAAAAAGATTAAAAGTCGTCAGTTTATTGGTCAGTTAAATAAAAAATGCTTAAGATTAATAATTTGAAAATATTTTTTTATTATTTTGAAGTATATAATTTAACACTAAACTATCTTTTTATATATAAATATGCGTTAATAATTAATAAATAAAGACCTAAAAAATGTTAAAAAATGGAAAATAAAAATTTAACGTTTAAGAATTTGAATTCATTAATCATTACATATTTACATGAATCATATTATGTATTTATTTGTAATGCATTTATCATAGATTCATAGAGAATCTAAATCAAAAATTAAATTTGCATTAAAATCCGGTTTGTAATTAAGATTGTATTGTATTTTCCATGTGAGAAAGTTAGGTACTATATAGGGCATGTCAAGGGAAATAACAGAAGGTGATGTTTGTATTAATTGGCCAGCAGCGGTATGGAGATATGTACTGTTTACAAGTTCGATCACAATTGGACTGATTTCTAGGGTAAAAGGTGATCAATATGATGATATAAGAATGATTCATTCCCCCCCAATATTTCATCATACATATACATTATAATAATTGACGCATGTTATAATATTACTCGAAAGACTAATTCACTTTATAATTTAATCTATATTCACGTTCATCATCGATGTGTTATGAAAAAAACAATTACAACGTTTGAAAAATATTTTATGTAGGTATTTGGATTATGTAAAAATGTAAAACTCCAATTGTCCAAACATATCTTTTCTTTTGTTATACACATTTTACTTTCATTAAGTATACTGGATGTTATGTATGAGCCTACAAAGTAGATTGTTTCTTTTATATTCCAAAGAAACAAAGTTTTAGCGATAAAAATCAAGTTCCGGAAATCCACAGATCTTGTAACTTTTGACATTTTGTAACCTATAGCTTTATAAAAATCTTCAGCATATAGTGTAAGAGATAAAATAATTTAAGTAGCTTTTATATTATATATTATTATTTTAATGTAATTTTTAAGTACCTAATACTTATATATACTTTTGATACAGCTATGAAAAGAATATTTTATTTGTTAAAACTAGTTATAACATTTAATTATATTAAATATGTGTCATATAAAATGAAATGAAATGAATATATGTCTTATATTATTATTTTTATTAAATCATTTAATACTATTTTTTTATAAATACTGAAAGTTCAAATGTAAAAAAAAAATAATTTTTTTTAAAAAGAAATATTTAAGGTAAAATATTATTTTTAAATCTATAATATGTATACTATTGAAAAATAATTGTATTGCTGTTCATCAATTGATCAATAAAATAACACTCATTATAATATAATGTGTAGGCCATTTAATGATTTCATACAAAAACATACCATTAATATAAAAAATCAAGTAACTATATCCACTAAATAATTGCGTTATTACGTGGAATCCAGGAATATTAATGATTATTAATTGCAATAAGTTATAACTTTTGGAAAATTATTTTACCTAATCACTTATTAGTTTTTTTGTTAATATTTCAATAAAAACATATCTATAAATTACATTAACTACTATATAATATTATGTAAATTATTTGTTTTACTAAGAATTTTCAATAGAATCCTCTATTTTATTATCTTGTTCATTGCCCAACCATCCGGTCTATACGACCATTTAACTTTGCATATCATAACTTGATATGTATAATGTCAAATAAGTCGCTATGAAATGTCTAACAAATTCTAACAACATTCTAACAACGTCTAACAAGTGCCAATTAAGATTTTAAGACCGGTTTCAGGAATTTTAAGTTTTAGTGTAGTGCTACCGTGAAGTTAGCACTATGTGTCGAAAATCGTTAAGTAATGTCAACAAATTTTAACAACGTCTAATAAGTCTTAAATGAGCTTTTTAGAAATATTAGAAACAAATGTGCTACGAGTGTAGTGACAACTTCACGTACGTGATATCAGTATAAACAGGAAGGAAATATAATTAAAGACTTTGTCAAACAGAACGCGTTATTCTGTGATTTAACCTTCTAATTTTTCATTATTTCTAAATGCAATATATATTGATATATTCAATATTATGATCAATTCCTGGAATTAATTTGAATAATTAATAAAATCTGTTTCATCTTCTTCTTTGGCTTATTTGACAACTATATGGGGTCGGCCACACTAGTCTTACATCTCCATATATTTTGATCATCTATATTTCGTCCAATCACACAAACTATCTACTTATCACTTTCAAATTCATCTATCTACCCCTTGGTCTTCCCCGCTTACCTTTTACATTTAAAATCTGTTTCATATTATTATTATTACAAATTTAATACATTTTTATTTTAGAACAACCAATTAAAAATTAATTACAAAGAAATCGGTCCCTTCGGTCCTCGGAGAAATTAATGGTTTATAATAATTATGATTTGAATTCAAAGATTATAAATTTAGAAGCTTATAAAAAAAAATTCTGAGTTACAATTTTCAAAATATTTTCTAAAAAGATTAAATAAAATATGATAAGTCTTCTAAAAAATTTTCAAACCGATAAACCTAAAATTGCAGAAAATATTAAATATATTTTGAAACAATTTCGAAGCTCTATACTTAGTCAAAAAATCAATCAATCCATTCCAAAATTTTACCATGCTTGTAAACTACCTTTGTGAATATTCAAAATAATTAATAATTCCTACGATCAAAACTTAATTAGTAATCATGAATTAAAAAAATTAAAAATAATGGAAACTGTAATTTTGTCGATATTCCGCCATTTTAGGTAGTTTCAACTTTAAAAGCTTATAAAAAAAAATTGTCGGTTATAATTTCAAAAACATTTTGGAAATAGATTAAGTATAGTATATGAGTAGGCTTCTATAAAATTGTCAAACCGATAAACCTAAAATTGCTGGTAATAGTAAACATTTATGGAAAAAAATTCAAAGCTCTATATTTAGACAGAAAATCAACTAATCTGTTACAAAATTTAATCACGCACGTAAATTACCAATGTGAATTTTAAAAACAATTTCAAGTTTGAAATGAAAATCTGTGCAAAAAAAAATATTTGACATTAAATTATTTATGATTAATTTTATTTAATATTTTTATTATTTTTTATATTCATTAAATTTAAGACTTCATGAAAAATAAATTATAAATGTTGTAGTAAAATTTCTACAATTGTAGCGTTGCCACTACAAAATAGTAAGAGTTCCAAAGTGTAAAAATAATTAATTAATTAATTTTCAATTTCTAAAGCTTTTTTTTCCATATTAACATAAACTACTATATTGAGTTGCGTCATATTGCTAGTTAAAGAGTTACTGTTTTATCATTACTAGATAATATAGATTAAAAATTAATTAAATTAAACCGCCCACTAATACTAAAACATTTATATGATAAGGGTGTTAGAATGATATTTGTATGTTGTTGCAAACATCGCAAAATTACAAAAAAATTAAAACTATTGGTTTTTAGAATATAATATTTATTTTGTCACGTACTCTTATGTTCACGGGACTAACTCAATAATTTGTATATTGTCGTTTTTTTCTTTTTATTACTAAACACTTAATATTTCAAACCTCTATTTTATAATAATAATTACATATTTATCGAATTTTTATCATCATTTTTACGGGTTCTATATTTTTCATTATTAATCCAAACAAAATGAATCGTAAATAAAAAAAAAAAAAATCATCATGATATATCTATCTTATTGTAAGTACGTACTTTGAACTAATCGTCAGTGTAAGGAACCTATACTAATGCTTTTTCTTTTATGGATTAATCACTGATAAAAGAGTATATTATATTATTATATATAATTATATACTGTTATATAGTGCCCATTAGTCGATAATACAATTTTATGTTTCAAATTATATTTCATAATATTCTTGTACTTATACAATGTTAGATATTTACAAAATAACGGTGACATATAAGCTTTAACACCGGATTAATTTAACAATCATAAGATTATAATCAAACATAGTAAGATATAAAACTATTGTTAGAAACGTCAATTCCCCAGACGATTATCGTTTATATCTACAATACAGTTAAAGTTTTTCTAAAAATCCAACTGTTGTTGGTTTCAAGAAAGGCTTGGAAAATAATATAAAAAAAATTTGGAAACAAATTTTAATCGGAATACCTCTTTGCAAAAAGCTGAATTTTATCATTATTACGTAGTAATACGTCATTTTGTACTGATAGCTAGTTAATTTATAAATATACTAAATCTTATTTATAGGTATCTATAATCTATATACAATATCCTATTAGTAAATAAAATGTAGATTTACGGTTTGTCTTAGGGTATGTTAAAAGTAAATAAATTATGGTGTTTAAGTTTGTAAATTGGTTACAAAAAAATATATTAATTAATTTGTAAAAAAAATATAATTCAGAGTACAAAATAGGTTTCGGGAGATCCACTTTCACGGTGTACTTCGCAATAAATAAATAAAATAAATTTATCTTTTATTTTTATATTTTATATCTAAATGGTTTTATTATTTTTTGTAACATTTTTTAAGTGTTCACTAAGCCTTCCAACTTTGTGCAGTCGATCCTAAAGAAATTTACAGCTTATAAAAGTGATTTGACGTAGTAGGCAAGTACTTTCGAAACAACTCGATTAGATACATCGGAATTTTATAAATTAACTATAGGTACATAACAATCGTTAAATTGTGTGATTACAAGTTATCAACTTATCGCACAAAATACTAAATTTATGTATTTATTTTTAGATAAATTATATTTACTATACTATTAGTTTTTTTATAATAATGCTATAATAGTTTAATATATTAAAAACGTAAAATGTGTTGACAACCATTTTTGTAATATATTGTAATTTTGATTACTCTATACGTGTAATGTATATTTATTTATAATGTTTGGTACCTATACGGCTATACGACTGCTAGATATCTATCACTGGAAAAAATAAATTGTCAATTCACTATAATAATATCATCAACGAGTGCTATTTTTTAATGAATTAAAATATTTTAATCGATTAACTCACTGTAGTAAGTATTATGTACTCATTCAATTCGTCTATTATTGTTTTAATAAAGAAGTATTGCATTTAAAAATTGTCTTTTTATAACTATAATGTACAAAAAAATTAATACACAATAGTTTAATTACGTTTGTATATTGTAATTATAATTAGGTATCAAAAACAAAATAATAATAAATACATTTCTATAATTAATTTTTTGCAGATGTTTTCTTTCTTTATACATTTTAAAAATAATTTAAAGTTATGTCACACACAAAATATTAAAGTTTTTTTTAGAAAATAATATTAGTTTTGTTGGAACAATATTTACAGTTTTTATCATCAAATTATTAATTGTAAAATATACAATGCTCATAAATGCCCCACTAAATCCGTAAAAAATATAATATAATTATAATACAAAGGTAAACCATACATTAAAATTTTTAAAAAGTACGTGTTTTAAAATATTTTATACAGTAAAATGATAACAAAAGGGTAACTTATTGATTAGGGTAAAAAAAAAAAATACAATTACTTTATAGATAATAAATAAAACAAATATTATTTATAATACATCTGTAAAATATTTGAATAATGAGAATCGCTTTAATTGTTTAGTATACTGAAAAATATATAAACTGTTTATTGGTTAATAAAATTTAAAAATGTATTTCTTTTTTTATCACTATAGTTTGAATATTTAATATATTTATGTTTTTAATATGATTTTATAACAAAATTGTGAACCTACGTATAGTTCAATGGAAATGGGATTTTTAAAATATATTTGTATTATATTTGTATTTTTTATAGTATTATTACAATAATTATATTGGTATGAGAGGTAAATAAATTGACAGAAATAATATTTATTAACATTTATTAAGAGTATTACATTCTCATTCATATTTCATCATCTGACCTACGGTTCATTGCGGTGCTAAGTAAGTTTGTTTTAAAGCAAATTATAATGGCATGTATGAGAATAATTCACGTGAAAATATTATAATGTGAATGATTAATTCGTTTTTTGAAAAACCATGGTACCTACATATTGTATCAAAACGTAATATGTTTGTAAGTTGTAACATATTTCATAATAATCATACTAGGTACATAAAAATAAAATTATAGGGAAC
This sequence comes from Eriosoma lanigerum, assembly GCA_013282895.1. Taxonomy (NCBI): domain Eukaryota; kingdom Metazoa; phylum Arthropoda; class Insecta; order Hemiptera; family Aphididae; genus Eriosoma; species Eriosoma lanigerum. The sequence continues at coordinate 45,558,450 of CM023357.1, forward strand.
TAATTAATTACATTTAATCCGTATAAACGTACTCAATTATAATATTTTGAAAATGCATTTTGTATAATAAAAGTATAAAATGTTAACCTAAACATTAAAGAATAGTACTATCGCGTATTATATAGTTGTATGTATACCCTACATTTTTTATTTAATATAATTGTATTATATATGTGGGATGCGACTCGCGAAACATTTGTAAAAAATAAGTGACCCTTTGCCTAAAAAGGCTGATGTAAAGTAAATAGAAAATACATTTATGTATATAATGATGTAGTATATAGGGTATGAGTAGAATAATTTGGTATGCTCTCAGCTTTTCAATATGTATTGTTAAACTAATTTCGGCTTATTTTGTAACTATTAAAAATAAAGTAACTCGATCTCGTGTAGGATTATAATCTAACTAGTCAGTTTAACTTACATTTATAATACTCAATTAGTTGTTATACTTGTGTAATGTGTAGCGTAATTTTATATTTTCTTAAATATATATAATAATATTATTATGTCTAAATACAGCTTACACATAACTTTTATTAAAATTGAAGAGATATTTATATTTTTGTATTGCGCTTACTAAGTGTTAGGTTAGAGTAAATATTATAATGACAATTAATTTCCTTTGGTAACATTATTATATATATATATATATAGTTTTTAAATAGTCTAGAATCTCGGTATAAATTGAACGAGTTGACGAGATTGTTTAAATTAATTTGTTATTTATATAATTGATTTAACTGATATTAAACTCCTAAGTCATATAATCTACACAAAATAGGAAATTTGTTGGTAATATATATTTATTTAAATTTAGTACATTCTTCTATAATATATTGCACACTTAACTTAATGTAAATTTAGTAAAGATAATATTAAATTTGTTGTGATGAATTGAAAATAACTTCATGTTAATCACTTTTTCTTAAAAACTAACATATATATATATATATATGTATTTTAATTTTTATTCATTTAATGTAAATATAATTGTTGATTATAAATTAATAGGTAAGTTTAATGATTAAAAAAAAAAAATCACTTAATACAGTGATAATACGATAATTGGAAACACTTGAGTATTGTTAAATAATTAAATTAAGTTAATAAACTTCCAATAATATGTATTGTACTGTAGTGTAGTTCTAAAGTATATTTGGCTATGTCATAATATTATAGACTTTTAATTAATTAATTCAATATGTTTTATTTTCACAAAAACATTTAAATTAAATATTAAGTAAAACTAAAATTTTAATATAGGTATACATAATTATTAATTAATATATAAAAACCATCACAATGGAATGATATTAT
>CM023357.1:45559779-45633791 GCA_013282895.1 Eriosoma lanigerum
ATGGTTTTTATATATTAATTAATAATTATGTAATGTAAACAATTAATTAAAATTCTATAATATTATTACAAGCGTAGCCAAATATACTGTAGAAGTACCCTATAGTACAATTATATTATTGGAAGTATATTAACTCAATTTAATTATTTAAAACATGTATTTTATAAAGTATAGGTATAATATTTTTATATGAAAATTATAATAATATTTAAAAAATTACATTAATGGTTTTATATTTTTTTATGAATTAAATTAAAAATAAGCAATTTATTTTTTGATTTTAATGTAAATGCATTGATGTATATTTCAAAAGAATAAACTTCATTATTACATAATACTTTTTAGAAGTTTCGGATTATCGAAATTCTTCAGTATTTGATTGGTTTAAAAGAGTAATATTTTTTCACAAAATGTTATATTAAATATATATTATTGTTATCAAGAAATATGTTCTAGAAACTTTAAGTATGAATAATTTATTGACTCGATAAAAGAATTTTCTTTTCCATAATTTATATATATATATATATAAATCGTTAACAATGGATTACTATTTTGTATACGAATGTTAAAATTGTTATTTATTATTATTACATATAGACAATAAAAAGCCAACTACGAAACTTTTGAAACAGTTTCCGTTGTTCAGCATTTTGACTCAAAGCTCTCGGATTTTGAAGGAACAATATTACCAGTTTAGAATCGTAAAGTTATCTTAATTCTGGAAATATTGACAAATTCAAATAACTATTCAAGTGTTATATGAAAAAAAGTTTTAATATAATCCTAAAATATAACATTGTTCCTTAAAAATCGGTATTTAATTATGATATTTATATTCAGTATTAGTATAAGTCATATAAGATTATGAACTATAAATGACATAAACCGTTTTCTCAATTCTAACTAATTTATGCAGTATTAAAACATCTAATATAATTATAAAAAGAATAAATAACAAAATATTAATATTTCAATCAATTTACTAAATTAAAATATTAAATAAGTATGAAATTTGGATATATATATTTAGTTATGGTTATTATAAAAGCACTATTTAATTTTCTTTAATAACATTTAAAATTTTAAAATTTTGCTGTTCTATTCTGATTTTAAATTAGTTTGTTTTTAACTAAAATTGATATTATAAAAAAATTACTAGAATATTCTAAAGATTTGAAAAACTTTTTTAAAGTTTGTTATAAGTTATAACTAAATCATAATTTATAACTTATTTATTTTAATTAGAACACAATTGTTTTCAAATTCTATTAAAAATAATAACAATAATATAGAAAGACTAATATAGAGTATAGACAAAGACAAATATAATGTATAATACAAATATAATTTAATCTAACTTTTAAATAATAAAAGTCTAGTTATATTATAAATTTCAGTTAAGTATAATACGGAATATGGATACATTAATTTGTATTAATAAACTAAATTCATATTAAAATATAATCATCTAAATTATATTAATTGAGTGATTATAGAAAGTCTATTTTTATGAATGTGAATAATTTAAATTTTAATAAATTTTAAAATTATTAACACGATTATTTACGTACGAGTATAATATTGTGCAAGAAAATGGAACTGAGAAGAAAAATTAACATAAAATAGTCTTTATAGAGTTTTGGTAGTATATTTAAAACTTTCTTACTTAACTAAACTTATTCAATAAAAATAAAACAATTAAAATAACTTTAAAATTCTTTTGATTTCTTTTTAATATATAGTTTTAAAAATTTCTATTTTAAAATCACAACCAAACTTAAATAATCTAAATGACCACTTGATTACTCGGATATTTTAAATCACGAGATAGACAACTCTATTAGTTTTCAATCTCTTATTCCTTATATAACATCTAACTATGTCTATTTGCTATATATAATATAGTATTTTTTATAATTTAATAGTTTATCTTCAGTTCAGCATTATAATATATATATAATATTACGTATTCGTTTATTTCTTTTTTAATTTTCAAGTAGATTATAAATATTAAATATATTATAGTTGGTTAAATATTAGAAACTAAATCTTTAATAAAATATTTTCTAATAATATCAAGAAGGTTTATGTAGGCATACATTACAGTTTATATATTATATATAATAGTTGGATACAAAATATATTAATCTCTTTAACAATAGTTCAGAATTGTATATTAGATTTAGACTGTAATTTGAATGTAAGCAAGTATACGATTTTTTTAATTTATCAAATGTATATTATCATTATTTTGATAGAAATGAGAAAAAAGTTGAATTTAAGGTCAAATTTATAAAGCAAAAACCTACGCCCATATTAATTTTTTGAAATTAGGATAATTAATAGCTTTCAGATTTTAAATCCCATTTTTAATACGCCCATTATAATGTCCAACCCAGGAACGATTTCCCACAGTTTTAAATATGGAACGAGAACGTACAACAAAGAGATTAATTAAAATATAAATAAATAAATAATTGTCCTACACTTTTGTTTATACAACATAATGCATATTTTTTAAAAAGATCACTAAATATTTTTGGATAGTTTTCCTCGATGTAAGTTATACTAATTATAATATTATATATTTTAAACAGAAGTACCGAATATATAATATATTTAATTACTGATTTTTCTCATACATTAAGAAACGTTATTAGAATTCAGATGAATTTAACTTCTGGACGTGTAATGTTTTTGGACGAAAATCTTTTTGTTTTGTATTACAAATTGTTTACAAAACATTATTTTAAAATAAAGTTCATATTATTATTGTGTATAATAATAATATAGTAATAAACTAATAAAGTAAATTATAATCGACCATGTTAATATAATTTGGTTTTTTAATTATAAAACATAGTACCTACTAATACTTTTAGATAAAGAATGAAGAAAAGATTCAATTTTTTTTGTTTTTTTTTTAGTTATGGTAGTGAATTAAAAGATTCTTTCAGATAGTACTATAACTTGGTATTACCAGTAGTCCAAACATAACATTTTTTTATGTGTATTAATCATTAAGTATTTTTAGACTATCTTCATACAGTTTATTTCTTTTATTATCTATTTGTGTTTGCAACAGTGAGAAATGATATTCCACAATTGTAATATAAATAGAAAACATAATTTTTTTTAATCAAAGACTATATTTTAATAATATTGGAAAGATATTCATAGTTATCAAAGTATAATAATAATTTATTAATACTTTTATTATAATTAAGTATATTGTAAATAAATTATCTATTATCATGAATAAATATTTATTTCAAAATAATTAATTATTAATGCTAGGTATTTAAAATATATAAAATTATAACGAATATAGTTAAAAAGGAAATAATATTATTAAAATATATTATAGGTACATATTTTAAAGTAATTATTGTGATAATTTGTACAATACAAATTGACGACCACGTTTACCTATTACAGATAATAACTATGTTATAATATCATAGTCTTGAAATTAATTTGTGTAAGCTACTTAAAAATATAAAAAAGAAAAACGTTTTTCACTTCTTTTTAATTTATTTATTATGATATTATTTACCTATGTAAGTAACCTAACATACCCATATTTTCTATGTATTTTCTGTAAAAAAGTCAAGTATTATTTTTATCTTTAAATGTTTGATGCATAATAGTGCTTCATTATTCATCTTAGAGTTTTAAAATTATCCTCTATTATAAAAGTAGATTAATTTTATTAGTATAATTTTAAAAAAATATATCAAATATAGTAATGAAACATATTTTTTTTTATAGTAGGTAGTTTTATAGTTAAATAATATTATAATAGATTCAGTATAAAAGATTTTTTCTATCAATTATATTTATAAATTATACAAAAATTATTAATATTAACACACGTTTTGTGTTTGATTTTTGACATATTTTATTCTTATCTGTTTTATAATATTTTATTTGCTATGTTCTGTGTTGTGTTTATGAGTTTTCAGTTTTAATTTATAGTATCTGATTAGTTTTCTTTAAAATAAAACATGTTGATAAAAAGTGCGTATATTTTGTAGTGTCACAAATGTATAAAAAAAAAATGTTTTCTTTATAATTGTCTTATTTCTATTATCGTTAATTATTATTTATATCAGACTTGAAAATCCCGCTTGTGTTTTATTTTATACTAATAGTTTATAAGATATGAAATAGTATTATATATATATATTTTATATACATACCTAAGATACGCTATCATCTCAATAACTTACTAATCGATTTAAAATAATTTGAGTAGATGCGATTATAAAATATACTTTATTAAGTATATAAATTTAAACCTAACCTTAACTTTTATAATTATTGTTGATAACGTTGTTTTGATTGATGAGTATAGGATGAAAGTTAATATTTGAAATTAAAAAAAAAAATACTCAATGTAAACTTATGAGGGTAAAAGACGATAACGTCGCTTATCACAATAAAGGTTGAAGTTGATTATTTTCCGAGTTTTATAATGAAAATATACGAAACACATATTATATTATAATACTATATTTATTTAAGAGTGTAGTGAATTAACGAACTGTATTTAATTATAAGAAATCCGCATGAAGACAAATAATTCAAATATTGAATCATGAGTTATTTTAGATTTTGAGTGATGCGAGGAATATAATATTGGTTTTATAATGCTTTTTTTTATTTAGTTTTATAGTTTTTTGTTTCATTGTCTGAAATCACGGTTATAGGTTGAAATAATGATAATAATGATCTGATTACCAAAAATAATGAGTATTTTTATAAATAGTCTACGTACGTAATAAAACTTTAGAACGGATTGGTACATTTTCTGATTAAAAATAGAACTTTGAAATTTATCCAAAAATGTTCTTTTATTACCTGTAATTTTGAGTTTAAAGGTTTAAAAATCTTCTAGAATTCTTTTAATATACTATTTAATATATTTGAAAAATTGTTTGTAAATTATAAGCCATAATTTTTTTTTTACAAGCTTCTAAAGTTTAAATATATTAGTAGAATTGAATATTATGATATTTTTTGTGTTTTTAAATATCTGAAAACATATTTTCGGTTAGAAATATGATCTGATTAGCACAAATAGGGTATGCTTTTGGTTGCAAATTGCATATACTTGGTATATGATACTTTAATGAACTCATTTTTCGAATTCCTTAAAATTTAAAAACCAAAAAATAACGTAAAACGGAAATATTCACGAAATAATAATTTTTACGAAATTGATTTTTAATTTTCATGATAATTAATGAAATTTTGAATCTAGGGACTTGTTAATTTTTTTGAGTATTCTCATTGGTATTCAAATCATAATCGTAATAAACCACTCGTTTCTCCGAGGACCGATGGGACGAAAAAATCGACCTTCCTATTTTTTTAATTATTAAATATCTCTATATGAAAAAAATACTGCACGCATTGTTACTATTCAGATGATTAAAATTCGAAATTTAGACATCTAACGGATTTACAGTTATATTATTTAAACAATTCATAATGCAAATTATTAATAGCTGTTTCGTGTAGGTATGTGATAAAATAATATCAACAATATTACGCTATTAATAATTAAAAGTTAAACATTATTTTTACAAGTTGTAATTAATAATAATAACAAACATTTTGATGCAGAATTACTTTAGTGTTACATATTATTTTTCTGCAAAATTACATAATGATACCTACGTTTTATTATATCGTAAGTGTAAAAAATCGTATCTATTATACATTTTTGTCGTCTAGTACACTACGTATATTGGATCGTTTGATAAGTTTGTTGATTGATGAAATAAATATCTAGCATGAGTATAATGGAACTTGATTCTACTATGATCATATGCACGTACGTTATTTAGAATCTCAACAACACAGATTTGACAAGATTGATACGCTGACGGAAAATAGACAGTAAAAATAAATCTAAACAATCAATCAAGAACGGGTAAAACGTTTCACACACGTTGGACAATCGAGTAGGTGTTTGAATAAGATTACTATGAATAATGATTTCTTCAACTCATTCAAAACAATTTTTTTTTTTGTAATGAAAAGCTCATCATTATTTAAGATGTAAACGATAAATTAACACATAAAGTTAATCAATAAAGTGAAATATCACAATTTTTGACTTTGAATATATTTTACATATGATGATAAAGCAAATAAATCTCTTGTTGTTCATTATGAATGTCTGAACATTTTATAAAATTGTAATATTTTTATTTTGTGAAATTGTTAACTAATATAATATATTATTATGTACGAAATAGCCAAATAGGTATATAATATGATTTATTTAACGTAATATGTTTTACTAAAAGACATACAATTACATACCTAACTGTTGCAGTGTTAAATCTTGACATATTTTAACAACAATTTGTATTATTATTTAAACAGTGAGTAATTATTTCAACTTTCAAATAATTAGTTAATTAATTCAGATTCATACATTTTGATAACGTACTTAATAATGGTATATATTATAATGGTGCAATAATGTTTATTATAATATTATTATGAGTTGAACTAAAAAAAAAAAGTATGGAAACAAAAATGTTTTAAATTTATTCATTTATTTTAGCTTAAGCCACGAATCGATAAAATATATAATATATATTTTTACAACATTAAAACATTATGATGTGTTTATAGTTTCAACGTGTGTAGAAGTTTATTAAATTCACTAATAGATACAAATAAAATTTAAATAATTAGAAATAATTAGGTTGAATATTGAATTAAAAATATAATATTTGTATGTAGATATGTACCATTAAAATAAATTAAATAATGTATAGGTTGTTAAAAATTGTCTTTTTCTTCTTCTGCTTCACCTTTCAATTTCTTCCAACTAGATTAGGTCGGCCACCATAGTCTCAACACCTCTATAAATCTCAATCTCTTACTTCTCGCTCATTCATATGCATCATCATAACTTTATTACAAATCTTCACTCTTAATTCTATCTATATGATATAATACATGTACATGTATAATACATGATATAATACATTTAATGTATATTGTAGTTCATATTTTGACACACCTACTCAATTTTTTATACTTATTACAATTTAATGTGGGTAATTACTAATTTGTACTTATAAACTTCGGGTTTCTTTTTGTGGACATTTGTTATTTATCTATTACTATTACTATATTAAATGTAAAAAGAAAACTTCGTTCAAAATTATTTTTTAAAAACTAGGTTTTTTTATGATTACTGAGGTGAGACAAGTTTTCTTCACTCAGCTTTTATATTGCGTTATAATTTTCAATTCCATTGTTTATAATATGTCAAGTTTTTTACTTTAAAAATCACCACGAAAACGATGGTCATTACTTGTTATTCATTGTAATAATATACAGTAATGTATTGGAAAATATACAGCGTATACTCATAACAATATTTATATAAAAGTGCGTATACGCAATATAAATAATAATTTTATAAGTATACGGTAAGTTTATGGCCATAAATACAGCCATAATATTTTATAATTTATATATTTGTTGTACATTTAATGACAATAAATATATATAATTTTAATATTAAGTGTATTTTATTAATTAAAATAAATGTATAAGGTATTATGTTTCTATTAGTTAATTCATATATATATATATAGTATATTATATACCTCTACGACTTAAAATTAAAAAAAATTATCGTTTAATAAAGTGTAGAGTTCTAGTTATAATTTGTTTAATGTTATTATTAAGGATAAGAACTAATTATTTGACTAAAAATATAAAAATAAATTAATGTCATAATAATCATTTGAAGTAATGTTTTCTTTTTTATGTAATTTTGAGAAATATATGGTGTATATTCAAGACATTATTTGCCAATACATCACTGATAATATATATGAATCTTTATTCGTCGTTTATCAACTACTATCTTGTTGTGGATTTTAACATTACAATATACATTAGCCCTGATAATTTTATCTTCTATATTTAAACGTATTTTTTAGTCGCATATAGTTTTTTTTAGTTGCATTTTGTTAAATAATATTAAGGAGGGTAAACTATTATATATTACATTATAATCTGGTTAATGTTAGGCTACTAAGCCAAGGACATACTATTTATCAAGACAAATATTCATTTTATTTTGACATTATAGTATAAAATCTATAATATTGTTAGTTTAAAATTAGGAAAAACTTAAGCATAATTTACGAAAAATTTAAGTGTATTAACTTTGTTGTTAGGGTGTAGGTTGTATGTTTTAATATTACATTATACGTAATACTTTAGTTTATGGTGAGTTGTTTAATAATTTAATAGTAGTGCGATTACTATACCAAGAATTAAGAACTTTATTTAAAACAAAAATAATGTGTATAATTTTTATTATTGTTCCAATATATATGAATGTCAATGAAACGAATACTTGAAAAAAATAATTATATCATTAAAAAATTGCATTTTATTCTGAATAATATTGTCAACATTTTATACGCAGCTATTTATTTGTTATATGTTGATAGTTGAATTATTCATAATTCAAATACAAACATTAAACATTCAAGCTTTCATCATTAGTGAGAATTTTAAATTTTGAATTGAGCGAAGTAAGTATATGGACTTTACATTTGATTTCTGTATTTTACTTAGGCTTTTTTATTGTTATTAAAAAATAGCAATAGCAATATTTTAAATATTTTAAATATGTCCTCAATAGCAAGGACATTATAGGTTACAAATAAGTTGTTACTAATAATACATTTGTATTACAAGTTATTTTTTTATAAAATGATTTGTGCTGTTTACATTAAAAATAAATTAGTTTATAAATATATAAAAAACATGGTAGTAATTCAAAATGAAATCTCCCTAATTTAGTTTGTATGCTTGGCCTCTTAATATAATTTTATTTCCATTTGTATTATAACTTTATTGATATATTTATGTTTAAAACGGGTTTTAATTATACAAAACGCTTTTGAAAATTAATATAACGAAATTCGTTAGTTGTTTAACGAGAATCTGAGCCAATTGATTTTTGTATGATCTTATTATGCATAAAATACACTTTATAGAATTTATATTATATTTTAAAATTATGAAATCTTTTTAGTTTTATTATAATTTTCCAGTTAAAATGAAAATGATTAAAAAAATGTATTTTTTTAGTAAATAGATATACAATTATGTTATTAATATTTAATAGTTATAATTATATGAGAAAATATTTTTAAAAAATATATATATTTTTTTATTAATTTCATACTATTATAATTATAAGTACCTACATTATACATATAATTGGTTTATAAATTATATTACACGTGAATTATACGTAGTACGTATATGAATAGAGATTTGTTAAATTAATTTAAATTCCATTTTTTATTATCTTCAATAATATGGAACTAAGAATATATATATTTGAATTAAATAAATAAGGCACAAATCAGTTCAAAAATATGTGTAAGAACTATATCATACTTTTTATTTGATCACTTCCTATGTTTATAAGATTATTTTAATTTCAAAATTCAGAAGCTATTTACCTAATGTACAACGTTTTTAATTTAAATATTTGTATTATGAAATTATTTGATGTCTTACTCAATATTGTACGACTTATTCCAATTTATTGTCATAAGATGTCGTAGGTATGTTAACATTTTACAAAGGGATAGTATGAATAAACTGAAAACTAAATGCGTTATAGTTGGTTCAAATAAATGTTATGTAATCTTATATTGAGGTTTATAGTTGAATTTTCCAAATTGGAAAACTTTGATGTACCTTTTAAGTTATACGCATACATTTAGAGTAGTTATATATCTGTAAGATCATGTATAATACATAATTTTTAATAACTTATGACAATGTAATTTCAACTACATACTTTGAAATATTATTTTAAGTTTTTTCTCTTTCATACGATAAAACCTAACAATATTACGGTATGAAATATATATTAAATATTAATAAATATTATTTTATTGAAATAAATTTAATATACTTTACCTTAGTTTTAATACGACACTATAATAAAGAAAATAAACTAAAACTATAAAGATTGACAGCAATCAGTTGCGTACAAAATAAAAAAATAAAATCATAATAAAATTGTAAAGGTTAGGTAAATAATATATAGAAATTAATTTTTGGCAGAGAATAATTTTTATATTTAACAATTTCTCAAGAAAATACATAGTTTTAGAGAATATATTTATTTAATAGGAATGTTATTTTTTAAATAAAAAATATACTTTATATTACCTTATACTAGCTAGTATAATTAGAGTATTATTAAATACTAAATAATATACATTTTATATTTTTAGATAGTTTTTGTTTTTTTTAACTTTTATATAATAATATACTCATTTCTTTTTTTAATATTTCATTTTATTATTATTATTACTTGACGCTATAAATGTTGACGAATATTTTATTTTATAACGTAAATTTGATATTAAATTTGTAAAATTTAATTTGTATGATTGATTATCTTAATCTTTATTAATGATGATTTCTTTCCCTTTATTTATATCTCAGTTATATTATCAATAAAATAAGTATGTTCTTTTTCTATTTGTAATCGCTAGGTTAGGTTAGGTTATATTATTGTTTAAGGATGGTTATGGTTTATGGTTGTGTGTAATTGTAATATATCTTGGGGAATAATCGATTTACATTTTTCTACGCGTACCTAATTTATAAGTACAATTTTTATTATTATTAAATAATGAATCTAAACTTATTATTATTAATATTACGAGGATAAGCGTAATTAATGAACATACATCTTATATTTTATCTAAATTATTTACATACTCAATTGATGTGTACAATCTTTATACTTTGAATATTTAAAATTTAATACTAAGCGTAATCTAATGATATTAACGAATTTAAATAATAAATCTTCATGAAATTATTATAAGAACGAGATGTTAAAAATAAAATCTTATTAATCGTGTAATGTTACTCTCCATGCTAAGAGGTACAAACCACCTAAAAATTGAAAAAAAGGTGAAAACTTTTTATTCATATATTTACTTTTACTTATTATAATGATATTATTTTAAGTTAGATACTACATGTGTAAATTAAAACCACCATCAAAATGAAACCCTGAGTACGACCTTGATTGTTACTGAATGTCAAGTAACCAGAATATTAATAATCGTATTTGTTACTTTAATAAACGAGAGTGAAAATACATTTAAATATATGTAGAATAACACTAGATTGACGAATAAATAATATAATGATACATTTTATGACATACATATAATAATGATTTATAGTTTTATAATATTGTATTAATATCATATTACAGTTGGACGAATTGAAATAAGAATAGAATACAAATAATTCACTGCAAATATTGAGTGAAATCTACTATATTTACAAATCAAAGTGTATAAAAGAAAACTCGATTTGACGAATAAACTGAATATGTTATTGACAGCAGGGTCAGGAAGAACTTCTATATTATTTCCGGTAAAGAACCAGTATATTGAGATTAGTTCTGAGAAGTATACCTACTATAGACTGTAGAGTTTAAATTCGTATTCAGCTAGATAAAAAATTAATTTTGAATGTCAAATTAAATGTATGACAGTACAAATAATAAAATAATAAAATTGTAAAATTATATTATTATTTATTAACAATGAAATTATTTGAATTTATTAATACATTTTTATTTAAATTATTTTACTATCGATTAGTACAAATGGTAAGAAGATGATGGATATTTCGTTGAAACATATATAAACTTAATAATTAAGATTTAAAATTAGGATGATTCTCGAGTTAGTTTTTATAAAATCAATTAACTATAATTATCACATTAAATATAAGATGTATAATTATTATTGATAAAAAAATCGAGATAAAGCGTATTTAAGTTGGATGTAATTGTTAATTAACTTTACATGAATAACTTTACTTTCCTACTCGACTACTTATTGATTAGCTGTATATAATTATTTATTTATGGTGTATTTAATAGTATTGATATAAAATATATCATATCGTTACCAAAAACAATTCAAACATAACTGTTTATTGATACTTTAATTATTTTAATATAACTATGAAATTCAATGCAGGTAGGTACACAATTTAAATTGGTATTTTATATTATTTTCGATATAACAAGTTGCACAATATTTTGTAGTTTATTTTTATCACGTACAGAACATAATCTTAATTACAAAATACAATTTGTATATTTTATAAAAACTAAAAAGTTAAATTTCTTCAAATTAAGAAGATATTAATTATTTTAATACAAAATAATAATATAGTATAATAATAACGGTTAATACTAATAATAATAGGTACTCTTATAGATTATCTTAAATATAGTCAAAATCTTGTATACTGTAATTGAACATTTAATTCAATTTTGACAAGAAAATATTAACAAAAATTTTACGTAGAAAAGTGTAAAATTAACATTTTATTACTTTTTTATTATCAAAACATCAATTCTAACCAAATTTTGTTTATTTATATGAAATAATAAGTTTTGATTAATGTTAAATTTCTTTATTTTGTCAATAAAAGTATAGGTATTTATATTAATTATTAACTAGAAAGAAGCCATACATAAAATGTTCTAAATTTTTAATACAATATACAATTATATCATATTTGACATTATAACATAGGTACTAATTATAATTTTATTTTATTGAAAAATTATGTTTTTTTATGACAATTATGCGAGTATGCATGTTCCAATCTTTAAATTTCATATAATCTATTATTTAGTCATTCGTGTTTTGATTGTTAAATTATTCTGATGCTTTATAACTACATGAAATTATAAAATAATAAAATAGTGTATTTTATAATATTAATTTAATAAAAAATTAATTAAGTAGGTACTTATTAAATTATATCATGAATATTAATTTACACAATAAAATAACTATAATTATTAATATAATTTGGAAGTCTGTTCAACTGTAATTTATTCGTATTAAAAAGGGGTATTTCATGGATTTCATTGTTTTATCGTTATTGTTGAGTAGGTACACTTTCCTTTCGTTTCGAAAACCAATTGATTTTTTTTCATGATATATTATAGTGATCAGTTATGAATGAACGGGTACCGAGTAATTAAAGTAAATTATTGGACTACATCGATTCTCTTTTATGTGAATTTCTATACAGATATTATCAAATAAAATGTGTTTTATTAATCAATTTTAGTTCCTATTACGTTTATTGTTTAGTCTGTAACTCATATTATATTCTTACACGATTCATAGTGCTTAAAGTATTTTTAAGCAATAAATGTGAATATTTATTTGTTTTTTATTGGTTACTGATATTAATTACATTTATTTATAAAATATGAATATAAAATAAACTATTTAAAATTTATACAATTATTGTATGATAAAAATTTACAAAAAGTGTTTATTTGAATATAATGTCATATAAATTATCTAATTCAGTTACAACTATATAAATATGTTTTATGTTAAAAATTAATTTTTATTGTTTGAGTTAATAAAAATGTAAAATTAATTTTTATTTAATTAGGTATTGGTGCCCAATCCTTAAAAACAAAAACATTTTTAAACTGTTTTATATACTGTAATTAACATAGGGACTGTACGTACTGGATACGCTGGCCAATGATGTATCAAAAAAAAAAAAAAAAACACGAATTATGACCATAAGTTTTATTTTCCAGGTTACAATCAATAATTATTGTGATTGGTCGGAACGTTTCAGCGCATGAAATTCAGGGTTTCTTAGAATCAATTTTATCAAATGGTCGAGGTATAAAAGTTAAAAACAAATGTTTTCTTCTCTCTTTCTCTCTCTTTAATTATATCAATTAAATTAAATTATATAAAACTTTATTAGTAATAATTTAATAGTACATCTAGGGTAAAAATGAATACATTTTATTAATCTTACTTTATTAGTTGCAGTTTTTAAGCTTATTTTAGAAAATTACCAAGATCTGATTTTTGTTGCAAAAGGTTTACCTATGAAGTGTAAAATACAAATTGTATTTTATCACATATAATAATGGAAATTATTAAAAATAATGACTTTATGTTATAGACTGAAGAACAGTTATTTGAATGAGTTATACATATAATATATTCTACAAAAAAAAAAAATAACATATTGTCATTAATCATAGCCACTAAATCAGCGTATGACTTATGAGTAGGTTAGGTCAATTTAGATCAGTGGTTCCGGACTGATAATCCTGGACCGGTGGTCCGTGGACTCATCTCAGGTGGTCCGCGATGCCAAATAATTCTTTTCACGATTATCAATTTTTAATTTCAAAATTAAAGAAAAATTTAAATTAAAAAAAAGTAGTAAAATTATATTTTTATTATTAATTATTTTTTAATTACGGCTTATTATTAGTGTACATAACTGTAATAGCCAGATATACTTTCGCAACTGATAGAAATATTTATGTACGGATAAAAATAACGTGGTAGTATACTTGAATTATGATAAATTATAATATGTGTTTTTTCACTAAATTTCTCATAATTTGACAACGATAATATGTTATGTATATTTTATATTTAAATAATAAAAAACGTATACAGGGTTATTTATTAAGCGTGCTCCTCCCCCTTTTTAATGCTCTAACATTTTGTTCATATTTTGGACATTTTTTATTTGACATTTTAATTAATTTAATACCCAATACTTAGATTTTTTATGCAACTTACTGTTTATCCAGTAGTAATACAAACTTTGTTTTTTTTTAAATGGCAACTATATTTTTTTCTA
This sequence comes from Eriosoma lanigerum, assembly GCA_013282895.1. Classification (NCBI taxonomy): domain Eukaryota; kingdom Metazoa; phylum Arthropoda; class Insecta; order Hemiptera; family Aphididae; genus Eriosoma; species Eriosoma lanigerum. The sequence goes on from CM023357.1 coordinate 45,574,552, forward strand.
TATAATATTATTCAGTTATTTTTTTAAAAAAAATTGATATATCAAATTCAAAATTCCAACTAATAGTTTCTTCGATATTCTAGTTTTTAAATTAAGGACAAAGGTTAGGTTAGGTTTTCAAAATATGCATTATTATAGAAAAAAAGGGGTGAGCACGTTTAATGAATCACCCTGTGTACTTTTTCAATTCGTATTTAAAAGGGGAGGGGGTGTATCTGGTCCGTAACGGTGGAAAATTGATAAAAGTGGTGCGTATTTAGTGTTGAGTTGGGAACCACTTATTTAGATTTTCTGTTATTATTATATTTTGTTATACAAAGTAAAGCTAATACCATATAGATATTACGACAACAATAATATATAATAGGTAATTTTAGTAAAGCGTGATTATAGTCTATTATATTATTATGAAAAAAGTGAAATAGTTTAACAAGGAATATTTTGTTAAATATTTAATTTGTAATGAAATATGTTTGTTTTTTTAATTAAATAAAATACGTTATTGTTAGAAGTTGAAATAAAATGTATTTATAAATAAATAAAATGCATAGAGTGTCCCAGATTTATTTACTAATTTCAATATCACCGCAAAAATTAATAATTTTTAAATGCAGTTTTTATAAAATTATTATAATACTATAATATTATTTCTATTATTTTTTTAGTTTTAAATGTCTAGTAAAAAAATAAAAAATAATAACTTTTTAAAAGTTTGAAGAATGCCAATTTAAAGAGTTTATTTTATATGAAAATCTTGTCATATATCGATTTCTTAATTTAGTCTAGATGTCAATTTTTGTAATTTTTTTCATTTATTGTAATTATTATCTATTAAATTATCGTATTATGTAAAATATATATTAACGACATTTAATATTTTGATAAGTAAATGATATATATATATATATACAGTTGTATCAGTAAAACTGAAAATACAAATTTAAATCCTAATCACTTATTAAAATATCTATTTTATTTCACGACACTACGACAGTACGAGTGTTCAATACAGTGTATTTTGTATTATCATTTTTATAATAAGAGGTAAATACAAAAATGTTGGTGAAGGTGTTTAGTGATAAGAGCAAACATTTTAGTAAACAGTTTACTGTTTCAATTAAAAGCAGTTGCCAAAACAGTTTTCAGTAAACAGTTTCCTTTCGGTACCTTCGCGAAAACACGCTTAATACAACAAATGATAATAATACAAAATAGAAATATTACTTAGAAATTTAGTAATAACGACCTAATACCTAATCGCTCAAATAATGTTAATATTTTTGATTTAAATATTCTTGATACCTATATGTTTTTTATTATTAGACATATTTACCATATTTTAACGGAAAAAATACAAACGAATGGCATAGTTTTAACTTCGAAATTCCTTGATGGGAGGGCTGACCATGTCAATAGCCACCTATCTCAAAAGTTGAATTTCTCTGCAACGGGATGAGCATAAACGAAGGGACAATAGCACAAACGACTTAATTTTTATTTCGAAATTCCGAGGTGGAGGGCTGGGGACATGCAGTTCTGTTTTATAAAGCCATATTTTTATCTTTTATCAAACCATATTTAGACAAAATTATTTTTTAGACCCAGAGATATTAGAAAAATAAAGATATAATGTAAATACTATTTACATTACTTATTATATTATAAATAATAATATTGTATAAAAAAATTGCTTTTTATATATTTAATTGTATTATTATTTATTACATAAAATAAATGTTAATATAAGTTAAATACATTATTATATTATTAGCTTAGGATCTGTTTTCCTATGATTGTTGAACAAAAAATCTTCCTAAGAATATTCTGAAGATCCGTCCACCGGTGACTGGTAATTATAATGAATATTTCAAATTTTAGTACCTATATTGGGCCATAACTTTTATAAACAGTTTAAAAATGTAATATTTTAAAAATAATTCGAAATTTTAATATTTTTACTTTTTTGTATTATTTATGATAATAATAGTTAAATTGAATATAATATAAAATTATTATTATATTATTCACTACGGTTCTATTATAAAGGAATACTTATCTATAAACAAATTTGTAATTAAATTATTATTAGTATAAATAAAGATAATTATATATCTATAATATTTAAATATTACATTTTAAATAATAGATACGATTAGGTTAACATTAATAATAATTTTTATATTTTAAAAATTATTAACAATTGAATACTCTAATAATAATTATTTGATAATTAAATATTCTTTTAATAATAGTTTTGTTATATTTTACACTTTGTTTTTGTAATAAAATATGTTTAAAGTTCTGAACTAACCAACGGATGATGACAGCTCAGGTAGGTTAGGTTTGGCTTACACAAACAATACAACGTTTATGAACACACATAAAACATATTTTAATTACGAAATAGTAATATGTAATTAAAAAAAAACATTCTGGGTTTTTGATAAGTCATCGCAAAAAGGTTACGTATTCATTAAAATAGAAAATAAATAAATACATTTTTAATTGAACCATAAATGTATCTACCGCTGTCAATTCGAATATAACATGACTTTTATTGACTTAACGAAATATCATAATTTCTGAGTATAAACCTATTTATAACGTATAATAAATTATAAATCACGCGGACATTTTTTCGCGTTTTTCACGCAGACATTTTCAGACTTTTTTTTATATTTTATCACATATTTCTTCTTAGACACGTACTAAGAATCTTAAGTAAAAACACTTTTTAAGTTTTCATTAGATTACAGTTTATAATACACATGTGTACGATTGACATATACATACACAAAAAACATTTCAGTTAAATGTTATAAAAGGTATTAATAAATAACAGTATTATTTAATAAACCTTCAACTGCAACTTAAGTGATACAGTAATAATCGTTTAGAACGTTGAGAATTCAAAAGTAAAATATATATATACGAGTATATAAATAAGATAAATTTATATTTATATTATATTGATTATTATTTTATCACAATGACCAAAATTATGGTAGACAATGTATACAATTTTTCGATTGTCGTTTAGTGAGTTCGTTACATTTCCAGTTTTAAGCATGGTAATAATTAAATAATCGTCTAGTTATGATTATAATATGTTGCCTGTTATTTTAGTATAATATGTCAATTCGTAGAGCATAATTTAGTCAACACACTTGATGCAATTAATTTTAATGACTATTTATTAATAAATTATTATTTATATTTAATATAATTAATAAATAATTAAATAAATTCAAATATTTCAAAACTTTATTTATAAAACACAATCAGTATAATGTCCAAAAAATACTTCATTATACGAAGTTCAAAAAGTTATTAAATGGATCAGAGTAAAGGTGTTGCAATGCGTTCTTTATCATTATATGTTTCACACTTATCCCTAATATTATTATTTATTTATACGCGATCGTTTCGATATAATATAAACACAGATGCCAAGATCAATTGGTAATCTTCGTAATACCTACCTATTATTCATATATACTATGCACTAAAAGTACCTAAAATGTCTTAGAAAATGTTGTTTTTTTAACGCAATAACACGATTAAACAATGACTTAATATTGTTTAACATTTTTAATTTTATTCCAAAAATTAAATTTACATTTTGATAATCTTACGAAAAATGTAGTTTATTTTTGTTAAGTATATATTTTTTGATATATTTACCTATATTACCTATTTGTTTTGTATTTTTTTTTTTTTTTTTTAAGTCATAAAAAATGCTATATACAAATTACAAATTATATGCTATAACATAAATTGAATATAAATTTACAGACATATAATTCTCTATTTATTATATGGTATAAGTTATAATTTTTGATAACATAAAATTGTATATTATATTTTGGATATTTAATAGGCTTTTTACTTTATTAAATATATATATATATATATATATATTATTTATTACATGGATTATTACCTGACTAGTAATAAACATTATAGTTAAAATATACTACTTTGTTAGCATTGTATGCGATAGTTTAAATCAAGTATTTAGAATTAAAATACATTATATAAATAAGTAATAACACACCTGATTATTTACAGGCAAAACTAACGTAACGATTAAAACATTAAATAATGTATTGAATATGCATAAAAATTATAATAATAACATCACAAATTAAAAAAAACAATAGTATTAATTTAAATGTAAACAAAGCCATCACAGTGTCACAAAATTTATAAAACTTACTTGTATTTTTAAACTACACATTATAATATTTAATATTTGATAACGGAATGTTGTATTATCATAGTATAATATAAAATATACATCGTCCATCTCCGGTGCTTATGTTATTTGTTTGCAAATACGTAGATATAAAAGTCTAAAGCCAACTTAGGATATACTGATGAATTTAGGCGTATACCCAAAACTTTATTTATTTATAACTACACCAATGAAAATAAGTCATTAAGTTATTTACAGTTGTTACGGACTGTAGAGGGATTAAATAATAATAATAATAAACGGTTTAGAAAAAAGATTGGCTATACGTTAATAATTAATTTAATTAATTAAACGTATTACCTTATGTACCTAAATGTGGGAATATAAATAATAGAGATGGATTCGTGAATTGTATACATTTAAAAGAAAATGAAACATTTTTTTGAAGCAGTTTTGTATTTAGTTGGAATAATAGTAAAACAATTAATTAAATCATATTAAAGTAATATACCAAGGGACAAAGATTGACTTCTACTGATGTCTGATAACTAAATTATGTATGACTGTACTAAAAATAATCAAGTTTCTATATTGTAAAGTGATATAAATTTATCCTGATATATATGAAATGTTTATGAAAATATTATATTTATAGTTATAGTTATCAATGAATATAAATTATAATAATCAGTAACATATAAAAAAAAAAAAATTTTTTATATTCAAATAAATTATGTATTTGTCTTTTTAATTACAGATTACGTATAATATAGTTTTACGTTCTTGCTTTAATTATTAATGCATGTGATATTATATAATAAAATACAATAAAATTTCTAATATTATTTCGATTTGTTTTTTCGTTACTAGAATCAAAACTATTTATTACCATATGAAATTATTTTCTTATTAAAGAATTATTATATAACTTTTAATTATTTTCTTGACTACGTTAAAGTAAAAAAACCGGAAAGTCGATTATGAGTGTTCTTCATTTGTCTCTTCGATACTCTAAAAATTAGTGGTTTATTATAATTATAAGATTTTAATGCAATAATATGTCTTCAAACGTTCAAATATACAAAGAACATCTATATAAAACCTATACATTTCTCGCTTTTCTAAAAAACTAAAAATGTTCTATCTTTTTCTTCTTCGTCTTCTTCTTCTTCTTCTTACTCTCCAACTAATGGAGTTAGCTATCCTATTTTTTACACCTTCATAGATTTATAATACATATAATAAAATATTATTAATTAATATATTATTATTATCACAATATTAATACATTTATAAAAATAATAATTTTTTCTATCGATCATTATAATATATCGAAAATAATGAATTAACTAGAACCAATATTGTTTTTTTTTTCAATGCAATAACTATAGTTGATATTATATTGTAAGTAATTGTTTAAACTATATAATAACAGTGTAGTTAATCGACTGTAAACTAAATGTGTACTGTATTTAAACTCGTAAAAATTACTGAATGTTACATTATATAAAAATGTCTTCTAAAAATTGAAAAACTTCAAAAACAGTTTTTTTTTTTTTATTCTTTCATATTTGTATTAATGGCAACTGTAGTTGATAGAATGATAGCTGGTTCAATATGGCTCTATTTATATTATTATACAGTCATTTATAATAGCTTTTTAATTGAAAAATATTTATATTTTTTTAAATATTACATTAATTGTATTTTTATTAGTTGTAACACATTTTTCTATAATCATTAAATGTATATTTTATTAATAAATAACATTAGGTATATACAATTGTTTATTCAAATAATGTTTCCTTAATTTAATTAAATGCCACAATATAGAACCAATACTGTAAATATTTTATAAAAATAAAGTTTTTAAATTATAAAGATCTTGTATTTAATCATATAAATATTAGGTATATTATTTAATAATTTGTTAAAAAAATACGGCGGTTAAATATTAAACATGATTGTATTAAAAAATATATCTAAATGATAGTGAACATTTATAATATAAGAAATTTGTTTTGCCATCGAAATTTGCTTCTTTTAAGAAAAATAGGTACATTGTAGCATAATTGTTATAATAATTATATAAAATATATATAGATTATTGTTTTTATTTCTTTAAAATCAAATCAGTTATATATAATTCATATGTTCTTATAACTCATAACTAATAAATTAATAAAAAATTAATAATAATATTATAGCTTAATAATAATATATTTTATACAATTAATGTAATTTTCGAAAACTTTGTTTATTATTAATAAAATATATTTATTTATTTTTTAATTTATATTCTGTTTTGATGTTTATGTAAAGGAAATGTATAGAAATTAGACCCAAAACTTGCAATAAATAAAGTATAATATAACATTATAAAAAAAAAAAAAAAATAATAATAATAATAATAAATAGAAAAATCTTTATAATTAATTATTACAATTTATTATGTTTTTTTATGTGTCATAATAGTTATTTATGTTAAAAATGTATATGCTAACATTATTAATGACATTTATTTTTATTAGTTTTATTAGGTTAAATATTAACTGTGTATAATATTTTTTCATTTGAAGTACAATGTAAGGTTAGTTATAATGTACAATGTTTAATTTGAAACTCAGTTATCGATGATTAAAAAAATGTTAAAACCATTGATTTGAAAAATTATTATAATGTAATATATATGTATAATATAATTATAATAAATATTTTTAGAGGTTTTGTGTAGTTTTTTTGTAAAATACCATCAGATAATGAATTTAAACTTAATTTTAACTATTGACTGAAATTTTATTTTATTTTTTTTGTTAGTTTATATGATTTTGAAAGCTTCTATTAATATACTACAAAAATACAAAAATAGAATTATTATCGCAACTTTATTCTATGTCTACGGAAAAAAGTTTGTGTTTTTAAATTTCACATAAAAAACTTCCATTTGTATTTAAAATATTATTAAAGAATGGATGTAAACGAATTTCAATTAGATAAATGAAAATATTTTCCCAATGATTTGTAAGCAAATTTTATGAAATAGTTGACATTTTGAATTTATATTTTTGAATTTATAAAACACAAATATTAATATACTTAAATGAAATTAGTTTATCATAAGGAAATTTTACACATAGCTTGACAAAAGAAATTTGTTATTCTTCTGTTATTTGTCAAACGTGTCACATGAATAACACAAGAAGTTCTATGGAATTATTTAGCTTTCAAAATGTCTGCAGTCTGTCTGTCATAACTGCAATAGTATTTTTTTGACAAACATACAGGATAGTAAGTTATGTTTTTGTTTATTTTGTTGAAAACTATAAAAAAATAGGTTTATTTTTTCTTACTATTTATTTATAAATGTGTATCAATAGATAATAAATACAGAGTATACTCTATCTCTTTATTATATCACTGCAAAAAATTGAAACTTTTGTATGTGTTTTTTTATTTAAATTATTAGTTAGGCAATCGCCTATAATATTACATATATTATTTTTTATAAAAAAAAATATGTCTAATAAAAAAAAAAAAAATGATAACTATAATTTTAAATTCTGATTGTTTTTACAATGATGTTTTTTTTATATCTGAAGACACATTTTCCGGTAGAAATTTTTATGAATTTTTTAAAAGTTTTCCTTGAGAAAAGAAAAAAAAGAAAGAAAGAAAAACTACCAAAACTGGAAAACTGGAAAATTCACGTAAATAGTAATTTTGATGGAATTGATTTTTTATTTTTTATTATAACTAATGCAATTTTTAACGTAGGTATTTGAAATTTTTTAAGTATTCTCATAGGTAGCTTACACACGTTGTAAACTTTTGAAATGACTTATCAGTATAATATATTGTATTATATTAATTTTCACTTAGAAACGTATTTTTGAGTGTAATATTATTGCATTGAAATCTTAATTATAATAAACCATTTATTTTTCCGTGAACCAAAGAAACGAAGGAATAATGTCCGGAATCGACCTTCCAGTTATTTATTATTTAAGTTAGGTATATGAAATTTTAAAATAAATATTTTAATAAGTATTTATTTTCGACCTCCTAATTTAACTAAAATGGTACAAATATAAATATTTTACAAAAAGTTTACAAATGTATAATAGATAATAAATAACCAAATAATCCATAAATCATATATATATATATATTTATAATTTTAAAAATTATATTTGATTATACAATAGATATTATTATACATTCATATCTAAATATATATGAACGTCTTGATGAGGGAATTAACACACATATCTGTAATAATTTCTTATAATATAATAACATATTACAGGTTTATCAACTGAAAGGTGAATAGATATTAAAAACTCAGCGTAGAAATTAAAAATTAACATTTAAATTAGTTAATAATATCAGCATAAAAATCACCTACTAAAAAATAAGAACATGAAAATGTTGAATTTTGGTTTCGACTGTTCAAAATATAGTGTAAAATAAAATAAAGTATATCTATACAGAAAATAATTTCTAGAATTACATAATAAAAATATGAAACAAAAATAGATTCTTGTTTTTGACAAGAACAAATATGACATGAGATTAACACATTTTCAAAATCGTTATAGAATAATTGTTAATTAATAAAAATAAAAATAAGTTAAATAAAAAAATAACTATTCATTAACTAGTACTACAATAAAGATTAATCCTTTTTTTTATTATTTGTTTAAATATGACTTAAATATATAACTATTATTGTATTCTATAAATACAAAATATATTAAAACATGACTCTTATTCCGTAAAAAAACATATTTATATATACCTATTATAGAAATAACTAAGCCTAAAACATATTTTAAAAATAAATTGCAAGAAGGTCGATTCCGGATGTTTTTCCTCCGTCCCATCGATCCTCGGAGAAACGAGTGATTTATTACAATTATGATTTGAATTCAATGATATTGCTTTCGAAAATATGATTCTGAGTGAAACTCAGTCAAATATACAATATATTATACTAACAATTCATCCAAAAATTTACATATAGTCTGGAAAACATGAATGGATATTATATTTTATAAATATTAAATATTAATATATAAAATCTATTTTAATTCATTTTAAAATTATTTAAAATATATTATTAATTGAAAATTAAAAACAATCAAAATACCATATTTATTTATAAAAATCTTATGTGACCACTTGCATATTAAGAACACTACATAATATTATTACACCAATTGTCAGCCTGCGACCTATCCATTTTTATATTATTTTGAAACTGCGAGGCTAATAATAATATTATCATTATTAAAATAAAATTGTTCAATCTTTAAATAACTATTCGAACTTTACAGTAACGTATCAGTATTTTCCCCATTGTCTAACAATGACATATTCTAGTTAGGACGTTGTGCGACGGCGTGCTTGTGACAGCTAATGTGTTATAGATATTTTGTGATACTATAATGATGTTTTAGTACATAAATGTAGCTAAATTGCATACACATGACGCCGTGTCTGATCAAATATAATAACAATAAATATTATTATGTTAAATTAATAAGTAATAAATAATTGTATTAATTTATTATTTATTATTCACAGTAGTGTATTTTTACTTATTGTAAGAATAATTTTGAACATGTCATATTAGTTTATTGCTATTAAATACTATAATATGAGTTCCATGGTCTGGCTGTTAGTATTAATTAATTTTAAAATAAATTGTCTAATAGTAAAAATAAATTTTTAAATTTCAAAAATAATTATTACAATATTATAATTGCTTTAAATGAAAAAATAATAATTCATGAGTGTAAAAAATAAGTATACACATTTTTAGCGTGAATTTTTAACTCAAAAAATTTCCACTTATTTTTTATATCAGCTTTTATATTAGATGTAGATATTCATCGTATAATTGGAAATAATGTGTATTTTTCCTATATTTTACAAGTGAAAATATCTTCTCATAAATATAATATGTGCTATCGAAAGTAGTAATGTTTTTTTTAAGACCATCGTTGGGCCAACTTAAGATCTTTAATAGTTCGGTGACGTATTCTTAAAAACTTGTAAATTACAAAAATGGATTTACAAATTATCACTATTCCTTAACTACTAGGACAATTTAGGTGGGCTACTTGAAGTTAGCCTACTCTTCACTTTTTGAAGATAATTCGGATTTGCAAATTATTTCAAATTACTTGCAAAATCTTGGAACATGTTTCGACAAGTTCAGTTATAGATAGTGGACCAATTTTATAGGTATTTAAAAGAACCGTATTTGGAGGGGAACAATTGTACTATGTTGCTCGGGGTGGCAAATTTTTATTTACATAGTAATAAAATATTATATTAAACAATTTTACATTTTCAAAAATATCTATTAGAAAGCTAAGCTACACTATATTGCCCCATGATGAAAATTATCCAAATACGGTCCAAACCTTTAGTTATAAATGTTGAAATAAAACATTTAATTTAACACATAAATTATTTTTTGATAAATTGATATTTGATTAAGAGACTGAACGGATTAAATTTGAAAATATTTAGACAATTATTTGACTTTGGTTTTACTTCAAGGCTTTTATTACTTTATTAGAGATATGCGACGTTATATTTGTACAAATTAATTAGTGAGTCAAAAAATTTACTGATGGATATTGTCAAATAATGATTAAATTAAGTTTAGACTAGACCCGAACTAGAACTTTATGAATGTTTTGAAAAAATGGAATTTTTTAAATTCAAATGATCAACGGAATTATCATATTTTAAAGATTCAATTATATAAATATTGTGGTTAAGTAACATAGATTAGCTAACTTAACTTTTAGTTTTAATTAAAAATAAATACTTTTTAATTTAGATGCCACGGAATGCATGGTAAAATTCAAATTTTTATTTATTGAATAATCTTGTATACTTTTATAGTTTTAAAGAATAATAAAAGTTAACGGTTAAGTTACTTTAACTTAAATTGTTGGATGTAATGAAATATAAAAATGGAATTGTTTGAATTTAAATAAAAAATCAAATTAGAATGTAGTTTTTACCAAAACAAATAATGTTTGTCTTGTTTGTAATCAAAATTGATCTTTTATTTAAATACTGAACAAGATTTCACCCCTAATATAATATATTGTTTGTTGTCGAATAGTTATTAATGTTTTTTAATGTTATTTAATATGAACTTTAGATTATACAAATTATACTTATTAAGTGTACATATGATCTAACCTTCAATCAGAAATGAGAATAGTTTCTTTTTTTCGATGGAAAATTATTAAAATAAAATTGAACTAATACAATACTACAATCAGATAACCAAATTTGTACCTAATCAATTGTTCGATAACCGAAGAAACAAAGTAAAAACTCTAAACCAGTATTCGGTCAAATTTATTTAATTTGAGTAATTTCAAATTATTCATTTTAGTTATTAATATTGTATTAATAATAAACTCGGACCGTTGTGGGTTGAACGATGATGGAAGGACAATAGATGTTTCAGTGGTGCTCACAAGGTGATATAATAAAGACAATGAACATAATTCAATAGTATAAAAATATTGTTTTATGAGGTATTTAAAATGCAATGAGATCACAGTAATGAAATAATTTAAAATAAACGATATTAACTTTATAAAAAACGTAAATTATCATAAATTTTTGGGTGACTTGAATAGTATTACTCTCTCAATTGCGTCCGGTATGCATGCGGCATTCCGACCGTCGCAGGGGAGCGCTGCACGTCAAAAACGCTACGTTCTACTACGTTCTGATATATGAAATTAAACCGTTGATCTACGGGAAAGGTATTTGATAGAAACATCATTCGATCACGGACCGCGTCAAAATACATGAGCCATTCATTTATTTCACAATACACACCGAACTCAATATTTTCATTGAAAAACCATTTATTTATATAAGGTATGTTCTTTATTACTAAAATTAGTTTATATATTGATATACGTATGATATATTGAATTTTAAATATTATCAATTTCGAGATAAAGAACAATTTACTGACTTGTATAGGTACGATCTAAATTTTAAATTTATGTAATTTTATTTACATATTAAAATTTATTATTACACAGTTATTTTTCTGTAATAAATATAATTCAACTCAAAAGCATCAGAAGGTTTAAATACTATCCAATTTAATAGATTATAATTTAAAACTACTTTTATTTATTTATTTAATTCAAATATGTTATTTATAATATACATATATAAATTAAGTCCAATTTATAAATGGTTTTTTATGAATACAGAAAAATAAATTCAGTATTATGAAGAAAAAATACATTATCAAATATTGTAATATAAAATGTGATGCAAAAGATGTAGAAAGATAAATATAGAAACAGTGCAAAATGTCACTCTGCATTTACATAGTTTAACTATTTTTGTCCAACAAAAAAATATCATGCAAGTTATATCATATGGTAATTGTTATAGATAATTTTGGTTTGGCATTTTATACTAAATATTTTCACCGATAAGTCACTTTTAAATTTACATTGAATATGAATAGACACCTTAATGTTTCTCGAGCTCATATACGTAAAAATTCGTAATGACTAATGTGGAATTTTATAACGTATTAATATAACGACAGAGTTATCACTTAATCATGAAAAGTTTAACGGTTATAATAGAAATATATTTATATGGTATTTAAATGCATATTTTAAAACTGTTTACATCATTAAAACAATATTATTTTAAATATAGTATAATAGTTTAATAATTTAATTTTATGTACCATAAATTAATGTTTTTGTTACTTTATATACTTTAGGTTATTAACTTGGTATGATATATTATAATGAATTCAAATCAATTTCATTTTTTCTTGTTGCATGGATTATAATAGTGTAGAGAGTTTTTTTGCGTTGCAATTTTGTGCGAATGAAAGATACACTATGATCTCTATTAAAATTATTATTCTATGCTATGTAAATTTACTGTTTTTGTTATATTAGAGTTTTTAAAAATTGATATGAGTATTTTATAAAAACCACAAAATCTCATAAGAATTTTGTCTTAGACATATTCTTAATCAAATTAATTAGATTCTTGTTATAATGAAATTATAAACTTAATAAATATAGAAATTTTGATGTAAATATATTGCCTTTGATATGTTCGAGTTTATTATAAATTGATAGTATTTTATAAAAACTACAAATTCTCATAAGATTTTTTGTTAGTAGACATTTTCTTAATCAAATTAATTAGATTCTTCTTATATATATATATTGTGTTTTAAAAAATGTATTTAGGTCATACGTATTTTCTTACAGTTTTTATTTTTTGAACTAAAGGCATTATTCTTTTCAAATATTATAAGTAAAATATACTTAATAATAAGTATGTATTATAACATAGTTACTTATTACCATAATACAAATATACTCTTATTCTAGCGTCTATCTATATTCGTATGTTAGTATATGTCATAATTTTAGTTTTATAAACATGTTTATAATTTAAGTAGGTTTCTAAATCAAAAGTTATTTTTAACTTAATTTAATATGTTGATTAATTATCAATAATAATAAATAATAAATGTTCGTTGCGTATTTAATTATTGGAAATCAATAAAAGGTAGACGATAAACGCACGAAAGCGCTCAAGCGAACCACTGGCGCCAGTAGTCAGAACTGTTCGCGATATTATTTATAATGATCTCAAAATAATCGTAATACTTTTAGTTATGAAAAAACGTTAATTTGTCGATTTTCAAGAACTTACACATTAAAAATTTAGAAAAAAAAATTGTTATCACAATTATCAAAATATTTTGTAAAAAGATTAGGAAGTAGATGTTTAGACTTCGATACAATTTATAAATTGATAAACTATATATTGCAGGAAATATTAAACATTATTAGAAAAAATGTCAAAACTCTATACTTAGTCAAAAAATCAACAAATTGTCCCCAAAGTTGTATATGATTAGACTTTGATATAATTTTCAAAGCGATAAACAAAAAATTTCCGAAAATACTAAACATCTTTGAAAAAAGTTCAAAGTTCTATACTTGGCTAAATAATCAACCAATCTATTCCAAAATTTCACCACACTTGTGTACTACCTATGGAAATACTCAAAAAATTTTCAAGTCTAACCATATCATCGATTAATGGTCTACATCATTTAAATGGTATTCGTTCATCATCTGCCATTCAGATCATTTCGTCAATGTCATTATCGCCATGTCCCGATCTTCATTAATGATCGTGCCAGTAATTTAATTGTATTTTATTGCGGTTTATTATTGTATTTTATTAAATTTTGTCATTTATTATACTATTACAAATGATATAACGTTTCCTTGATTACTCCTGTTAACATTATATTATATTATTGAGCCATATTTTATACCTTTTTCATTATTATTAATTATTAATTCTTACGTGAGTACTATACTGGGTATATTAATCTCGCAACCAATACCGGCGAAATATGTAAACGATTGGTGCGAAACAATGTTATTATAGCTAATGATTATACGTTTGTCAATTAACTACTTTACAGTTAATATATTATAATAGACACGTGAATAAATTATTTAGTGACTCGAAATATTATTATTTTAATTATTTTTAGATCATTTATTTTTATCTATATAATATTTTAGCTTTATAATGTTCTGTTAGTATAATAAATAAATCCGCTTAAATATCAAATTTTATTATCATAAGTTATTATTTCGTGATTCTTTAAATATTTACGTAGTAAACTACTATATTATTTAAGTTGCATACGTTAGATATATATATATATATATATTTTAAAAAACTAGTTAAAATTGTTAAATAAATCTCGGTTATCAACTTATCACTATTTATGGTAATAAATGATTTATAATTTACCTAATCTAACCTAACCTTATCGGTGTCGATTATACCAGCTGTTGGCGACCATTCGATGGATTTTAGCTTTCATAAATAGTAGTTGTACAACCGCAAAACTGTAAACAGTGCCCGCACAAGGGCGTAGTGAGCGGGCCCGGGACCCACACTTTCAGGGCCCCACGGCTAGCTAAGAAATATTATGCTATTTAAAAAAAATAGTATTGAAAAACTTCATGTTAAGTTGTAAATCAAAAGTATAATATATGGAATTGTACTATAAGCGTATTATTGTACATAATAGTGGAACAATATTATTGTGATACCGGTAGATCTGTTAAGATAAAAACAAAAAAATACTTAGTTAATAAGTTATAAATAGATGGAACTATTAAATACCGCGATAATAATCGCTATATTTTTGCAGAATTTCTTCTCCAAAGGAGAAAAACTTTTGAAAAACTCGAAAAATGAACTAAATAAAGTATTAATTTTTTACTAAAAGCATACACTTTTTTTGGTAATTGGGCCATTATTTTTATCCAATAAATTGTCTTAAAACATAAAGAAAAAACAAATTGTAAAACCAATACATTCTTTGCTTCACTCAGAATCAAAAAGATAGACACAAATTTATAAGGTAACCATCATAAACCATACAAAATATTTTAACGCAACAATTATTTTATATATTTTAAATATTATAATTGTATTAATTGTTTTATTAATAATATTATTTATTTAATATTAATAATAATATTAAAATAATTTATATATACATCTCAATATATACGAGTGAATCTATTATTTATAATAATATTTTTTAGTACTTTATGATTTTAACATTATTAGTTTAAGGACAGGATTCGGAATCATTGCAAAATACATATGATAAATTATTGAAAATAACATAATCCTATTTATTTGATTTATTACTTATTTAAGTTCAAAAATAAATTAAATTTTTATATTTGCTTTAATATAAGTAATATGTTTATTTGAATAAAAATTAAATGATCATATTTTAGATTTTGAACTAATCGAAATATGTATTGGTTTGAATTACAATGAATTTTTTTTTTTCTTTAAGTTGAAAATTTTATATAACATGTTTAATAGCATACTTTTGAATAACCATGTAAAAAATATTGAAAATCGTAATTCAACTTTTTTTTATACGCCTTCAAACTTTAACATTGTTCGAGAAGAAATAATGATTCAATTGTCACGAGTAGGGTATGCATTTAGAAGTAAATTGTATCTACTTGATACTTAATATAAGTCGTTTTTAGAATTTTCAAAATTTTTTCTTGGCATGAGAAACTAAATTTTTCTACCAAAAAACGTCAAAATTCATGGAAACTAATTTTGACGAACTTGATTTTAAATATTTTATGAAAACTATAAATGCTAAAATGCAATTTTATAATACGTAGGTACTTAAAAAATTAATATATAAATAATAGGTACTTTACATATTAAGATTGGGGTTTAGAGTCTCTTCTAATAAAATAGGCCTCGGGCTCCGCAAAACCTAGCCCAGGCACTGACTGTAAAGTACACGACATTACCGCTCGAATAGAGAAATAAAATATCAAATATTAAATACAATGCTTTTATTTAATATACGTACAAAAACACGACCCTGAGCTCCCCCAAACAATTTATATTAATTACTATTAAAATTATAGCAGTTATTACTAAATTTTATTCATTTTAATATAAGTACAACTTTTTATATCCTATTATTATTTACTATAATACTCATAATAAATTATAAATTATTGAAATATTATTTATCAATAAAAAGACCTACTAAATAAATAATTATACCGTTTAATAAATAAATATGTATTATATTTAATTCTATTTTTACTTAGTTCATTAAGCGAAAATGTATTGGCTAAGAAAACCCGGATCACAAAAGTCTCATGATTATAAAGTTTGTAATTTTCCATTTTAGATCATATTATAGTAGGTAATTGTTTTTAAATGTGAGTTTTCTGTATTTAATTTTGTAATGTTATTAAATTATCTAAGGTTGACTGGTTTTCTAGAGTTGTTTCATAGCTACTCGTATAAGTAGAAAATAAAAACGATAATAGATGCTGTATAGTCGAACAATTTCAATTATTTATTCTCTTTAATAAACACTGTTTTAATTATCACGAATTACATTGCTTCAGAGTAGAGGAATTAATTTTTTTAGGGTAAAAATAATGGTCCGATTACCAAAGGTAAGGTACAGTGTTGAGACCTATCTAGATACAATTTTTTCATCTTTTATCTTATCTAGATATATAAATTTGATTTCATCTAAAGTGTTTTTTTAAATAAAATTTGTATTTAACGAATAAAAGTTGTCTAGATAAAAAATAATAATATTTTTTGAAAATATTAATACACTTATAATTTTCTACAAATTTTAATTGAATTTGTTTTCTTACGAAATACCTATATGCAATTTAGTTATATATTTAATATTGTAATATTTGAAAGATTGAAACCAGAAAAATTAGAATGTAAATAGTAATAGAATGTAAATTCTCTCCATGTTATCGATTTAAATTAAACAAAAACAAAATATAATGAGTAAATATGTAGGCATAAATAGAAGAAATTAATAACACAAATTATATAAAGTCAATCAATTTAATAAGAACTAATATTAAAATACATATTTGGATCTAGTTGCAACCAATACGAGCTAATATATTAATATAAAGTTCTACATTCTTATTATAAGTATATTGGTCTATGAATATAGATACTAATGTACCATTCAACAGTCAACAAGATAATATTATTAATTTTTAACTTTGGGAATTATTTTATTTATTTGAAATATAAAAATATCCATCGTGTAAAATATAAAATTTCCTACCTAATTTATAATATTAAACACTAAAAATATTATATGTGATAATGGTGTATACTTTATTACCTATGACAATGATTCTAAAAAAGTGGGAAGGTTGATTTTGGATGTTCCTCTATCATCCTTTCGGTCCTCGGAGAAATTAGTGGCTTATTATAATTAAAATTTAAATGCAATGATATTGCATTAGAAAATACAATTCTAAGCGAAACTCAACATAATACTATATAATATACTGATAGGTAGTTCTATAAGATTACTACGTTTATAAACTACCAATGAGAAAACTCAAAAAAATTTAAAGTACCTATGTTCAAAATTGCATTATTTATCATGAAAAACCTAAATTTAATTTCATTAAAATTATAATTTTCATAAATATTGATGTTTTTCCGTCATTTTTTGGTTGGGAAAAATAACGAATTCGTAATTTTGCCAATTTTCGGAAATTTAAATTTTAATAGCATATAAAAAAAATGTCTGTTATGCTTTTCAAAATATTTTGTAAAAGGATTATGTAATATATAATTATACTTTATAAAAGCTTCAAACCGATAAACTGAAAATTGCAGAAAATATTAAATATTTTTAGAAAAAAGTTTAAAGCTCTATGGACAGAAAAAAATACTAATCCGTTCCAAAATTTTACACATTTGTATATTGTTTATGATTATACTCAAAATATATATACAAGTCTCTATGATCAAAACTTAATTAGTAATCACGAAATAAAAAATTTTAAGTTACAGAAACCGTATTTTTGTCGTTTTTCTGTCATTTTATGATAGTTTTTCTTCTACCAAGGAAAAAGTTTTAAGAAATTTGAAAAATGAGCTAGATAAAGTACCAACTAGACGCAATTTTCTACCGAAAGCATATCCTATTCGTGGTAATGGGACCATTACTTTTACCCAACAAAATGTGTTCATACATCAAAAGAAAAAAAACATCTTGTGAAACTAATACATTATAATACAGATTCCTGCTTCGCTCAGAATCTAAAAATTGATTATTACTCGTATAATTAATAAACTAAAATAATAATATGTATAATAATTTAATTTTTTTAATGCATTTATGTTATTATAAATAAATATTGGTAAATTAATATTTTCACAAAAAAATAAAACAAAGTTAAAAATTAACTGTATTTTTAATCTAGATAGTAAACTATTTATCTTTATTTAGATAAATTGGAATTTGTTTATCTATTATCACATTTATCTAGATATATTTTAATAACTTAATTTTTTTTTATCGAGATAAAACATACTTCTGGTTTCAAGACTGGTAAGGTATGTTTTTAGAAGAAGATTGCATCTACTTACTACTTTATTTACCTCATTTTTAAAATTTCTCAAAAGATTTTCTTTGGGATAAGAAAAACTACTAAAAAATAACGGGAAAACGATAAAATTCATAGAAATCATTTTTTTGACGAAATAAATTGTACTTTTGGGTTTTAGGATTTGATAATTTAATAGAAGCATAATAATAAATTACTTAACTTCTTTTTAAAAATATGTATAAATCAGTAGGACTAATTTTTTAAATAATCATTCGAAATTGATATTTTGATTAAAGTCGAAAAAATATATTTTTATATAGATTATTATAATTTATAGTATAAATATGTAAAGATATTAAATACATAAAGTTAAATACTTGCTATGTATTTTATAAAATAACGGAATATGCATATTATAAAATTTTTTAAAAATCGAAAGTTAAAACTTTTTTTACACTCATTTAATTTTAATATTTCATAAAAATATTTGACTTTTCTGTTTTTAAATGTCTAAACTAATTTATTTATTGCACTTTATTTGATAAATAATAACAATTTTAACATGTTATATCATCATAATATTCTATATCTGAATGAGAATTGCTCAAAATCGTGTTTTCGGATGCAATATTATTATATTTAAATCTAATTATTACACAATAACATTTCATCACTAATTTCATTGAGGACCGAAGAGACAAAAGAGAAACGCTCAAAATCGACTGACCTGTTTTTTTTCATTTAGTATTAAACTAGCTTCTTTAGCAGAAATATTATACTATTAAAAGTATTAATAAAACATAAATAATCTGATAAAAAGTTAATATATTTTAAATAATTAATTTATATATAAATAAATAACTATTAGATTCTGAGCGGAGCTAGTGTTGTATTCTTGTGTCTTTATATTTTTTCTACAAAGATGTGTTTTTTTGCATAGAAATAATTGTCCGGTTATCATAAGTAGGGTATACTTTCGGTAGGAAATCGTATTATCGTGGTACTTTATTTAGCTCATTTTTCGAATTTCTCAAAATTTTTCCCTTGGGAAAAGATAAACTAACAAAAAATAGCGGAAAATCGGCAAAATTACTGTTTCTGTTATTTAAAATTTTTTAATTTTGTGATAACTAATTGAGTTTTGATCGTAGGGACTTGAAATTTTTTTAAGTATTAACATAAGTAGTATATAATTGAGGTAAAATTTTGGAATAAATTATTAGTATAATATATTGTAATATATTGAGTTTCGCTCATAATCGTATTTCTAATACAATATCATTGTATTCAAATCTTAAATATAATAAACCACTAATTTCTCCGAGGACCGAAGAGACGAATGAGGAACGTCCACAATCGACATTCCTATTTTTTTATAATTTTCAGCAATAACATACAAATAATTTAGTCGCATTAACAACAAGTGAATAATAAATTGGTTGATCAGTTTAAAATGTGTTATTTATGCACCGAAATTGTTATTTCTCGTTTGCTGTTGTCACCAATAGTCATTCGTTCAATAAAGTCATCTTGTAAGTCGAATATACTATATAATATAAGCAGGGAATATATAAAAACGTATATCGTGATATAGTCTAGCGCAGAATAGTGTCCAACAAAGTTCAGGAAATAAAATAATAAATTTCCAATCTTTTCTCTGGGGTTATCTGCCGTCACTTCTTGGGAATCAATAAAAGTATATTATTAGTTATTTTCTTAGACGTATTATAAGTATAACAAGGTGTCAAAATAACAAAACATATGAAAGCAATATCAACATGAATATTATTTACGTAAATGTTATATTTTATTATTATTTACAATAAAGAACATATACTTTAAATTAGTTAATATATTATAAACTTTAAACCTTTAATAATATATTTTTTTTTATAAATATATTTATATATACATTTTTTTTTTTTTTTTGAAACTCAAAATAATTTGATGTTTATGTCAGTTATATTTATCCATAAATAATAATCAGTACTCAAATTTATTCATTTTTATACTCAAGACTTAAAAGCAATTTTCATAAACTTAGATTGATTATAAAGTTTTGAAAAGGTTATATTTCAAAGTTTATAATATCAAAAATCGAACAGGTTTCATTACCAACTAATTATTATTATTTATTCTATATTTAATAAATAAAAATTTTTTGAGATTTAAATATAACGTGTTGTTTTATATGTTATACTTATAATTATGACCCAAGTGAATTGGGTGATGATCCCATTTTACCTTGGGCTAAGACCCGTGTGTCGGAGTTCCAAGTACCTATTTAATTATAATATTCAAGTTACCGTTAATCGTAATTATATATTATATTATATTTTTATAAGTTTTTCCTTTCGAAAAATAACGGAAAACGGCAAAGTTCACAGAAATTGTAATTTTGATTTATGATTTTTTATGATAACTATTGAAATTTTCAACGTTTTCAATTTTCAGCGACTTGAAAATTTGTTTTAATGTTCTTATTTATTGTCATAATAAAATAAGTAATAAAATAGAGTTTTGGATTTACGATTTGTAAATTTAATAGAAACATAATCATAAATATTTATTAGTTTTAAAAACGTTTATAAATCGATATTTGTATTAATCAATTTTTTTTTTATAATTAAATTGAAATTTTGAGTAAAATCTAAGAATTAATATATTTATAAATACATTTTTGTATGTTTTATAGCATTAATATGTTGATATTATAAACACAAAGTAGAAAATCTTTTATGTATTTTATAAAATATTAGAATATGCATATAAAATATTTTGTAAATCGTAAGTTACAATTTTTTTTTACATGCATTTTAATTTTAAGATTTCGTATTAATATTTAACTTTTCTGTTTTTAAATATCAGAACAGTGGCGTCAGGAAATTTATTTTTCATCAGCCTATTTTTAAACTGTATCCATTCATAACAGACCAATCTACTCACCCCTAAAGTTTAATGGGCTCCAAAGTTTTTCCTTGGGATAAGAAAAACTACCAAAAATGGTCGGAAAACTGTGAAATTGATGAAAACTGTGATTTTGACGAATTCGTTTGTAAATCTTTTACGATAACTAGTGCAGTTATGAATTTTAGGAAATGACAATTTTTTGAATGTTCTTACAGGTAATTCAATATACTTACATACGAAAGTGATAATTTTTATCAAGTATTTTATTTGAATTTATAAATATATTATATACATCGGCAAATGGTAATACAATGTTATACTCGTATTATTTATTTATTATTATTCCATACAATTATAATTGCATTTTTCTATAAGAACCTTTACAGAATTTATTATAATAAGGAGGTGCTTGTATCAAATTATTTCTGATCCTGATTATAGTTTATTATCGTTTTCATTTTTTAACTGACAGAAGTTAATCCGTCAAAGTCGTCATTGTCTAAAAACTAGCAAAAAAATAGGAAAAATGTGTTTAAACTTGAATCGGTGATTTTAACGTACAACATAATATAATCCTCTTCTATTGTAGTCCCGAAAGAACGGTTCCGTGTAATTCTTATTCCCGTATTCCTCTTTGATAGAAAAAAAAAAAAAATAAAAAATCAACCACGTCACATAATGTTTGGTTAGTATCGTAGACATAATTACACTACGGCTGATGTAATATTCTTGTCTGCGGAACAGTGTGAAATCATCTACAGCTGATGTATTTTATTCCGCTCACGTGCAAATAAACGCTGAAACGTTCATCGGAAATCTGTATCTAAGTCACGTTGAATACCTATCGCCTGCAGCCTCCGGTCATAGGTATATACTTACAAAAAAACACGAGACGTCATAACCTACAAAACAGTCATTGAGCATAGATAATAATACGTTTAATAATAATAAAAAAATATATGATTTATTTAAAAAAAAAAAACAATTATGATTTATTATTATTATTTTTTTAGCTTTTAACATTAATAGCCACGTGTATATAACATACGGCTCGAATATCACATGCTCAAAGTTCATGGATATTAAGTTTTAAAAATATATAGTAATTCGTTCGATTTTTTTTCAAATATGATGGTATATTATTTGGGAGTAAAATAATAAATTCGAATTAGGAAAAAAAAATTCAAATAAAACTTTTTCACTTTTACCAATATTATAAAATTAAAATTTTTAATCCTAGTAATTTTGAATCATAACTAATTATTAATAATAATTTAATATTTTATAAATTAAAGAATATAAACTACATATATATGTAAATAAAATGAAACGGACATTTAGTATATTTTAATCAAATTTAAAAACTACTTATTTCAAATAATATTTTTAAAAACATGAACTAAACAGTTTTTTTCATTTTGCGTATGATTTTTATAAGTTTAGCAAATTATTTCCATCACATAAGATGGATTTAAAGTCCAATAAGTGAAACTTATTAATAATTTTATTAATATATAAACAAACTTAGTATTTGAAAGTATATATTAATCATTTTTTAAACATCTGCATTTTCTCAAATGCTTTATATTTATCAAGTATTAAAAAACTTCTAAAAAGTACTTTTTATAATACTGAATTGTTATTTGTAATGCTATAAAGGAAAAGGTAGCAAATAAGTATTAACATTTTTAGTTTGGTTAAAAATATATCATTCCTTCAAAATTTGGTTGAAATGCGAATCGGCGAAAAATGAGAATGAACCATTTTAGGGAATTCGAGTAATATCTTAAAAAATAATTAACAATTAAATTTAAAAAAATAATAATATATAAGATAATTATTTGCCACAGATCAAAAATTAAAATTATTTAAAGAAAGAAAAATAATATTATATCATTAATTATTGTTTGATGTAAACTGGGAGTGTCAATAATTTGTATTTCAAATTGATTTAATTTTTCTAAAAATCAAAATAGTATTTAATTATTATAAACAGAATTATTATCAGACTATTATGTTATGTTTATAAATGACTGGCTTTCAGAAGGATTATATATCTGGAAATTATTAATGGGTTAAAATTATTTTGATATCATTGATACTTTGGAAATAATCTAGACATTAGCGTTACATTTTGAACTAAGATAGTTTAATGTGATATAGGAGTTAACTATAAACTGATAAGTGTACGATAACAACGAGGGAAATAAGAGACGGTAAAGATTAAGATATTATTATTTAGAAGATGGGAATGATATATAATTTATATATATTAATTGAAAGCCCACAATAAGAGACAAAATAATATGGCCAAAATTAAGGCTTGCAATCATGACCATATTGACTATATATAGAAAGCAATGTAATACGAAAAAATTGATTTTATGTTTTTTTTGTCGATGAAATTAGACTTATTTACTTTATAAATTAATATCTTGTTCATATATTAGAAAACTCTTCAAACACGCTCACCTCAATTTTTAACTTTTATCGTGCAAAATTCAAGTAAATTTAATGCATAGATTTTTTATGACACTTATTGTATATTATTCGGTGATGACTGAGGATAAAACGTCTTTTTCTACTACTTTTCTACAAATTGCCATTTAGCCTAATTATATGACATAGTCAATATATACGTCAATATACGAACATATGTCGACATACATCAATATAAATTTTCCAATGAGTTCGATAAGTATAATCTTTATTTATTTATTTATATTCTTACAACAAAATTCAAAGTCAGACATACAATTTTTGCGCCTCTAAGCACAATATATATAGCGCCTTTTCCCAGAAAAAATTATATAAATTAAACTAATAAGAAGCGATATTAGCCGTTTAGATAAGTCACATTTGTAGAGTTTATTTTTTTTATTCTTTAATATATTGAAGGTTGTCCGTGTGCCACCATTATCAACTATTATAATGGAATCATAACATACAATTTGTTATAATTTTTTAACAGATTTTCTTTATTATTTATTTAACAATTTAATATATATTATAAATATAAATTTACAAACATTTTTCTTGCATTAATGTTATTCTTACATGGTTGTTTTGTTCTCCTATTGTGTAGTAGATGTTTGTGTTATCGGATTGCATAGGCTTGTTGTACTTGTTGGTGTGCCGACCATTAGACATATCATAGCCCAGTGGTCGGCACCGTAGTCCGTCTGCCATTCCTCTACTACTCCATTATATAATTTGTTCACAGTTATGAATATAGTAAATTATTTGTTTATATATTATATATATTTATTTATTTTAATATTATTATTTACTTGAAAATTTTTTTTTTCTTTTTAACAATAAAATCTTGTACACTTCAGATCATACACACGAGTGAAAGAAAAAAAAATTATGTTACAAAATGTTTTAATTGAATCTTCTTATCATTTTTTTATTATTTACTTTATCATTTTATGTGTTCCTCTCAGGTTTTTTATACTGCCTCATAGGTATCTATCTAAATTAAAAACAGCTTCTCAAACTGTCTCTCTAAATTTTAGTAGCTTAGATAATTAGTATTTCTCCTTTAATTAAAATGTAATATTAAATTCATTATATCATTAAATGTATTTCATATATAAATCGTTTTATATTATATTATAATAATAAAAACAAAATAGCAATTTAAAATAAATACATTACATTTAAATTTAATAAGAAAATAAAATATTATAACTTGTTTGTAAAACAAATGAAATAAATAGATTACCATTTTATTTAAAATATTATTTGACGTGATTTTTCCTTTACAAAATTATTTATAATATTGCCATTTGATAATAATTGTATACGAATTTATAAATTATTGTGTTCTTCTTTTAAATTACATCAGTTGTTCATAACTCATACGTACCTATAACTCATAAGGCTCTGATAAATTAATAAAAAATTTACATTTACATTATAAATTAATAATAACATATTTTATAAAATTAATCTAATTCTTGAAAAATTTGATTATTATTTTGAAAAAATATATATATTCATTTTAGATTCTGAGCGAAGCGAGGAATGTATTGGTTTTACAACGATGCTTATTTTTATTATTTTATATTTTTATGCATTTTTACAGGTAAATATAATAGACCGATTACCACAAGTAGGGTATGCTTTCGGTAGCAAATTGTATCTAGTTAATACTTTATTTAGCTCATTTTTCGAATTTCTCAAAAGTTTTTCCTTAAGAGGGGAAAAACTCCAAAAAAAAAATGGTGGAAAATCGGAAAAATTACGATTTCTGTTATTTTAAATTTTTCAATTTCGTGATAACTAATTGAGTTTTAATCGTAGGGACTTGAAAATTTTTTAAGTATTAAAATAAGTAGTATATAATTGGGGTAAAATTTTGAAATAAATTATTAGTATAATATATTGTAACATATTGAGTTGGAACGGATTGGATAATTATTTGGCCCAGAATAGAATTTTGAACTTTTTTTCAAAAATGTTTAAAATTTCTGGCAATTTTTGATTTATTAAAATGATTGATTTATTACTTTAAAAATTTTATCGAAGCCTAATCATATACTACTTAATCTTTTTACAAAATATTTTGAAAATCGTGACTGACAAATATTTTTTATAAACTTTTAAAGTTAAAATTCCCGAAAATCGGCAAAATAATGGCATAATAATTCATTATTTTATTTTTTTTAATTTCGTAATAATTAATTGAGTATTGATTTTAAGAACTTGAAACTTTTTTAGAGGTTTGACATAAGTATTCTACATTACAGAAAAAAATTTTGAAACGATTGGTTTAATTTCTGACTAAGTATTGAGCGTTTAACTTTTTCCAAAAATGTTTAATATTTCCTGTAATTTTTTGTGCTTCGATTTGAAAATTTTTTCAGAGTCTAATCATTTACAACTTAATCTTTTTACAAAATATTTTCAAAATCGTGACTGACAATTTTTTTCACAAGGTTTTAAAGCTAAACAACCGAAAATCGACAAAATTACGGATTCTGTTATTTTAATTAGGTACTTTTATAAATTTATAGAATAACGAATTTAACGATATAACACTTTAACTTAACATGTAGGTTGTGATAAAATATAAAAATACAATTATTAAAATAAATTAAAATAAAATATCATAATATAAAGAAATTTATATGAAACCAAATTCTTTTTGTCATGTTTCTAATTAAAATTGTCCTATAATTTAAATACTGAACAAGATTTTGTCTCCAATATAATATATTGTTTGATGTCGATTAGTTATTACGATTTAAAATATGAACATTAGGTTATACAAATTATAATTTTTAAGTGTTCTTATGATTAAACCATAATCCGATAACCAAATTTATACCTTATTAATTGTTCGATAACCGAAGAGACAAAGTAAAAACTCTAAACTAGTATTTCTGTCGAATTAATTTAATTTGAGTAATTTCAAATTATTAATTATAGTTATAAAATATATAATATAATAGACTATTTCAGACTGATGCGTGTTGAATGACGATGGGGGGACAATTGATGTTCCAATTGAAGGTAGCAAAATATCATCAAAAAACCGAATTTAATATTATGAAAACATTGAAAAAATTCAAAAGTAAGTAATTTAATGTGAAAGACATTAATTTATTTAAAACGTGAATTATGATAAATAATTGGTTACTAAAACAATCATACTTTCTCAGTTGCGTTCGGTACGCACGCCGTATCCCGACAGTCAAGGGTTAGCGCCGCGCGATAGGTATGCGATGTCCTACTGGCGCCAATCTGCGCTGTCGGTTGATAGATGAAATTAAACCGTCGATCTACGGAAAAGGTATTTGATAGAAACATCATTCGATCACGGACCGCCAAGTCAAGATACATGAACCATAAATTTCACAACACACACCGATCTCAACATTTTCATTGAAAACGCATTGATTTACATGTTTTTTGTATGTTCGTTATGTCTTAAATAATATTAAACATTGATATATTGTATCAAAATTGTCACTTTCGGGACAAAGAACAATTTTCTAACTATTACAAGTATGATCCGAATTTTAAAGCAGTGCAATCCACATTAATGTGTATTTACATATTAAAATATATTGTTACTCAGTTATTATCCTGCAAAATGCAAGAAAACTTTAATTTTGACAATTTCGATTTTAAATATTTTATAATAATATGTAGGGACATTTTTTGAGTATTTTTAAGGTGTCGTAGGTACATATAAGAAAAACTGATACATTTAATTTTATGTCTCAACATAGAAATATGAAATTTTTCTAAAAGTGTATTTTTTTTATCAATAATGTTTAATATAATTTACAATTTTGCGGTTTACATTTTGAAAATATAATAGAAGCATAGACATATTTTTATAAAGATGTTTGTATTTTATATAGCATAAAGTTTTTGATTTAAAATACACTCCCTGAAATTTGAAATGTGTTTAATGACATATTCGGATACTTCTGAATATATATATATAAACATTATTGAAAATCAAAAGTAATTTTTTTTCACTTATTGAAATTTTAAGATTTTGTATTGATTTTTGATTTTAGTACATTTAAATGTCTGAAGACACTTTTTTGAAAAGTAGATTTTTTTAATTACCATAAATAAGGTATGCTTTCGGTAGATAATTGTATCTAGTTAGTTATTTATATGGGTTTTTTTGTATATCTCATTTTTGTTTTGTTTTTTGGGTTTTTTTTAAGGGGGGAGAGGATAAAGAAAAATGGTTGATAAACTGCAAAATTCACAGAAACAGTAATTTTGATAAACTTCAATTTTATTTTATTATGATTACTAATTCTTTTGTTTCATATTATTTGTTAAATAAAAAAATATTATAAAATGTAATTTTAACAGTATATTGTATATCTGACTAAGTTTCTCTTAGAATGGTTTTTCGAATGCAAAATGTATGCATTTAAAATTCAAATATGAATATTATAGTAGGTATAACATAGTTATATTCTACTACTCTCCTCTCCGAAAACCAATGGGGTGATCGAAGTAATCGACTGTCCAACTTTTTGTTTTATGTGTAATTATAAATGTATAATTAAATATTTAAACCCGTTCAATATTAATAAACAAATAATGAAATTGACCTTTGGGTATCAAAGTAATAATAATATATATTATTTTAATTTTAATTATATTATATGAAAGCATATTCCGATATTTCCGATAATTCATTTATAAAATCAACTTGCTACAATTGAAAATAAATTTTTTTTTGTAATACGAAAAACATATTTCAATGAGATACATACATATTATCATGTTTTTTGATATTAAAGGTTTATTTTAATAAACTTTATGCAAGTTCTAAATAAAATTGAACTCTAAACCAGGGGCGCCATTTGGTGGGGGGAGCAGGGTGGGCCACGGCTACCCTATTTTTTTTACGTATTTTATCGCGTTGATACATAATATTCAAATGCCATACGCCACCCTCATAATCTATAATAACATTGTCGATGGACTTATTGTAAATTTGTATATTTGTACCATTTTGTTGTTTGTATTTTGTGTCATTATGGTTTGTTGAGCTGTGAATAATGATATAGGTATGTTTAATAAAATTAGGTATAAATAAAAAACATTGTACATTCCTAAAAAATGTGCCGCAAATGAAGTTGTCAGTTACTAACATAATTTTAATATCAAACAAAATTGGCCGGATCGGCGTAAAACTTGGCCTGCTTCAATTTTCGCTCCCCTATTAAAATACTGAAATGGCGCCCTTGCTCTAAACCACTACTCGGTCGACTTTAATTAATTTGAGTAATTTTAAATTGAATTAATTTAAGAAAATTTAGTAAAATAAAAATCAGAATTTTAGTTATTGATGTATTATAGATTATCTAGGTCCATCGAGGATTGATCAACGACAAGTGGCATGGACGGAACTAGTGGGGGGTTTGGGAGGATTTAGGCTCTTAAAATATTTTGGTATTTTTAGTTTTTGAATTGGTGGTTATTAAAAATGGTATGTGTGTTTTGCTAAAGCCCTTCTTACTAAAAAATCCTAGTTACATCTATGACGAGAGGATAATCCATATTCCTGTCCGGTGGTGCTCACAGGGTGACATAATAATGAAAATGAACACAATTAAATATGATGAAAATATCGAAAAAATGGAAATGTAATAATTTAAACTTAACAACAATAACTATATGAAACGTAAATTATGACAAATAGTTGGTGACTTGAACAGTAGGTCTACTCTCTCAGTTGCGTCCGGTTTTATTAGCTTGAGTGTTGAGTC
Source organism: Eriosoma lanigerum (assembly GCA_013282895.1). Lineage (NCBI taxonomy): Eukaryota > Metazoa > Arthropoda > Insecta > Hemiptera > Aphididae > Eriosoma > Eriosoma lanigerum. Next base: position 45,604,944 of record CM023357.1, read on the forward strand.
CATGACAGTAGCATAGTAATAAAGTTACTGTCAAAACATATTTGACGAAATATAAAATTATGTTTCTTAGTCATTCAAATATTCCATAAACTGCTTAATATTAAAATTAAATATCAATTTATTTTGTAAAGGTACAATAATAATGTAATTCATACATAAGTAGGTGGTAGTAGACTGTGATAGTACTCAGATAAAAAGAATAATGCTTTATAAATTATAATATAACTTATCGGGATATAATTGTTCAAAGATTGGTTCTACGCGTCTTCCACTGCCATTTAAATTGTTTAATATTCATCGAAGAAAATATAGTACCTTTTATAATGTAGGTGTTCGGTAATATTATATGAACAGCATAAATAAAATACAATAATTTTTCGTAATTGTCTAGAAAGTAAAAATTTTATAATAAATATCAACTAGTTTTTAAAAATGAATCTATTACAAATAAAATGATAGATGATTAGATACCTATTTTTTATTTAAATATGGTTCATATTATATTGAATTTCACGACATGTTATACAACGTAGCATATGCATTGAATAAATTAAACGACCAATGTATTATGTGTAAAATAAAATTAAATGAATATAAATACTTTTTATTTACTTTTTGTAAATTCTGTCATCGAGAGTTGTAGGTTGACACGGTGCGGGTGCGTTCCGCGACTAAATATCGTATGTTAAATAATAATGGTAACAATTGTAAGTAGAGGAATCCGTTATTTTATTTAAATCAATATAAGTACAAAGTAGGTATTGCGTATATAATGAATATATACGTACGAGTTGGGTTAGAGATTAATACGGATCGCGCGGTTGGCTTATATAAACGGGCCGACGCGAGCGGAACTACCGAACTAGGCTTAAGGCTTGGTTCACACGGACGCGCGTTCGACAACCGCACGTCGCCACAAGACGCGCGTTAGACCGTAGAAAACCGTTCCGATGGTTTGTTGTTACGAACGTTTAGTTATTATATTATATGACATGTAATACACATTATAATTAGTACACTTCAGACGTACATCGAAAATTGATGTAATTGACGCTGTGTGTTTGTGGGCCGTCCGCAGAAGAATGAGGAGACGAAGACGGTAAAGGGAAAGAACATTTTGACTTTATCCAATTTTGAAAACAAGGCTTTCTTCAACTCACTATATTACTTTATATCCGAGGTTAATGGTATACGAGATATTCGTATTATATTACAGTAATATATTTTAGAATTAATTTTTCTTACGCAATTTTTTTTTTTTTTTGTCTTCTGTATCTTCAATATCACTAAACACGAAAACCAACTCTTCCCGAGCGTTCCTTTTAAGGGTTCTGTTCGAACATTCGCTTGATTTTATATTCCATAAAGCCGACCTTTTTTTCTATTTCATTTATAAATAAATCAATTTCCATTTCCATTTCTTTATAGTAATGTAAATAAAATATTTTTTATAAATAACAAAGACAACGTGGACACGTGGTATTCGTTGTAGGCGCGCGTCTCAAATGAACGGTCCAATTATAATGCATAGTATTTCGTAGGCGCAAAAATAGATTCTTGCGTCGTTACTGCGATCATCGCGCGTGTACGCTCGCTATATGAACGATGTATAAGAATCCTAATATAGAACTTTGAACTTTTTTCCAAAAAAGTTTAATATTACCTACTATTATGGGTTTATCGATTTGAAAATTTTATAGACGCCTAACTATATACTATTTAATGTTTTTACAAAATCTTTTGAAAATCGTGACTGAAAAATTTAAATATAAAATTTTAAAAATAAATATTTTCATTTCTTGATTACTAATTAAATTTTGATCGTAGGGATTTAATATTTATTTTGTATATTTACATATGTAATTTACATTCGTGGTAAATTATGGAATGGATTATCAGTATAATATATTGAGAATTCTCTAAGCTGTATGAGGAATAACAAGTAATATTTTAGAAATCGTTTTCAATTATAAATTTATCATAATAAGCAATTTTCTAATATTTGATATATTAACGGTATATACGTTGCAAATAAAAGTACAAAACTACTATCTATTATATATACTATATTTTGTTTTATTGTTTTAGATTGTAAAAAAAATAGTTCACTTTCCTCTCCTTCACAATTTAATAAGCCCATATTAAAATTATCTGGTTTTGTTATATCTACGTTCTTGACTTTATTGTATTTATTGGATTTATTTTTAAATTTTATTATACCAAATTATGTATTCATCCATTTATATTGTTTTATAGCAATAATAATCTGTTCAATATTATTTTATTATATTGACTAAGGTACTATTTTATTTATACAAAATGTTGATGATATAAAAATAATTTTTTATAATGGAACAGGTAGATGCAGTAAGATTTATAAAAAAATATTTATGTAGAAGGAAATATGGGAAGAGAAGGACCGAATTCATATTTTTATTATATATTATTTTGTATTATATTATATAACAAGGAAAAATATAAAATTGATTTTTCCATAATAGGGCAACATACCAAAAATAGTTGAATGATATTCATTTTTATACATATAGTGTTGAATTTAACAGCTCTACCAGTTTTCTTATTAAGTTATACTTTAATCTATTGTAAGTATCTAAGTCACAGTTATCATACTATATACGAATACATCTATGATACTTATATTATTTTAAGTTGAAATTAAAAAATTGTTCAGAATTAGTTAAAGCTTTAACAAAAATAATAATAATTAATATATTACATATTTTTCTAGACTTAATATCTCTTTTAATTATCATGTTATTTTAATAAATCCTAATTATGTTATGTATTACAATAGAATCATTAAATTTAATATAATCATTAGGTAGGTATAATATTCATATTAAATATTGTAATATTATTTGTAAATCATACAATACTATAAAACCAACAATTTACAGTAACAATTTACTAAAGGTATTTGAAAATTATGTATCAAGAGATTTATTATTATTGTATAGCGAATAAAAAAATTGTACTATTAAGTATTCCAATTTTTATTTTATATTCTCTTTTGTTCGATGAAATTTGTTTTTATCATCGTAACGGATGACAGTTAATTATCGTACCTACTGAAAGAACATTATGCCAAAGACTAAAATTATATATTTATACTTATATGAATTGTGAGTCGTAGAACATAATGATAGATTTTCGTTTCGAATGATTAGATGAATAACCCAAAATGTTTTAACAAATATATATATATATATTTAATTACTTCAACTCATTATATAATTAGTTATATATTTTTGAAAGATAATATTTAATATTTTCTGTTATAAATATAATATTATTTGTTACAAAAAAATGTTTTAGTATAAAAAAACATAATTAGTTATATAATTGATCGATTATGTTAAAATTAAATAAATACCAAATAATAATATTGTAATAAGTATTAATTATAATTATTATTAAAGTTGTATTTTGTTACAAAATATATTTTTTTTTTTAATAATTTGTGATAATATTTTAAAATTTAATTGATGTAAATTAATATAATAATAATAATAATAATAATAATATAAGCCTTGTTTTGTTTCCATAAAAATTAAATATTAACTTTATAAAACATTTAAAATTGTATAAATAAAAAAGCGGGAAAGTCAATTTTGGACGTTCCTCCATCAATATTTCTTCTGATTCCTTCGGTCCTCAGAGGAATTAGTAGTTTATTATAATTAATATTTGAATGCAATGATATTGCATTAGAAAATACAATTCTGAGCGAATCTCAATACATTATACTAATAAACCATTCCAAACTTTACCGCTAGTTCAAATTACCTATGTAAATATTAAAAATAAATTTCAAGTCCCTACGATTAAAAACTTTATTTTTGCCGATTTTCAGCCATTTTTGGTAGTTTTTCTTCTCATTTAGGGGGCTGGAGCAATCTATATTTTTCATGCATTTAGACTACTAATAAGCGGGCGAAAATTTACCTAACTTCTAATAGTCCAATTTTAATTTTGAAAAATAATTTAAATTTATTTATTTTATTATCCTACGACTTGTAGAACTATATGTAGAAAGAAAAAAAAAATTAATTTATTTTGTGTCATGGTTAATTAGCTAAATATAAAATTAAAAATCAATTTCCTACATATCATAGAAAACAACATAAGGAATTTTAATATTTTTTTAAAATAATAATTTAACTATAAGAACTAGGTGAATTTTTCTTCCGCTTTTTCAATGATTTGATCGTTAAATTTGATTCATTATAATTTATAATACTAAAATAAAAGAACACGAATTAAATAAAAGCCCAAAATAATAATTATAGGTAAATATAAAGAATGAATGTGCTATAAGTACATAATGGACGAGTAATTAATCAGTCACTCATCGACATTATCATGGTGATATTTTATATTTGCGTAATACTTATTTCTCGTTATTCCATTTGTTTGTGTTAAAAATGAACTTCATTAATGGATTACAATATATATATATATATTTGTTTTTTTTAAGGAGGTTGGAGCAATCTATATTTGTCATGCATTTAGTTTAATAAGCGGGCGAAAATTTACCTAACTTCTAATAATCTCAAATAAAATGGAAAAACAATTGAAAACATTTTATTTAGAATATGTATTGCCTCAGCTTGTCAATGAACTTCATTAATTGAATATTTATATAATTATATATAAATAATAAACATAATATTTGTTTTTTATAATATAGTATATTACCTGTATAATTATAGACTAATTGACGGAAATAGCAAAATTAACAGCAAAATTGCGGTTGCCGTGTATTTGATTTAAAATATTTTTGGATAACTAATGCAGTTACCGGTATTTGTACGTAGGGACTTATGTAATTTTTTTTTCTCATAGGTAATTTCCCCACGTGGTAAAATTATGGAAAGGATTATCAGTATGATATATTATGTTATATTGGATTTCACTCAGAAAAAATATTGGTGGTATACTATGGTTGCCCGGTTCCTATGATGATATGCCTGTTTATTATTATATTATTTATTATAAAATTAATATAAACTACGGGTAGGTAATAAATTAACCAGTTTAGTAGGTGACAAAATACTAATAATTGTTGGTTTGTAATTTCAAGGAAGTGACCGATAAGCCAAATAATATCATACTCACACTAATGTTCATGTTACCTACAATTATTATAGAGGTTCCGGTTAACAGTTTTATTAATATTTTATGAAAAAAAATATTGATTTTTCTAATAAATAGTATTTTTTTATATAAAATAAAAGTTTTTAAATTATTTTTCAAATTATTACCAAATGTAATCTTACATTTATTATTTTACATTTATTTATTATTTATTATTTCACAATCTTATTTGGTAATCTACAATTTGGTAATCTTACCAAAAGTAATATACATTACTCACTTCATTAGGAAATTTAAAGTAACACAGTATAATATGATGTCCCTAACTCGGAATTACTTTGACAGAATTAATTCTCATAAATTACATTGTTAATATAATATAATATTTAATGTAGTAAATTATTCCAACAAAAGCACACATATAATATTATTAAGACTTAAGTTCTTTTTGAAATTGGAACCAAACTTGTTAGTATCTATGTATGAGTAACAATATCATGTTTGTGTTCTCTATGTATAGGTCTTTTTACTAAGATTCTATAATATATTATGCATTGTAATGATGTATAGTATAATATTATTTAATATATTTGAAATGAAGATGTAGTATATCTAATATATTAAAACGTAATAATATGCTTAAATAATTTTTATGTACCTAATAATAAGTGAAATAAAATAAATAAGAAATATTTTAATTAAATTATTATTTATAATAATGGTTATAATGAACACAATATATATTTCGTACAATGATATCATCTCAATTTATTTAATTTTAGATTTTGAACGAAAAAAGTATGATTTGACAATGATTCATACTTTTTTTAAGTAGGTTGTCACTTTTTCAAGCAAAATAATGGTCAAATTATCACGAATATATGCTTTCGATAGTAAATTGCATCAAATTAGTACGTTATTTAGCACATTTTTCAAATTTCTCAAAATTGTTTCTTGGGAAAAGAAAAATTACGGAAAAATGGCAAAATTCACGGAAACTGTAATTTTGATAAACTAAATCTAATAATTTTATGATAATTTATGCTATGTTGAAAGTAGTGACTTGAAACATATTTTTAGCTATTTTTTTTGGAAATATATATTATTAACGTACTAGAATATCATTATTTAATAATAACTATTTTTTCTGTTGTACATTGTTTGATAAAATAAGAAAAAAATATAAAATAAGTATTATTAGTATGTTGAACATCAGACATTGTTTCGTTTAGTATTATTTTTTTTATTCAATATCATCTTATTCAAATCGTAATTATAATATAACACAATAACATCCCACTACTACTTTTTCCAAGGACTGAAGGGACGCAGGAGGAACACCCAAAATCCAACACCCGGCGTTTTATTATTAATTTAGTACCATAAATATACCATTTATTTAGTATTCATATAATTAAATTCATTGAATTGAAAGTTGCTCGTATTAGAAATTTTTAAATTTCATAATATAATATCTAAATTTATTTTTATACAGTTTTTATAAATAATTATTGTATGTACAACGAACTAATTGTTATTACAAAATCTTTAATATAGTTTTATAATTTTGTTATTTAATTGTTTTATGATTTGAATACCTATACTCTATGTTCTTGCCAAATCATATATATCAAACTTACTAATAATTATATTGGTATTGAAAGGAAAATAAACAAAATTTAAAAATATTTACTCAGGATATTATGTTACAATTAATAGTTTCCCGGAATTGATTATGGAAATGTTTCAGTAATCCATTAGGCAATACTGGTACAGTGTACATAAAAACAATAATATTTGATATTTGAAAATTTTAAATGGTTTACAAGCTCCATGAACAAATTAAAAGTGAAACAGATGTTGACAATAAAGGCAAAAAAATGGCATATTCGTATGCGGATATGAAATTCAATCTAGTATGAAGTATAAATATTTATATTAAACTTAAAGGGGTCTCAATTGTTAACCACAAATATTATTATAAATTCCAATTAAAGTAATTCAATTTCGTTTATTTACTAATATGTTAATAGTTATTATTCGCATTATAGGTACGATTTATATTATTATTTTAAATGTTATTACACTATAATGAAACTGACTACGCGTAATTAAAAAAAAACTATTAGTTTTGAACAAAAAATATGTCTCATAAAATTTGTTCTTTTTCTTAGTTTTTAAGACATGAAGTGTGGAGAAACACATTTCTTTACCTCAAGAAAATGTATATTTTTACATTTTATATTAAATTTTATTGTTAATTTTTATAATATAATATTGTATTTGAAAATGTACTTTATATATAATTTATTAAAACAAAATGTAAGGTACCATGTATATTGTATATGGTATATAATATATTATATTTTATATCTACCTAAAACCTATACTACCTATACTACCTATAACTAACTGGCGACAAAAAATAGTAAAACAGTCCATGTAGATCAGAAGACATTATTTGCGATTGTAAATTCCACCGGTACAATTTTTGATTTATACAAATTATCTAATAAAACATTTTTACCTGAAGAAATGTTGCATTATGATATAAACTGTATTTCTTTACTTCTTTGAATTTCATTTGCGTCTAAATTTTAATTCATCATTATTTGAAATATTTAAATATGATATCAAATTTTGTATACCAGAATTCCTTTTGCGAACGAAAACATGTTCCGTGCTGCAGAGAAAATATCAAGTATTCAAGTGCAGCGTTAATAGATTCTGAGCGAAGCAAGGAATATATTGGTTTTACAAAGTTTTTTTTTTTTTATATATATGAAGACACTTTTTCGAGTAGAAATAATAGTCCAATTACCACAAGTAGGGTATGCTTTCGTTAGCAAATCGTGTCTAGTTGGTACTTCATTTAGCTCATTTTTCGAATTTCTCAAAAGTTTTTCATTGAGAGGGGAAAAACTCCAAAAAAATTGTGGAAAATCGGCAAAATTACGATTTCTGTTATTTAAAATTTTTAATTTCGTGACAACTAATTGAGTTTTCATCGTAGGGGCTTGAAAATTTTGTTGAATATTAACATAAGTAGTTTACATACGTAGTAGAATTTTAGAAAAGATGGGTTAATTATTTGGCCAAGTATAGAACTTTGAACTTTTTTCCAAAAACGTTTAATATTTCCAGCAATTTTTGGTTTATCGCTTTAAAAATATTATCGAAATCTAATCATATAATACTTAATCTTTTTACTATACATTTTGAAAATCGTGACTGATAATTTTTTTTTATAAAATTTTGGAATGGATTATCAGTATAGCATATTGTAATATATTGAGTTTCGCTCAGAATCGTAGTTTCTAATGCAATATTATTGCATTCGAATCTTAAGTATAATAAACCACTAATTTCTCCGAGGATCAAAAGGACGAAGACACGAAGGAGACAAGGACGTCCACAATCGACATTCCCACTTAACTTTAATTTTTAATTTTTGTGTTATTTAATTGAATGAGTTCTATTATCAATTATCTATATTCAATTTTGTATGAATAAAAGATAAAGAAAATCTATCTTTCTTTAAATATTATATTATTTGTTTTAATTAGTTTAATGTTGTCATTCAGTATTGTTAATTATTGATACAAAAGAAGAGAGAAATTCTTTTCAAGTTTAAGTCGTATTAGAAATAGTATAAAGTATTTGAGATTGTAGGGTCTTCAAACAAACGTCATTTTCGTTTAATAAATTTAAATACATTTTAATAATCTTAATGTTATTAGGAAAGTTAAATTAGAAACGATAATAATATGTAATTTAAATTATATCAATGTTCGATATAATATTACAATTAAAATAAATCGATACTTTAATGTTAATTTATAGTGTGTACATTTACATTTATAAATATATGTAATTTTATTAGTAATTGACAATGTGTCAATAACTACTATTGACTTCAGAACATTATATATTACGTTAACAATATTTATTTTTTGCATATCGGTTAGATGAGATTTTATTTATTTTTTTTTATAAGTCTGCAAATGAACATACCACCTGATAAATTCTCATTTGGAATACACATATAGTTATATAAATAAGGTTTGTTTAATGTTAAGATTTTTAATCTTATACATGTAAAGAGATAATAATTTATACTTATAAGGGTATAAATAAATATAATTTATGTTTTAAAGTTTAAAAAATGTATTTATTTTAAGTAAATAATAACTTATAAATCATGTAAATACAATTGTCTCTATAAAATTATTCTTAAAAGAATTTATCGAATATAGGTACAGATTATAACAATTTTTACGGTTTATTTGTATAACAAGTTTTGATAATGAAAATAAAAACAATAACATAAAACTAAAAACTAAAACTATAAAAATTGCCTCATAATGTAAACATATAGAGGTATTTAATATAAATTTTATATAATAAAATATTTATTATACTATAGTGACATACCAAAAATAAACTCTTGATATAAAATGTAATGGGATAACAAACATTAACCCAAGTTCTTTAAACCACTGTATTATACGTTTGAAAGCATTTTACGAACACTCAACAGTACTCCTGCTGCTGCTTATGCTTTATGTACTTTTCATTTTTACTCTTATGATGACGTAATCTTTTATCTAAGAGGATTTTGCCTTGATGCCTTGATGGATGTTTATTATTTTCATTTGTGAGATGGTTATATACTTTTTATATCAAGTGTATCTCTTTATTGTTTGATTTTATTTAATAGAAATCAATTCTATACAAAGTTGGATGAATTCTAAAGACAAATAGGAATTAAACACAATAACATACATTTTAAATAGAAAATAATGCGTCATTTTTGTTAGATATTTAAAAATATGCAAGATTATTAAAATATGTAAGTTATTCTTTGCTAAAAACTAGTTTAAATTCTATCCATGTAACAAAAGATGGGTGTTTCAAATTCATCCCCATAATAATTGTGTATGACCGTGAATAACCGACAATGGTTTTAGGCATTAGTATAAAAACGTATTTAATTATATTTATTGTTTAAATTCAATACAAATGGCATCCCTGTAATTTGTATATAAAACGAAAATACCTATCTGAACATATTATTACTAATTTTGCACATTTACAATTTTTCTACCATGTTTAACACGAGCATATGAAGTAAAAAAAATTAAATTATACTGAAATTAGGTAAGAATAATATATATTATTTATAATTTGATAACTATCAATAATATTTTATATATATATATTATGTAAATTTATAATGAGAATACATTAATTAATTTCACTTTTTAATACAATATGATTAATTTTTTTTTTTGTAATTGTCTATGCTCCACGCATACTATTTTTAATATAATATGTTTTATATACCTACCATATGTATTTCTCTTGGTAATATTTAACAATATAATGTTTGTTTTGCATTAAGTATTTATGTAATGAAATTCAAGAGCTCAGTTCTTATAAACATGATTTTAATTAAATTAAAGAATTTGTGTGCTGTATTTTCCTGTTAGCACATGACATGAAGTTTTTACGTTCTCATTTGGTAGGTATGTTTTTAAAAATACATTTGCTTTCTTAAACATAAGATTCAAAAAATAATAATAAGTATAACTTTTTGTTGCTCAATTTGTATTTTAATAATATTTCAAAATATATGGCATTGCATCGCGTATCACATTTTTTTAAATTTCATCCTGTCACTATTATTTAGTAGAAATGTATGCCTTATATTTTGTTTTAATTACGTAAAAATAATCTTTGCTTTTAATTTAGACAAGTGCAATCTTCAATTTTAACATCATAATATATTGTTATTTTATTACAACTCCATTTAAACAAGGACTTATAGTTATTGTTAATCAAAACTAATTGTTAGGTATTCTATTTAAATACTAGTTGTTAAATAATTTAACTCAAATTCCTATTTATATTATCTAATATGAAACAAATTATATAACAATAAATTTTATTTTTGATAATAAAATTAACGTCAATATAATAATAATATATTCAATTTTAAATAAACTCTTTACACCAATATATTCTTTGTTTATTATTATTTTTTTTTTTTTAGTTCTTCTTATTTCAGACAATATAGTTTCATTAATACCTTTTATTTTATTACTTTTTATTTTTTAAATCTTATGTAACTATAGTCTACTTCAAATTTTTTGTTTGAAATATGTTTTTTTATATTTGTATCATAGTAATTCATGAATTTATTTCTTCTCTGTATCGTTTTGTTTTATATTAACAAATTAAATTAGAATATTGATGTTTGTATTAATAATAAAACAATAAACAATTATATAATTACTTTATACTTTATACTTTATAAGTATAGTGAGTATATATTATTTTGTCTGAAGTTTCTACTGTAAAATCCAACAAGTATATTTTAATAAATGAATACGTTTATTTCAACCTAATAGTTTCGTCAAATAATTATTACAAAAAGGTTTTGTTGTGTGATAGTAATAATCTCGATAACTAAATTATTAAATCGTCTCTACTCTGTTGGTTATTGTATAGTAAAACCTAGTCCGTCAATAATTGGCCACACCTGTTTCTCATTGAACAAAGTCATAGAAGTAGTTCATTGGGTCGGAAACATTATCACAGTTAAGAAGTTTCAGAAATATAAAAAGAAAATTATTTTCATCCTGTGCCGGACATAATAAATAATTCTTTGAGATAATTTACTCTTGTACGCAAACAATATTATTTGGACTGGTTCCAAAATTGATGTACAAATGACATAATGATATATTATTTTGTGTAAATGAATGATTTCGTTTATTGTTTTAATTAATAAAATGTTCAATACATGTTATAGAACTAGCCAAGTAATTTTAAATAATGATTTTTTTAATATAAATTTTGATTCAATAGACGATAAAACGTTCTATATAAATAAATTGATACTCATGAAAATTTAGTATATCTACTAATATATAGGGTTGGATTTAGTGGAGGGCTTAGTGGGCTTCATCCCAGAGACCCTCGCAAATTTATGGCCCCAAAATTTCATATTTTGTTATGGAAATACAAAAAAATATATACAATAATCTATAGTTTTATGTTTCTAGTTAAAGTCAAATCTTGTTATAAAATAAACATTTTTATTAGTTAATTTTATTAAATTAAAATATGATGTACCTACAGTTAAAATAATCCAAATTAGTTTTTATTATTATTATAACTTTTAGTTATGTTATAGTTTATATTCTAATAGTTATAATATTTAATTAATAATAATATAATTAAGTAATATGTAAATATAATTTTTAAGCTATAAAATATAATCTATATCTTTATTTAATTATGATATATGTACTTATTATAACATCTCCGTGAAAATTTAAGATTTTTTTAAAATTATTATTTGGGCAATGGTTAAATTGTAAGGTATTGTTGTTATTAGTCTATTATTATTTTTTAGTTATTTATATCTAATAAAAAAATAAAGAAAACAACTTTTTATTTTTTAATTTATGTTAAATTTAAAGTTAGCCAGTTTAAAGAGTATATTTTTCTACAAATTTTAATACGTTATCAATATGGTCACTTTTATAAATTGTATTTATACTATATAGTATAAATCCTATTTCTGACTTTATAATTATTTAATTCACTGTATCGCAGAAAGTAAAATTTATATTATCATTAGTCATATATTCAATATTATTTAAGTGAATGATGAACAATATATTTAGTAGATATACCATTATGATATTTCAGTTTTAAATTATTACAATAATTAATAATGAGAATATAAATATCATTTCTCCAAAAATGAAAAAAAATTCTTAAAATCGATATCTTGATAATGCATCAAAAATCATAAAATTACTATAGGTACTCTAAAATGGTTATCTTCAAATTTCACATGATATTAAAAATAAACATTTATTTTTAATATTTTTTAATGACGTGTTTTTAAAATGCATTAAACGTATCTGAATTTCTGAGCGACGCGAGGAATGTATTAGTTTTACAGTGATGTTTCTTTTTATGTATGAAAACATTTTTTCGGATAGAAATAATGGTCCGATTGCCGCAAACACCTAAGACATACTTTCGGTAGAAAATTTCATCTAGTTCGTACATTATTTAGCTCATTTTATGAATATCTCAAAAGTTTTTCCTTGGGAGAAGGAAAACTACCGAAAAATGGTGAAAAATCGGCACAGTTACGGTTTTCATTATTTTAATTTTGTTTTATGTCAAGATAACTATAATGTAATTTTGAACGTAGGAACTTGAAATTTGTTTGTGTATTCACATAGGTAGTTTACATGCGTCATAAATTTTTAAAACAGCCTATCCGTATAATATATTGTATTATATTGAAATTCGCTCAGAATCGTATTTTCGAATGCAATACTTTTGCATTCAAATCTTAATTATAATAAACCACTAATTTTCAAAAAATTAGTCAAAATCGACCTTCCTACTTTTTTTAAACGTTAATTAAATATAATTAATATTCATAATAATTTTTAAATTCCCATAAGTGATTAATGGGACTTGAAGTCTAACACGAGTTTATGATTAAAATAATTAATATAACAATAAATTTGAATTAATGAATATTTAACAGAACACAGCTCTAAGAAAACCCCTAAATATTATAATATTATTATGCATTACTTATTAAAACATAAAATAATCAAATAAACATAATATTGTAGGTATTTTTTTTTTTTTTTTTGAATATCTAAGTTATACTCAAAATTAAAGGAGAATTACTTTGAAAATACTTCAACTACTACCTGCCCGCTTAAGAAATTTTAAAGTTGAAAATTATTCAATGCCAAATGCCAAACTGTTTTGAGAGACTAAAGAAAACGTTGGTAATCGTACCGTTGAAATCAAATCTAGCGTATGATTTACGATTGAAGATTGACTTATACGTTCAAATCGGTCGTAATCAAAAAGATGCGATTTGTTTTTTCTACTTTAACAATGGATGTTGTAGCTATTTGACATCAAGGATCCGCTATAACAAGCTCCTTTTTTGTTCCAAATCGTTCTCAAAAATGTCAGACCATAAATATATTCTATGTTAATAAAAAGAAATATTACACTTTTACAAAATAACATTTTCTGGTATTTTACATCCTATTAAACGCTCTAAATTTATTGTAATCCAATATCATATATTGTATATTAACAACTAAATAAATATAATTGTATCTTATATACATAAATATATATATATATTAAAATAGTATGTGCAAAATTGTCTTTCTAGAACTCAACATATTTGAAACATTTTGAGATACAATACAAAATATTCACCAGATTAGTGATACCGGATTAAACTTATTTTCGTGTAATATTTAGACAAACACATTTCAATGTCTAACAATATTTACTGAAATTCGATTTTTAACTTTCTTACCAATAGAATAAAATATATTAAATGTTTTTACTTTAAATAATTGTAATTCTCGATTTTCTAATAAAATATTATAGTTAATAATGTATATAAAAATAATTATTCAATGAATTTTCTTGAAAACATCATTTATTAACTCGTATCTTATATTTAATCAAATTATAAACTATAATAGTTTAAAATACATATTTAAATTTATTTTAAGTTTATATCTTAGAATTGTGATAATAAACTAACGTAGTCATTATTTAATTTTCAACTATTATTACTTAAAGGATATTTATATTATATTATAATATAATTTTATTTTGTATTGCTTTTATTTTCTATTAATTTCAATGATGTTATTTGTAAATAATTACATTTTATATTATTCAAATGGTTAATTTATCTTACAAAACGTAATAAAAAAGTTACATTAAGAAACTATGTTGTTTGTACAAAATATGTATTTAAAATTATAGAAGGAATAATACAATGATGGTGAAAGTTTCAGGGATTGTATATTATAGTTAAAATAAATCGAAAACAATAATAATTATATTATATTCTAACAATATTACCAGAGAAATAAAAGGAAATAGAAGAGAAGCCATAAACATAAACCAATTATTTTTATGTCATATGCATTCTGTTAATACCATGCATTCTATTTTATTTATTTATTTTTTTAATATTTGTTACTAACAAGTTCTTTTTATATATTTATTTAATTATGTCAAAAGGAAAATATTCTGATGTTATGTATATTTCATTATAAAATAATATGTAATATGTAATAAAATCTTATTAGCTTTTTATGACAAAGTTGTTTTAGTAATTTACCGTAAATGGAATACAAACAAATATTTTAATTAATATGATTTATATCGACTATAGTTTTAAAATATTTTAACTAACATCTATGTTATTTATTTATATACTTTTCATCTTCGTTTTGGTTGTAATATAATTGTGTAAAATTTAACAAAATTAACTGATTAAATAAGTGATCATTATACTCTTATGTTTTTAATATCTAATTTAAATTATATATGATTAAAATATGTGATAATAATGAATAATCTTTTTTCAGTAAGAGGAGAACAGAAAATAAATATAAAAATGTAAATATAAAATTACATTTAAGACTATGTATTATTTATATGTTAAATTGTTAATGTAATATGGAACACATTATATTTATATAAATTATAATTAGGTATATTTGATTAAAACCAACTGAAGACGTGAAGACAATTTTTTCGTTTTTGCAAGATAGTATAAACATAATTTAAATGAAAATAATATAAACAATTTAATGTTTAAAATATAATTACATATTATATAGATCTAATACCTACATTTACTAAAGATGAATAAGATTGTACCCAATCAAATTAAATAAGAGTTAAAATTCTGTATAAATTATTATTTTCTCATCAAATACCTATATACATATATATGTAACTTAATTGTTAAATAAGATATTAAATTTATCGTAAATATTATTATTTATAAGTATATTTTAAATTATTATACATGTTTTTTATTTTATAAAACAACGTATTGACTTATATTTTATTTTCAATTTCATACTCACATTGTATAAATTTGAAACCAAATCACACATGCGAAATTTAAATTTGTGTAATAATTAATAACAATTCACATAGGTATTTATCAATTAATTGTTATGATAAAATTACCTTTTATTACACGACTACAATATAGATAGTTATGTTTAAAAACAAAATAGAAGAACTTAATTTAGCCATGACAAAGAATCCGAAAATGTTTTCGTATGAGATAATAGTTAACTACAAATAAGAATTATACTTGAACAAAAATAAGGAATGAAATCCTATTAAGGAGTTATTGAATAGGCTTCAAGCGTCATATGCTTCATGTAGCTTATAATTCTACTAAAGATAGCATTTCTGGATGATTAGTAAATGATTATTAGTATAAGACCATAATGGTTGATAATAGTAGTAGTTCGGGTATAATAATTGATTTCCATTTGGTTTGGATGCTAGTGCCCTAAACTACTGGTCAGTAATCAATGGCAATAAGTTTATTGTTAGACCAATATTTTATATTTACATTTTTTATAATTTAGGAAAATCCGGAAGAATATTTTCTAAATTTATTTTAATATTAAGTTATACTGTATCTTATTATATAAATATATTATAAAATATAAATATAAGTATAAATAATATAATATTTATATGCAACTATATAATCTACCTACAATGAACATTTTATTTTGTGTAATACACTTTTTTCTTGTTTTTTGTATAGCAAATCCTAATAATGTTTCTTTAAAATAGATTTCTTCAAGAATATTATATTCAAGCAACAAAATTATTGATGATAATAAGTTATTTTGCAACATTGATGATCAATTTTTATTTTTAATTTTGTCTAGTTTCGTAAAAGCTCTTTCAGCACTACAGTTAGTAAGATATATTTTAATAGCTGCAATATGAATATTTGTAAAAATATTAATTATGTCACAATTATTCATCCTCACAAACTTTTTATATATTTTACTTTCTTCAAAATTACTACCATCAAGTTTTGGTTTACTTTGTACCCCAAATTACTTAAAATACAATAATTCGTTTTTTATTAAATTATCACATCATACACTTATTTTGAGTTCAACATTATAATTAACTTAAAGTTTAGTTAAAAATACAAAAAGTTTAATTACACTATCATAAAGATACCTTTATTCTCATATCTAGTCTGAGCAAAATTTATTTATTATTACATAGTGTGTTTGAACCTTAAATTTGTCATTGTCACAAAGTAAATCTGAAGATTGATTATACAAACAGTAACAATTTTATGATCTTTCTTTTTCCTTCATTCTTATATTATGTACTGCTATTGTTTTAGGTACTTATTTTGGTGCAAAACTCTAGCATTAAGTACCTTTATTTTATAAATGAATATATTATATTTATATTATTATATTATATAATATATTTTATTACATCGTTCTAAAATTTAATTCTATAAGAGAAATAAATAAACAGTTTCCCTTTTAACATTATATTAAATGATAATTTTGAATTATGTTTAGTAACAACGTTTTCATATTTACTTTTAAAATATTTGTGTACTGTTATAATCTAAAGATAATTTTTTGTATGTGCAAGATATTCTTCAAAATAGCATAGTATCACTTAATGGTTTTAAAACTAATCATTTATTTTTCTAATGCATTGGTCAAAATGGTTCACCTATAAGTCGAGCTACTAAAGAAATTTTATAATATTTACCAAAACTAACAGCATTTTTATAATAGTAAACACTATACGTAGGTATACTTACTAAATTTAATGGGTGAGCTATGCATGGACACATGGTATATACAATTTTCAATAACAAATAAACATTTTTTATAATTATTCCAATAATTAAATTTCAAAATTTTATTAAAAAAGCGATTTTCGGATAAAAAAATGTTTAAAACATGTTTACGTTAAAAGATTATAGCATTGAAGATAAAATTTTAAAGGACTCTTTATTTTCATATAAACGATAGAAGCACATGAAAACGATACAATATTTTGATTATTTTTAGTACCTATTTTTTAAAAAGATGATTTTAATAATAGGTGCATATTAATAAAAATTAATTTTAAACGACTTATTGTTTTATTTTTATTGGCCATAATTCATTATTTATATTAATAATAACAAGATAAATATTACATTTTTTAAATATTCAAATTCAATACCTAATAATAATAATATATATTTATGATTTTATGTTTTTATTAGGTTTTTTTCTATTACATAATCGATTTATATCTATAAAATAAACTATTCTATAATCAATGGTATTACCTTTCCCCAATATAAATGTCTATTAGAGTTAGAGCAATCTGAGTTCGGAATAAACCAATGATTTATAAGTAGTCTGCAATTGAAAATTTGTAATAATAATTAGAGATCGTTTTAAAAATAAAGAAAACTATAGAAAAAATAATCTTAGTTCTACAATATACCATAGTCAATATAATAATTTATTTGTGACTATTAGTTGTACCCAACACGTTGAATTATGTTTGTTTATCCAATGTAAATAAAATAAAATTCTTTTATTTCATATTCAGTAAATTATATTACACATTTTACTCGGTGGTTTTTCAATAAAAAGTACATCACATTTCACGTTTTAAATTAGTATTTATTTGTACCTATACAGTCTTTAATCATAATTAAGTAGGTAAATTATAAATATGTATAATATACACTGTATTTAGTAAAACATAAACACATATAAATAATACGTAAAATAGTTGTATTAGTAGTTTAATAAAATCATAACATTATATTGAAATTTTATATTATACAAAATACATGTTGTAAATCTGTTTTTTCTTAAACACAGATTCGAAACAAGTTTTTGCTATTTTACAGTACCCTAAATTTATTTTATTAATATTACTACTGTAAGTTGTCTTTATTCACATAGACTATTTATACACTGATATTTTGTGATAAACACAAATACACAATACATTTTATAAGTTTTGTTGAAGAGGACAATAATTGTTTATGATTATTCTACATCCAAAAATGTTTATATTTTAACTGTAAACTAAAATTAAAATTAAATATATACGTAAACTTTTGTTCATAAATAAAAATCTATTTAAATAAAATAATATAATTTATTATTAGTATAGTATACTTTTAGTTTTTACGTTATTAAGTCCATTACTCTTTTTTAATTTTTGTAAAATTTGCAATAATGATTTAATATTGATATATTTATTTCATGGTTAATAATTAATAAAACTAAACCGCATAGTAATTTTTGCCCTACCTTAGACGTTAGACCTTAACCACGTATTTAATCTTTAATCTATAGCATTGCATTAGCCAATTGCAAATAGTTAATAATTTTAAAAGAATACAAAGATACCTAGTTAAATTTTTAGTAGGTACACTCAAGTCATTAAAACAAAAACAAAGATGCATTACATTATCTTACATTATTGTTAAAAAAAAATACAATATATTTTAAAATAATTTGAAATATATATATATATATGTAATACAATAACAAATATATTTGATTAACTGTTTAATCTCAAAATAAGTAATACGAAAATAGTAGTATTATGAAATTATAAAAACGATTTTTATTTACCTATATTGTATAATGTATATACCCTGTATTGGTATAATAATAATTATATTAAAATCAAAATATTTATCTAATTTAGTATAGTATCAAATGATCTTTGATATGGACGATCTATCTTACCCCCTTCAAATATATGCTTAATGCATAAATTTAATTTTCAAAATATATTTGACTTAAACAAATTTATGGTTTGACACGAAAGATATATATTTCTCTCTTTAAAATTAGAGTTTATAATATTATAATATAACAACCAATAGGTATTTAGTCTATATTATTAAAGTCGTTATTGATACCTGATGATACCTAAAGTACTATGGTACTACCCGTACCCATATGTATTAGTATAGTTACTACTAATATGAGGAAATTACAAAAGCTAGAGTAAAAGGCGATTTATACGCCTTTAAATTTTAACCTAATGTTTAAGGTAAGCATTTTTACCCAACTAAATTTATAAAAAAGTACCTTTATTATTTTAAAAAAGAAGTAAAATTATTTTGAATTTGTATTAATAAAAGGTATTTGAACTTAACCATTAAGTTTGTTAATCTATATTTATTAATTTCTTTAAAAAAGGTTTCATAAATAAACAATAGAAACTTGTAGACTTAAAATTATCTATTTAATCAATATAATTTCTAAAATTGTAATACATACAGACATTTAATATGTATTCTATGGTTAAAATATATAGAATATATGATACTTATTCGATAAAACAAATAGAAAAGTTAAATTAATTATTTACTTATTCTTTATTGGTGAATAATAATATATATTGTGATAATATAATTTATTAATTGAAAAAATTAAAATAGATTCAATACATTTGCCATTTTTATATTAGGTGTAGATACCTATATTATTTTATTTATTTCTGTATTTTAACACTAAATGTTTAACATTTACTTATTCATTCCAGCAAAAGATTTAGATTTTAATTTTGATATTATATTATATTTAATACTACATAAATTCAATAATAAATATTAATTATTTTAAATATATTTACCTATTGTTTTTGTTACTGTTTCAGACAATGACAACCTGGTATAATTGGCATAATTTTGGAATTCATTTCTTGATATTTACTATAATTACATCGATAAAAATGGTATTGGGTGAGTCAACTTTATAGTAAATACTAATTATTATTATTTATTAACAATATGTTAATAACCAATTTTAATCAATTAAATATAGAGTATATATATTTGAGTAAAAATGTTTATAATTTATACAATGCAATATTTACAAAGTATAATATATTACAACTTAATATTTTGGTTACACTTCATTCCATTATCTAAATAATATTTCATGTTTCAACCTTTAATGTATCGCGATACCCATTTTTTTCTACGACTCTTTTTTAATATTAATAATAGAAAATAACACAATTTTACACATATATATATCTAACTACAACATTGTTTTAAAAAAATATTTAAACATTATCATAATATAAAAATATTAAATTTGGCGATATGTACAATCAGAGGCGCCATTTGGGATGGGTGGGCCACAGCTCCCCTATTTCTTTCTGTATTTTATTGCGCTCTTACAGTAATACATAATATGCAAACACCGCTTTCATAATCTACAATAACATTGACTTATTGTATTTTTGTATATTTGTACCATTTTAGTGTTTGTAGTTTGTTTAGTAATGAATAATGATATAAGTTTAATAAAATTATAACAATAAAGCTTTATAAATTCCAAAAAACTCCATCAAAAATGTAGCTGTCAATTACTAACATAATTTAAATATCATACAAAATTGGCCTAATAGGCATAAAATTTGGCCAGCTTCAATTTTCGCTCCTCCTATAAAAATACTGAAATGGCACCCGTATGCACAATAATTTTCGGCGGTCCCGTAATAATTACTAGCGACCTCTTAGCGGGTCTTAGCAGGTTGAAAACCACTGACTTAATACACAGATTTGAGATACTATTTTAATTTTACAATAATAAACAAATTTGATTTTTAAATAAAATTAGTTTAAAATGATGATTGCAATATTCAGCCACATCTAGATGATCATGATATAAAATAATATCTTATATAAAGCTATTGTTTTTATTATTTATATATGTCAGAAATTTAGGATCAACTAAAATTAGAATATTATTGAAATATAATTCGTGTTACTTATATATTTTGTTTAATTAAAAAAAAATATATATATTTGTTTTTATTTTATTCATAATTTACACCAATGCACATTATCAAATAATAAATTGTTTTATTGTTTTATAAATATCTATATTTCTTTGATGATAATAAATTATATTGCAATATAAACTATATAAATATGTAGTATGTACCCTTAAAATGTTGTGTCCAAATGAAGATAGATGCATATCTCACATTTAGTAATATTTATAATATATAAAATATAATATTATATAATGTATATGCGTAATATGGTAAATACCTGAACAATAGATGTTTTAATTATTTTTGTAAAAAATAATCGTATATAACAATTTTTTAAATAAATACGTGGAATTTAAAATTTAAAAAAGTGGACATTTAGTTTGATAAAGTTTATTAAAATATAATATGTAATTGATGAATGGAAAATGACATTGATATATCTTGATTACGATTAAGTTTTATAGAATTTGTCTATAGTACATTATTTTAGAAAATAGTACCAATATAATAATTAAGTCTTATATCAATTAATTACAATTAGTAATGGTATTTTTCATGGAATCATTAATTTAAAAAATTAAATGAATGAAAACTGCATTCAATTAGTTGTTCTATTCTGGAATAATTATTTTCAAAAACATATTTCACTCTTACAGTATTAACTTTTATAATATTTTATTATATAAGTTTACATAGATAAATATGAATAAGTATTACTCAAAAAAAAAAAGCAAGAAGGTCGATTTTGATCGTTCCTGCTTCGGACCTTGAAGAAATTAGTGGAGTATTATACTTAAGATTTGAATGCAATGATATTGCATTAGAAAATACGATTCTGAGCGAAACACAATATATAACAATATTATATATACTGATAATCCATTCCAAAGTTTTACCACGTATGAAAATTATCGATGTAAATATTTCACTTAAGTAAGTCCCTACGATTAACACTTAATAAGAAATCACAAAATATAAGTAAAAAATTCATTTATCCAATTTTTTGCAATTTTTTGGTAGTTTTTCTTCTCCTAAGGAGGGAGACACATATGAGAAGTTGGAAAAATGAGCTTAATAAAGTACCGACTAGATGAAATTTGGTACGGAATGGGTACTTTATTTATGACAATTGGACCATTATTTTTACCCATAAAAATGTTTTCATACATCAGAAAAAAAAATTATAAAAAGGCTATGAAAAATTGTCAAATTTCTGCTTTTCGACGTAACATTTTTGTGAAATTTAAAAAATGAGCTAAATAAAGTACTAACTAAAAAAATATTGGTTCGGAAAGAGCACCTTATTTGTGATAATCGGAAAAAAATATTTTCCTACTTCAGAAAAAAAAATAATAATAAGCCTATAAAAAAATTTGCTTGTTACGATTTTCAAAATATTTTATAAAAAGTTTAAGTAGTATACTATTAGGTAAAACATTTCAAGTCACTTCATGATTGTCTTCAGACATAAAAAAAACATCTTCATAAAACCAATACACCCTTGTATTATGGCTTCGCTCATAATCTAATAAATGTATTAAACATGTAAAACGTATATAATTTACGACTATTATGGTCACAAAACAAATACTTGGAAATTATATTGTTTATAATAATAAGTTATTTGTTAATGATGATAATATGTTACTTTGACTGTAATAATAATTGATTAGCTACATGAATTTTAACCCGTTGTCGCAGGAATATAATACCCTGAAATATTTTTGACCCGGTGATAATATCCTAGGTTATTTATACTGTTTCGGAAGGGAATGCAAATATAAACGGATGTAAATCTTCCGTTATGCCGTTACTAGTAACATCATAATAATATGTTAGGGACCACGATTATTATCGTGAAAACGTCAGCCTCACCTAATTGATATTTTGTTTAATTATTGATGATTTCTGAACGGTAAAATAAATAATAATTATAATATAGTAAATGCATTTGAGTGGTAGCCGGTAGGCATGCTAAAAATAAAAATGTGTATATTTGTATTTTTTTCATAATTATTAAACTTTAAACAATACGTCAAAACCTCTTGTTTCAAATAGGTATTAAACGAGGTTTGAGTATTTTTGTTTCTAATAATTACTAATGATATAAAACAATATATTACCTACTAAATCATGCATTTTTTGAAAATTTATATTTTAGTCAGCGGTCTTTCAATAGGTTAGGTACAAAAATTATATTAAATTAATAATGATTAATATTCGAATAAAGAGTATATTATATTATATAATTATTTATAAAACTTTATACTAATAATAGATAAATAACACAGTAGGTATTTATATAAAATAATATTTAAAATTATTGAAACGTAAGTGATAGGTTCATTATTATACCGACCAATAGTATTTAAGGTATAATGTATTTATTTTCCTGAGAATAAGTATATAAATCTGAATCATTCTAATCAATAAAATGATGAAATAACACTGATTGCAGGGTTTATAAGTGAAAATCGCTGTTTTCACCTAGGTATATAGTTAATAAACTTGGTGGATAGTAAAACGTATTAAATTCTAATCATTTGTTACTTATAATACACTCTCCTATAAAGGCCATAACCATTGGTTATAATAATATTCTGTCTCTATTTTAGAAGATAAGTACCTATATTTTATTTTGAACTACGTTTAATTTAATACTACATTCATATATGATATGATATAAATAATTGAAAATTATTTATTATTAATTTTAATAATATAATATGGTCAATAAATTATATTTTACATATTTATATTTAATTGAAATAATAATCAAACACTTGTATAATATAATATATAAAATATTTAAAATAAATAATTGATACATTATACATTATTATATTATAAAGATGATTTGAATTATTCCTTTTAATCGATTTTCATACATTACGAAAAACGTTATATCCAAATAATAGACGAAATGTCGATTATACTCAATGGAAACTTTAAAAATGAAGTAAAAAGTTAAAACAAATTTAAATATTTAAAACTTATATAAAAATGTTGTTGTTAAGCTTAATATTCGTTTATCGAGGGAGAAATTGGTTTGGTTTTTACAATAAGCACAAATGAGGTTAATGCATTAATTTTATACTGGTACGAGGTATGTACGAATATAGTATATGTGAAAACACAGTTGACTTGATTGGTAATATTGTTCTGTAATAGAACATCACGAAGTGACATAATTATATATAATTAGTAAAAACAACTTTTTCACAGAAAATTTTAAATTTTCAATAGTTTTATAATGAAACAGGAAAAACTACAGAATAAACAGCAGAATACAGCAGAAAATGACAAAATTCTCAATTCACGGAATCTATATTTTGTAGGAACTTAAATTTCATTATTTTCTGATACCTAAATAATATTTCTATTGAACATTATTTGATAAATTTATATTATCCATAGGTACGCATATATTGTATAATATTTGGCTGAGCTTTGCTCTGAATCGTTTTTTTTTTTTTATTGTAATATCATTTCAGTTTCTATTTATAATATTATAACATTCCATTTCTAATCTTTCCAAAGAACAAAAGAACGTCTAGAATTAACTGCAATGATTTTTTAAAAATAATTATTGCTTGATAACCATTTAAATTTTTTATATACTGATTATTATTATTTTTTTAATAACACTTTAAACAAATATTTATATTCTTATAATATTTATTTAAAAAAAATAGTTTATTATTTTGAGTAAAATTGAATATTAATATAAATATTGCAATGTAATAAATATAATATTAGGATTGTCGTATTTTATGATTAAAATTATGTATTGTTCAGAATCTTCTTATACTTATAATTATTATATAAGTACTTAGTATTAAACTTACTTTTTAAAACTAATTTTGCTATTTTGTTTTTTTATTACTTTGATAGAAAATATAAGTTAAATATAATCAAATATAACTAATGAAATATATTTCTATCCAAATATTTAAATTTTTACTTTAGTGGATTTTTACATTAAAAACTATTAAAGTAGGATATAATATTTCTTTTTTAAAAAAAAATGATATTCTTATTATTGTCATTTGTATTGTAGCACATTACATTATGGATACAAGCCATCATAAATATATTTGTGAAATAGAAAACTATTCTAACTAAAGTCATTAAATCACGAAAATACGATTTTAAAAATTGCTATAGGTATTATTTTTTAATTACTCCTCTAAATTTTATATTTTATATATTATCAAATTTGAATTAGTACCTATTATTATTGTGTTTAGTGTTTAGGTTATGTTAAATTTAATTTATCGGACACATTAATTAATAAAAAGAAATATAGATAGGGAAATTAAGCCTAATCTACGATAGCATATTTAGGATTTTTCGAGAGGGAATTGAACAATAACATTTATTATTATATATATATATATACGTATACTATATAAAAATAGTAGAATGTTCAATATATATATATATATATTTTTGTCCCGAAGGCTGGAATATCGTTAAAAGGAATAAATATGAAAGTTTACATTTTTATTTTTAGAAGTAGAACAAATATTTAATACTATAATATTATCATTCGTATTTTTCTGAATTGATAAAAAATGCATTAAATAAGAATATTTTTTTCGTGTATAGTATTATAGACTGTATACGTATTATAAAGTATTTGGTATTGCTTATATTCACCAAAATCATAAAAAAAAAATATATGTATAAAATATTCTCTAGCCCATAAGAATAATAAAATTTCTAAGGCAAAATGCCAATATCGTATCATAAATCTAAATTCCCCGATTAAATTCCCCAAAATAATCCGTTATATTGAAATTCTAAACAAATAATAATATACATGTTATACATGAAGTGAAATGTTTTTATTAATATAAAGAAACTCTTAGAATAATTATGGGGGTTAGGTAAAACTTCTATGTAACCAATAACAATAATATATAATACAAGTATATTAATAATAAAATGCTAAAGTATTAGGTACATACCCTTTAGATAATTTAATTACATGATAAAAGGATAACTAATAATATGAAAATACTCATATTATATAAAATGGGTTCATTATAAATTATTAGTGGTCAAACAGAGAATTCCTTCGTAAATCGACTTTTTTAGAAAATATTTTCGAAAATTGTTTATGGAAAAATTTTGTCAAAAATACGCTGAAAATATTTATGACCTAAGTACTAAATTTTTTGTACCAAGACAATGCATCTGATCCTGAAGTTATAAAATGTATATTGGAGAACTTATATAGGTACAAAATTACATTTTACGTTATTGAATAAAATCTATATTTAAAATAAACACTTACTATATATAAAATATTATTGCCATTTTCTTGTTTTACTTTTAAATGATTAATTTTTAAATAATTATGCACAATTAATAAAAAAGACTTGAGTTATTAAAATTACGTTAGGATACACTTTTTTAGAATTGAATAATTTATCATGACAATATTAATCAATGAATTTCATCTTAAAAACACATTTATAAACGATATTTACTAACACTAATGTATCAAAGGCAATCTCAAATGACAATAACAATTTTTAGAGTTATGCTATGTTACTTAGTATAGAATTGTAAAATTAGGTAAGCAATAGCATTAACGTTGTATAAGCTGTTCCTAAAGGTGCACGTGCAATGTCTCCATCGATATAATTTTACTTTAGTGATCAACCAGAATTCAAACTCCTTTATTTTAAGTAGTATCCTTCAGATTTATACCAATTCCTATAAAACCATCGGTTCTGGCAGTTATTATGTGAGTATTTTCTCTATTAGGTTTTCATTTCATCTATAACCTTTTAAATCAAAATAATACGTAATGCAACCACTCTGGATATCAGGAATTAAGTAGGATAAATTAGTCAGCTCAATAATCTAAACACCATATCAACTGGAACTTCATATACTTAACCTAGATAATTTCCATATTTTCGTTTTTTTATTAGTAAAAATTTTCTAAAAATTTAGATTTGTGTTTTTTGACAATCGATTTCAATTCATTGTGATCATTTGACACGATTTACAATACTACAACTTGAATATTATGTGGTGCTGTCTTAGTCGAAATATTATTCAAATTAGTTGTGACTATATACACTGATAATCTCACCATAAATAAACAATACTTATGGACTAATCTACATTTATAACAAATAGAACTAGTCTAATTTAAGAATGTATTTCATCTATAATATGTCGCCACGTTCCTAGACAGAGTAATATTTAAGTTATTTGTGTCTCTCGTGGTTTGTTTTTTTATAAAACAGATATTCCATTGATTGTGGTTATCTGATATACCTTTTGTACAATATACGTGATTAGTGGTTCATATCTTCTAAAACTACGAAAAAAATGTTGAGACTTCTTCTAATTCTATCTCTCTCAATTTTCACGATTTACATCGGCTCTCAATTTTGTGTTGCCTATTGTACTAATATACTAAAATCTTTCGTTTAAGTTTCCATTAAGAATTAACAATGATCAAAAAATTATTGAAAAACGTGCTAAAATTAGTACCTTGTTAAATATTAAATGATTATACTGATATTCCTCGCATCGTGTTCAACAAATTTAATCCGTAGTTATTTTTATAATTACTTCCACTGATAAAATATATTACTCATATCCAACTAGTGGAAACCTAATTGATATATTTATTTCTCTTCATTAATTAATATTGTAAGTTTTTTCATACTTTTACATTAACAAACATTTTTATTTTTGGACCAAATTAAGTATCTTAATTTTCAAACCCATCCTATAATAGGTATCAACAATTTATAAGCAATTCAATTACTTACGCAAACATTTTTAATTTTTTTTTAATATTATCAGAAGTGTAAAGGATTTGAGGGTCTATTTAAATTAATCTTATTCTATACTCTTGCATTACTTGATATTGAAATATTCGAGTGTTTGAAAACCTCTTTAAACATAGAACTTTAACGTGTATTATAAATAATTAAAATAAGCTTCACATCAAAAGATATCAAACATAGTTTAGAAACACAGTTCAAG
>CM023357.1:45633801-45718266 GCA_013282895.1 Eriosoma lanigerum
TGTAAAAATACTTAAGTACTTATATTAACTTATAATATAATCAAAATTATATTCAAAAATTGTTTTATATTATTTTAAATATGTAATATGTATTTCTTATTTAGTTCAAAGATTAATAAAATTACCTTTTCGTCATGAGCTAAAAAATAAATAAGATATTAAAACGTTATGTTTCTACTAAATTTAAAACTGATATATTTTCAAAAGAAACTATGTTTATATATTTTAATATCAAGGGATTTGAGTAGTGTAATAGGTATGAAGTAAAACTTTTAATCAAAAACGTATGTTATATAAACCTTTTTAAATTAGTTTTACTACTATTTTCTTGAAAAAAAGAAACATTAAACACATCAGTTTTCTTCGTTCAACTCAAGATTTACACGATTCAATATGATGATGAATAGAACATATACTATTTTATTATCTAAACGACCTATGTGGAAATTGTACGTGACTTTAGCTGTTCATGTTTGAATGCCTGTTTCAATAAAAGAAAATAAATCTGTCAAATTCAATCTATATCGTATGACTGTATCGTTAGAGCAGATTTCTATATTATAATAAAATATTACTTACGTATAATTTAAAATAATCCAAAGGAATATTGTATAATTTATAAATATTATTATCTTTATTTTACCAACTTTAAAATTATAAATATGCAAAAAGATAACATAATTAGAATTTATATGTATTCTCTATTAATTAAACAAAAAATAAATAATTTATAGAATTATTAAAAAAAATTTTTACAAAAATAATAAGGGTTGAAAATCATTAAAAATCAAACCAATATAAATCTCATAATTTTCGATCGTCGTGTGTACATTAATCTACAACCAAGCTAAATATTCTATACCTAGTAATAATATTTACTATTTACTATTTAGTAATTTAACAGATTCTTAAAATTCAAATATATTGTTAAATAAATTATATTTAATTTCTGATGAATTTCATAAAACATTTATTTCTATCTCACTAAATTTGTTAAGAATATAAATAACGTTAATCAACCTAATTAAAGTTAGTTATACGAATATTAAAACTTGTATTTATGAATGTGTGTAAATAATTATGTTAGGTAAAAACTAAATATGTTTATATAGACAAAGCATAAAATTGCAAACATAATATTAATCAACAACGGTACCAAATATTACCTATACTAACTTATTATATTTTATATATATTATTTTTTCTTCAAATTTATAATGCGACAATTAATATTACTTCCTAATATCATGGTAATACATTTTATTTTTATATTGAAGTATAAATAATTATACAAAATAATGTTAAATTTCATATAAATTTAAAACTTAATAATAATTCAAAATATAACTCAAGTTAACTGGATATTGAAGGTATAAGTTCCCCTTTTGTCACTTCGTTGACTAGGAATGATAATATTCTGAATATTCCAACCTAACAGTAATGATGATGTTATGTTGATATTATTAAAATTTAAAAGCAATGAAAAATCGTATTATTTGAAATAATAATGAGGATATGTCCTTCTCCGAGGACCGAAAGGATGAAGTAGGAACGTCCGGAATCCACTTTTTTTGCTTTTATAAAATCTAAAATTATACATTTTATAAATATTTAATAACTATCTAATTGATTACAAATTTTAAATATTTATTTTACTAATTATCAAAAAATAATTTAAATTAATTTGAATAAAAATAAGTTTCCATAATAGCATAATTCAATTTAACACAAATACATTTTTTACTTTTGCCAAAATATAAAATATAAGATAATTTTTAACTGTTAAAAATATTTTATGGAGAACCAAAAATAATTATTATTTTTATTTAATTTGTATTTAAAAATTCATAGATATAGAATATAGATATTATCTTGGGTATCTTTTAACATTATATTATATATATTTCAAATAATTTATATACATATGGTAAAAATAATACAATGAAAGTAACTTAAATGTAAAATTAATTACTGATGTTTACATACAAAGATAATTCATTTACCATAAAACTATTTTTCTAAAATAATGTAACTTACTAGTTTTCTTATAACAAAATAATATGTCCATCAAATGTTGAACATAAAAGCTATAAAAGTACATTACTATTATTCAATTATATAGCAGTGATGTTTGTGAATATCGTAAATATCCATATATATTTTTAATCATTTTTTTTGACAATTTTTCGTGGTAACGCGTTTGCGTTTTAATTCAAACTATATATAGATTGAAAAATAGAGGTAAAAAATAACTTAATAAACTGAATAATGTATTAATGTGTGCATGACAAGATTTCATTAATCAAGTTTTGTTTCGTCTTTTATACAAACACAATGGTTTGTTTGTTACGATTTCGATGTACAGTATAAATGTCCGTTACATTTTAATGAACAGTTTTTGTTTAATTTTAATTAGATAACGTCAGCTCGACCAAAAAAAGGTTTCAATTTTGCTAGTGTACCTATACTAAATTTCTTTAAAATTAATTTAGTTGACCTAATTTATTTTACACTAATGTATTCTTTTAATTGTAGCCAACAAACTGCATTATCTAATACAATAGATAATTGAATAATTCGAGTTTCTTACATGTTGTAAAATGTCAATCACAGTTAATGATATTACCACCTTTGGCATGTGTACTGTTATTGGTTTTCAAATAACAGTTTTATTATTACTTAGGTACTTATTTAATTCATTTATATAAAATATTAATCGACAAATCATTTAAATATATTGTTCATGTAAAATCGATGACGTCAATTTATTTGATATAAAACATTTGGATACAACGCAATTGAATCATATCCAATTTTTAGATTTTTTTCTTTTATCTTTTACCAATTTCTGATGAATTTCATAAGACATTTATTTCTATCTCACGATATTTTTTAAGAATATAAATAACGTTAATCAACCTAATTAAAGTTAGTTATACGAATATTAAAACTTGTATTTATGGACATGTGTAAATAATTATGTTAGGTAAAAACTAAATATGTTTATATAGACATAGCATAAAATTGCAAACATAATATTAATCAACAACGGTACCAAATATTACCTATACTAACTTATTATATTTTATTTATATTATTTTTTCTTCAAATTTAAATTGCGACAATGAATATTTTCACATAAAATAGGCAAGGTATAGGAATACGATAAAATTATTTTTCAAGCGTTAGTAATAATTTAAGTCAATTGAAAGTTATTTGATTAAAATGGTATTATATGCATTCAAAACGAAATTTAGTTTTACAATGTGTTGTAGAAGATCTGAATAAAGTTGTGTCTGTTATAATTTTAAGATAGAATAATATTGTTTTTTTCTTTTAAGAACGCTTAGCTAATTTTTTTCTTATAATAACTAATACATTAATTATTAAAATATACTTTAAAAAATGATATATATATATTACCTATATATTATTTTATTTGTATAGATATAAATATAAGTGTGTTACAAATTTGTTTTAATTTTAAGGCAAATTTGTATTTTCCGTATACATAGGTGATAGCGATTGATATAAACTATAAAAGTATGACAATATTAAAACATTTGGATACTCACTATAGGTACAGGGTACAGTATTTATCATTGGTTTTATAATTACTCATCATAATAATTCGTATTATTATTATTATTATATTTATTATTAGTCAATATAATTTTTAAAATATATTCAAGTTGATAAAAAAAAACATCTATATATTATATCTATCTATACAGGTAACGATAGATTATAACCACGAATACCTATAATATTTAACACACCAATAAGGTCCGCTTATGTAATTTTCTTTACAGCTGTTATTTTGGATGTAAATTGAATGCATTCGGTCGTGTGACTTACTCAAAATACGATTCCCTCAAGGGCTCAAGATTATAATATTATAATTCTGTGCAAACATCGCACGCGGTGATGAAAATAACATAATATAGCACCTGCCTATTTTATCTTTCTCAACGCTATAGTATAATAATAATAATATCAGATAAAGTTTTACTTCACGAAAAATATATGTTATAATATAATATGGTTGTCAAAAATAAATAGCTTACAAAGATAGTTTTATACGTCACGTCTAGTGTATAACAAAATGAAAACAAGCACCATTTATATATTTATAAAAAATATTATTTGAGCCTGATTTAAAAGGATTTTTCTTATTTTCATATTTTTATTTAATCATAATATTCTCTAAACGTAATCAACTCTAATCGGACGATTAAACATTTTTTGTAAACAAAAACGAGCCTACCGATAACGTATTTTGCATGTTAATAATAACATATTACAAATAGATCAATAGATGAGTTTACAGTTCATTTAATTACGCGTAGCAAATCTAAAATACTATTATATATTATGTATATTTTGGTTTGCACGTAAGCTATTTGGAATTCAACAGTCCTCAAACTTTTTTAATTATTTTATAAACAGAAAATAATTATTATATACCTCTCGTATCTAATTTCAATTTTGATACGAAATTCGTGTTACAATCTAGTGGAAAATTGGGAATTAAATGCGAATTCAATGTAATTTCCATAATTTTTGCAATACAATGATCCGAATACTCTGTATATAAATATCGATTAATAATAACTGTAGACAAATATAAATTGTTAAACTGACCTCCCTGTAAATTCAGATGTTGTCAAGTTCCTTTTATAATTATTATTGTCTTAAGAATTTATTCATGTTTGACTATAAACATAAAATGTATATTTTATAATTAATGTATTATTATTTACTATAAAACAACCAAAGAATGCATAATAATAATTTATCTCACATATACAATGTATAACAATAAAATCTAATTTAAATACTAATAGTAATTAATAATTATAAACTATTATAATTTTTATTATTTACATTTACTACGTATAAGTACTAGTACATATAACCGATAATATTGAGCTTTCCATTTTAATGGGTATTTGAAAACTAAAAAGAAAAAACATATCTAATATTTTAATAATGTTAACATACAATAAATATAACACTATTCTAATACCAAAGGCTTTAAAATCGTAAAACAACATTTTTAATATGTTTATATGATAATTATAAAACATACTTTTAGTTTCAATAGAATTAAATTATCTTATTATCTTTTAAATTGTACACAACCCAAAGAGTCAACAGGAAGACTAAAGTTTATATAAGTGTAAGCGATACCAGAACAAATCAGATGACTGGTAACTGGCGTACTGAGAAGACCACAGACGAATATTCAAGAACAAGTCACATAACACTACAGATTATTGTAGTTTATTATAACATTTATTTACCGAGATGACTTTATTTAAATAAACGAATATTGTATTTAAATCATTGAGTTCAACTTAGACATTGCAATACGGATCCGAGTTGCTCTGGTTGGCACGCAATAAAATAATATTTTAATTTTTTGATCACAATACAAATTGATAACGATTCTTTTCTACCTTACATTTTTAAATGTCACATATAAAAAAAAACAATATTCTTAAATAGGGATATAATTTTTTTTAAAAAAATAATATGAATAACGTATTGCTTGATTTAAATAATCGATATAATTTTAGATTCTGAGCGAAGGAAAAAATGTATTTGTTTTACAATGATTTTTTTTTTTTTATATCTGAAAGCACGATTTCGAGTAGAAATAATAGAGCGATTACTACAAGTTGGGTATGTTTTCGGTAGTAAATTGCATCTAGTTAGTACTTTATTTAGCTTATTTTTTGAATTAATTCATCAATTACATATTATATTTCAATAAACTTTACCAAACCAAATGACTTTTGGTTCCGTTGATCACGGCTTCATTTTAAGATAGCTCGTGTTTCTTGGCATTGGTAAGCCTCTTCGTTCTTGATAAATTGTATCTTTCTAACAGGAAACGATTTGTAAAACTATCCGGTTCAGTGTCAGATTTGATCGATGTACAATCCAGTGTCCCTTAAGGAGCGCATTTGAATCGACTTCTTTTTAATCTGTTTATAAACTCAATTAGCAAATAGCGAAAATATGCCAAATTCTTCTTTACGCAGACGACATTAACATTTTTTTAAGTATTGACGCCCCTAATAACTGTAGTTACCTTTTTTAATCTGAATTATACATGTTTTACTCCCGAGTACAACGTTTTGGTCTAACGTTAAACCTAGATAAATGTCATATAATATCTCTCTTCAAAAGTCGTACTCCTATTCTCTACCAATATTTTCTGAATATTCTGAACTATACTCTTAAGCATTTTTTCCTTTATAAAAATCTTGGTATCCACATTTCCAACATATAAACTTTATAGTTGGTTAAGCTCATAAGGTTTTAAGCATCTTTAAACCCAATACTAAAATGTTTTTATCTGTCCTTTTATCTTCCTACACTCTATATTAATTTAGTTTGATTTATTTTAAAATATGGTGTAATAGCCATACCTGGCATAGGACAGTAGACTTAACGTGTTCAAAACAAATTCCTATCGTAAATTTGTTATATTGCCAATATCACTCAACCTAAACGCGACTATTCAATTATCCGTGCTTTAAAGAACATTCCACCAGACAACTTGATACTGACCGAAATTTTATTTCTATTTTCTACCATCAATAATAACCACTTAGATATTCCTTAATTCTTCTCAATGATTTCTTTCTGTATTCCATCTTATTCTACTAAATTTTACTCTCTTTGTTTTGTTCCTTTTCACAGAACATACTCTACATCCCCTACATCTCCTCATTTGTTACGCCACCTAAATGTTGCTTAATTATTTGGCATGTTAATACAATAAAATTTTTATTTTTATTTTTAAATCACCTGTATTTTAAAATTAGTTATATTCACACTGTAAATATTTCCATAAATAACGGCATAAATTAAATCGTAATAATAATGATATTTAAAATAAAATCCATTAAAATAACAGTTTAAAAATTAGCTAAATAGAGTACCAAGTGGATACAATTTTCTATCTATATTATATTCGAAAAAATACCTTATAATTTATAATTTAATTATTATTTCTGCTCAAAAAAGTGTCTTCTGGCACTGGAAAAAAAAAAAAAAAATACATAAAAAATCTTTGTAAAACCAATACATTCTTCGCTTTGCTCAGAATCTGAATTTATGAATCTTGTTTGGTAATTCAATTTAAAACATTTTCGGTAAAATACAACATTCAAAGCAATATAAAATATCGCAAAAACAATACTACTAAAGAAAATATAGTTATATTAAATTATTAATGATAGGTAAACATACTATTTTAAGATTAAAATTTTAAACAAATTTCAATTTAACTATTTATTCTGATAATTGTTATGACTAAGTATAAACCTAACTGCCATTACCTATAAACTACACAGAAGTCATTAAAAACCAAACTATGTGTAAATTTAAGTACATTTCTATAAATACGTTTTACAATAATATTAAAGAAATGATAATTTATATAATTATTAATTCTAATTAAAAATTATGCATGTAATTGTAAAAGTTACAAGTTTGAATAAGTATTTTAAATACGAAAATGTATCGACTTAACCAAATAATGAAAAAATTATAATCTTCAGTTTTAATTAAAATTATATATTATATAGAAAATATAAACATATTATAGTATTTTTATTTTATTTTTTATATAATGTATATTATGAACTAATTTTCAAATAATTTAACAATTAAATTGTTAACCATCCCATGAATCAAAATAAATTAAAATATCTGCATATTTTCTGATTTTTTAATGTTTATTATTCTAAAATATTTTATATTATTTTGTTTCTGTTGATAATAGATTAATATAATATTAAATAAAATATATATATGACATACGAGTATGTTTTATATACACTTATTAGGGTTTATGACTGACCAACGTGTGGTTTGAGTAAAATAATCCCTATTCCCTATATAAGTACCTATTATTTAAAATTATAATACCTTCATATAGAATAAACAATTTTTGAAATATGGTTATAAAAATAATGATTTAGATTTTAATCAAATACAATTAATTTAAATATTATTGTATATGTAGCTCTTTTGAGTTTAGACGTACAAAAATAATTTACTCATCACAACAGTAAATATTATTTTTACAATCCTTGTATGATTATATATCCTCGTATATATATATATATATATATATATTTCCGAATTCCGAGGGTCTGTTGCAATGTTCATTAAAAGTTAATCAAATTAATTTAAAACTAATGTGATGGAATACGATACACTGAGATAAATCAATAATCTACTATGCACATTCCATTTGTGTGTCAGATAAGTTGTGCATTAATTGACATTTGCATTTAAAATTAATTTATTGATTAATAATATATAAATTATATATATCCATTTATAACGATCAACCGTGAGAAACACTTAGGGTCTTCGAGTATATCTAATTCGAACAGAGATCATAGTTTTAATAATAGATTGTATATAGTTTCTTATAAATTGAATTGTGTTGTAAGGTTAGGGTTAAAAGTAGAGTTAAAAGTACCAATCCAATTTAGAGATTATCATTCGCATTTGCGTACAGCTAACTCACCGTAGTGATAATAATCGCGCGTAAGTAATGAAAACCATGGGATAAGAACGATTTTTAACGTGATTTAACGAAACCAGTGGACTTTATTTTATTTTGATAGTTGGCGAACGATACCTCAAAAGGTTGTTTTAGATTGAGTTAAAAATGCAAAAAGATACAATTATTACAAACGGAACAGGATTCAACAATATTTTATTGTTTTATTCTGTCTAATCTTGTGACATAATAAATAATTTTTCTTAATTATTGTACGTTTCTCTGATCTACGTTTCAATAGTCTGATACATCACTCATGTAACAACTAACAGAGACTTATTAGACACAACGTGAACATATCAAACGGACTGCTATATTGTTCCATGTAGTTATCGAATTTCCATGACTATATAATTATATTTGCATAATATGTTTGACTCAAAGTTCAAATGTTAGGATATTTTGATACGATATTGATTTTGCGACCTGTTTACCATTATTAGTTACATGAATGAATTATAAACTAAAACTACGAATATGCCCAAGACTCCAATACCGAATATATCTTTGTACATAAAACATACAAAATTCTAGGTTATACAAATATCCATTGTTTGGTAGGTGGGGAATTGAAATTATAACAATTAATACTTTACTGCACGTATAATAAAATTAATTCAATCTTAAATTATTTAAATGATTACTAACTTAGTTAACTAAAATGGATATCACATTAATATTGATCAGATTTGTGTAAAATAATTTAATATTTTTAAATATTAAGAATTCATCATAATCACATGTCTCTGAATATTTTATAATACATGTAAATAATATTTGTCTATACAATATATATTTATATTTATATTGTTATTAAAATTATATTAATATGTATATCACTATTTAATTAGAAATAATTTGATATTGATGATCAAGAAATTGTACTATGTTTTTCATATAATAATATAATATTGGGTACTTTTAAAGATTATTTTTTAAAAGTTATTTGAAATACCAAATTAACAATTAATATTCATTATAGGTACTTAAACCATTTATAAATATTTATACATTAATGATTATTGATATATTTATGTATAACAATATATAGTTTTACACCAATAATAACTTTAATATTAATAATAATACTATTTTTTTATTTATGATAAACATTATAAAATAGTAAATACAAAATATATTTTGCGACTTGACGGCGTCACACAAATCATTGAGCCATTAAATACAAAACATAATATTATAATATAACGCTCTATGTTTTCGCTTCTTTATTTTATACTAAAACATTCACAATAAAATAGCATCACGTAATTGGAATTTCCGAAATACATGTATATCAACCAAAATTTAAACTCGAAATATTTTCCATAAATTATAATTATTATTCCAACACAGTTGGTTTCTACGTATTCACGCTTATAAACGTTGAAATAATCTTTAATGTTGATAAAATAGTTAATTTGTGAAGTTACAACAAAAATACATGTTTATCTTTTTTCATGATAGATAGATAGATAGATAAATAGACATAGACTGTTATAAAGTAAAACATAAAAAAAAAATCATCATATTTAGATCACCCAAAAATCAGATATGCAGTAACTACGGATAAGTTTAATTTTAATTCTATTCGACATCTTGACCTATCACATAATAT
The DNA here is from genome assembly GCA_013282895.1 of Eriosoma lanigerum. Classification (NCBI taxonomy): domain Eukaryota; kingdom Metazoa; phylum Arthropoda; class Insecta; order Hemiptera; family Aphididae; genus Eriosoma; species Eriosoma lanigerum. The sequence goes on from CM023357.1 coordinate 45,644,010, forward strand.
ATAGATATTAATATATTATTACTACTTTCAATAAGAATTTTAGTACCTAAATAATGTTTTAAGAAATAATAATATAAAATAATAGCTCAAATATTTATACAATATAATTATTTCCTAACGTATGTTATAATATAATGTGTATACTGGAGAATACTTATTACATAATATGTCATTATGTATTCTCAGAAATAGTGAACCTATTGACTTGATTTTAATGAAATATCCATAGTTTACTATTTCATTATAAATATATTTATTTTTTATTACATAACAAATTTTTATAATTAAATTAAAAGTATAAATAAGCTTTTTAATGTTTATTATTTTGTGTTATTATTATGTTTACATATGTATATATATACTTTTTCTAGAAACTGCGTATAAAACAACTAACTAAACAATTTATCAATTGTAATTTGCTAATATTCTCTTAGTTCTTAATTATATTATCAAACTTTTTAATGGCTAAAATTTACTATCGGAAACATACAACTTAGGAAGTAGAATAAATTGCTATGTCTGCAATATTAGTAAGTAGAGTTCAACTACAAACTGACAATTACTCTACAATAAACGCGCTAAACTTTTTAATATTATCATTATATTGATTAACTGACATTAATTTTTTTTTTTTTTTATATATATATACCTATATATAAATATGTAGTATTTAAGTGTATAGCTTACTTCCATAATTTGTTGAACAAAGATAATTTTAAAATACGATAGCAATATTTGGCACATTTTTAATTCACACTAATTCAAACAATATTATATAATAGACAAGCCCCACAAAAATACAATTTTATAATTATTCGAAGACAATCGTAATTTTAATCAATAAATATTAATTAATACAATTTCAAAATACAAATTGTTTTTATCGTAAAATAGTATAAACCATAAGAAATAGTGTAACAATGTAACATTGTAATCAAAATATATAACACTATTTTCAGAGATTCAGAGATTGTCCAATTCTGGTTATGTTTAAGCTTTCTTGGTAGATTTATCACCAAATTTTATTTTAAAAAGTTTAAACAATTTTTAAATGATATTTCAAAATTATACATTTTATACTTTTGTTTGATGGCTGGATAATTTTGCACTTTTTTGATACTGTAAATTATTTTCTAGTACAGTTTGCAGATGATAAATTGTATGAAAGACTTTAGTATATACCTATGAGTTTTATTTTATTACTTTTATGTTCAAAATAAAATATAACGTTAAATATAATCTTATATGTATTAATAATATTTTCATGATTCATTTACATATTTAAAAAGTTGTAAGTACATTATATAGGTACAATATTTTTAGATTCTGAACGGAACGAGGAATGAATGTATTGTTTCTACAAAGGTTTTTTTTTTTATATGTATGAAAAGATTTTTTTGGGTAGAAATAATTGTCCGATTACCACAAGTAAAGTATGTTTTCGGTAGCAAATCGTACCATCTTGGGACTTTATTAAGCTTATTTCTCGAATTTTTAAAAGTTTTTCCTAGAAAAAGAAAAACTACAAATAAATGGCAAAAAATCGGCAAAATTACGACTTCTGTAATTTTTTATTTTATTTTTTCATGATAACTAATTGAGTTTCGATCGTATGGAAATTTTTTTTGAGTACTATATTGGTAATATACAAGTGTGGTAAAATTTTGGAAGGAATTTGTTGATTTTTCGGCCAAATATAAAGCATTGAATTTGTTTCCAAATAAATTAATATTACCTACAATTTTAGGTTTATTAATTTGAAAATTTTACAGAAGCCTAATAATATACTACTTAATATTTTAAAAAAATATTTTGAAAATCGTGGCTGAAAATTTTTTTTTATAGGATTTTTATTATTTTTTTTTTCTGATATATGAAAACATTTTATCGGATAGAAATGATGGTCCGATTCCTACAAATAAGTTACCTTTTCCGTACCAAATTTCATCTAGTTGGTACTTAATTTAGTTCATTTTTTGAATTTCCTAAAAAACTTTTCCTTAAGAAGCGAAAAATTGGTAAAATTGCGGTTTCCATTAATTAAAGTTTTTGTATTTTTTGATTATTAATTGAGTTTTGATCCTAGGGAACTTGTTCCTAAAAAATTTTATTGAGTACTAATATAGGTAATTTTGAAACGGATTGTTTTTTTTGGTAAAATATAGAGCTTTGAATTTTTTCCAAAAATGTTTAATATTACCTGCAGTTTTTAGTTTAAAGGTATGAAATTTTTATAGTAGCCTACTCATATACTATTTAATCTATTTACAAAATATTTTGAAAATCGTGACTGACAATTTTTATCATTAAATGATATCTCCTTAAAAATTGATCATAGTGACTTGAAATTTATTATGCATATTTATATATATAATTTACATTCATGGTAAATTTTGAAATAGATTAGCAGTATTATATATTGCAATACATTGAGATTCGCTCAAAATCGTATTTTCTAATGCAATATTATTGCATTCAAATCTTAATCATTTCTCTCTCTCCACTAATCTCTCTGAGGACCGAAGGGACGAAAGAGAAATGTCCACAATTGGTCTTTCCCACTATTTTAAATTATTTTTTGTTTTTGTATGAAACCGTAAGTAATAGTATTGTACCAGTATTATGTGTATACCGTAAATTTCGTAGTAATATCATTAATCATCGGGTCACTGGTTGTAATTTATTAAAGTTGTAATATTAATTTATCCATATTTTTTTTGGAAAATCTAAAAATCTACAAATCAATCAATTATTAATGATTTTATGAGAAAACTTAACTTGGAAACTTGTAAATATAGTTAATTCTAAATTTCCTGGAAAATATAATATAAAATTAAAAGAATAATTAATTTAAACTTTGCAATAAGTTATCAATAGTGTTATTGTTACAATATTGAATAATAGTTAATATCAAAATATTTGTTGATGTATAAGTTAAGGGTAGGTATCTCATTTTAAAACTGTGGTATCACTTAGTAATTAGTATAAGAGTTTATTACCAATTATTCTTAAATATAGCTCTATAGTAAGATTTGATAGTTAACTAGGGGCGTATCTAGGACGTATCTTTGAAGTGGGTGGGTACAATCAATACAAAAACAAATTATTGCACACCTAAATTATCGAAAATATGTTAATTATAATAATGTGATAAAACAATGCAAATTTAAAATACATATTAAATAGTTACACTTAATATTATATCATCTATTTTTTTATACTTAAATTATATAACTAGCATAGTGTAATAAAGTGCAACTTGTATTATTGCATTTTGCTTTTATATTATTTAGTAACTGACAATGGTCAAGATAGTACTGCTTAAATGTAAGAAAAAAAAGTGTGAAGGTCGATTGTAAACGTTCCTCTTTCGTCCCTTCGGTCCTCGGAGAAATTAGTGGTTTATTATACTTAAGATTTGAATGCAATGATATTGCATTAGAAAATACGATTCTGAGCGAAACTCAATATATTACAATATGCTATACTGTTAATCCATTCCAAAATTTTACCACGTGTGTAAATTACGAACGTAAATATTTAAAACAAATTTCAAGTTCCTACGATCTTAACATAATTAGTTATCAAGAAATAAAATAATGAAACCGTAATTTTGCCAATTTTCAGGAACTTTTATTTTAAAAGCTTATAAAAAAAAATTATCAGTTACAATTTTTAAAATATTTTGTAAAAATATTAAGTAGTATACGTCTAGACTTCGATAGAATGTTTAAACCAATAAACCAAAAATTACAAGAAACATTAAACATTTTTGGAAAAAATCCAAAACTCTATTCTAAGTCATAAAATCAACCATTCGTTTCTAATTTTTTTTCTTGTAATGAAATTCACCTAAGTAAATGTTCAAAAAAATGTTGAAGACACTATGATTAAAACTCCATTAGTTATCATGAAATTAAAAAACTTAAAATTTCAGAAACGTTATTATGCCGATTTTCCACCATTTTTTAGTAGTTTTTCTTCTCCCAAGGAAAAGCTTTTGAGAAATTCTAAAAATGAGCTAAATAATGTACCAACTAGATGCAATTTGCTACCGAAAACATACCCTACTTTTGGTAATTGGACTATTATTACTACCCGAAAAAGGTCTTCATACGTAAAAAAAAAATATAATATTTATTTCTACTAAAATTATTCAAATTTTAGAAGCTTATAAAATAAATTTGCAACTTACGAGATTTTGAAATATTTTGTAAAAATATTATGTTCTTTATTATTAAACTCTGATAAAATTTTCAAAGCGATAAATTAATAATTGGCGGAAATATCAAACATTTTTGAAAAAAGTTCAAAGTTTATTACTGGACCAAATAATCAACCAATTCATTCCAAAATTGTACACTTGTTTATTACCTTTGTTAATACTAAAAAAAATTTTCAAGTCTCTACGATCAAAACTTAGTTAGTTATCACGAAATTAAAAATTGTTTAATAATAATTTCGTAATTTTGCTGATTTTTTGCCATTTTTTGGTAGTTTTTCCCCTCCCAAGGAAAAACTTTTGAGAAATTCGAAAAATGAACTAAATAAAGTACCAACTAGACACGATTCGCTACCGAAAGCATACCCTACTTGTGGTAATCGGACCATTATTTTATTGCGACTTTACACATGTACACCAACTTCACGGTAGCACTACACTAAAGCTCAAAATTCCTGAAACCGGTCTTAAAATCTTTATTGGCACTTGTTAGACGTTGTAGAAGGTTATTAGAATTTGTTAGAAATTTCATAGCGACTTATTATTATTTGACATTATGCATATCGAGTTATGATATGCAATGTTAAATGATCGTATGGATCGGACGGTTGGGCAATGAACAAGACAATAAAATAGAGAATTATATTGAAAATTCTAAGTAAAACAAATAATTTTTATAATATTATATTATCGTATACGTAATTTATAGATAGTTATGTTTTTAATAAAAAAACAATAAATGATTAGGTAAATAATTTTGCAAAGTTTATAACTAATTGCAATCAATAATCATTGATATTCCTGGATTCCACATAATAACGCAATTATTTAGTAGATAGTAGTTGCTTGATTTTTTATATTTAATGGTACGTTTTCGTTTGTGCCGTTGACTGTCACTGCTCAAATTAAGTCATATAATTTTTTAGTTTTCTACATATCATACAAAATCATTGTGCTAAAAATTAGAACTTAATTCTCATAACTATTATTATTGTTTTAATTGTGTTATTAATATTTTTATAAATTGTAATTATAAAATTTAAATGTAATACGATTCGATACACGATTTGCTGTAATTTCACGCTAGAAATAAATTTAAACAAGTCCTGGAATATTTTTTTTAATATTTTAATATTGTGATATCGAGTGTTTTCTGAAGAAATGTTCAATATGTCTAAGAAAAAAATACAAAAAGTAAATCCTTAATTATATATTTCTAAATAGTCAATCAACAGTTTTAATAGGTAGTACATGAAATAATATTTGTTGTAAAACAGTTTTATTCGAATTTTGTTTTACAGAATCAGATTGCGTCTAGTAAAAAATACTTAAAATATCCACAGATATATTATAGGTATAATTATAATATACCTATATAACATTATAACAAAAGTTTAGATTTTAAATTACGAGTATGTATAGTATACTAGTTTTAATCTTAATATGAACAATTCAATAACATTGAACACATTAATTGTATAATTATATTTATTGACAATTGCAATTGCAAATGTATATTTTATTTTTCATTAAAAGTAAACATTTACAATGTATTATGATTATTTGTTGTACATATATAATCACATTTATAGTAAAACACTTCATACACAGACTCTTATAATAAAGGATTATTCGTAATGAATAAAAATAAAAATTTCTTAAGTACCTTAAAATGATGTATATAACTTATATAAAATAACTTTTGTTAAATAAATTAAAAAAAAATACAGACAACTTCATTGTTATAAATTAAGAATAGATATCTAAAATAATGTATGCTGATTTGATGTGTTATGTTAACCTATTGTGTGATTTATATTTATGTTATCTTGTTATAATCAAAACGATAATAATAATTATAAGAATTAAGTTCTAATTTTTAGCACAACGATTTTGTATGTTATGTGGAAAACTAAAAACTTATATGACTTAATTTGAGCAGTGACAGATAACGGCACAAACGAAAACGTACCATTAAATATAAAAAAATCAAGTAACTATCCACTAAATAATTGCGTTATTACGTGGAATCCAGGATTATCAATGATTATTGATTGCAATTAGTTATAAACTTTGCAAAATTATTTTACCTAATGACATATTTATTGTTTTTTTATTAAAAACATACCTATCTATAAATTACGTATACCACAATATATTATTATGTAAATTATTTGTTTTACTTAGAATTTTCAATATAATCCTCTATTTTATTGCCTTGTTCATTGCCCAACCATCCGATCCATACGACCATTTAACATTGCATATCATAACTCGATATGTATAATGTCAAATAATAATAAGGCACTATGTAATATCTAACAAATTCTAACAACCTTTTAACAACGTCTAACAAGTGCCAATAAAGATTTGAAGACCGGTTTCAGGAATTTTGAGCTTTAGTTTAGTGCTACCGTGAAATTGGCACTACATGTCTAAAGTCACTAAGTAATGTCTAACAAATTCTAACAACTTTCTAATAACGTCTAACAAGTCTTAAATAAGCTTGTTAGAGATATTAAAAACAAATGTGCTATGAGTGTAGTGCCAACTTCTTATATACAACTATCGTTATATTGATTTATTTTATATTTATATAATAAAATTATTGTTAAATGTATCAGAATACAATTTTTAAGTATGTTTATTTAAGGTAAATGTATTGAAATATTTTAAATATTTACGAAAAATAGCAACTTACTACAATCTAACTTCTCTGAAATATACATATGTAAATTTCTAATTTTTGAGTATAATATATTTTGAATACTTGAAATAATAAACTTAAGTGACATGTAGAGTTTTTAAATTTTATTTTGAGGTATATGCAATTGAAATAGTATGAGTATTAAAATATAAAATAAAATAAATGTTTGTTATTTTAAAAATAAAAATGACTAAGCTGACTAGTTTAGACATAATATTTGTATAATGGTTATTTGGTTAAGATTTTAGGTTTTATTATCATATTATTATAGCATACAATCATACTACTAATTATACGATTTTTAGTTTAAGTTTTTTGAATAGTATTTTTTTAACAAAAAAGATGTCAAATATTATATAAAACTCTGAAAATTACGATAGATATAGTTTAATGTGATTATTTAAATCAAACATTTTATCTTACCTTCTACTTTCAACAAGGTTTAGATAAAGAATACTATAACAAAGCAATTTTCTTTAAACAGTACATAATTTAAACATTAATATGAGTGACTATAATTATTTTATATTGCATAAGTTATTATTTTATAAAATCACTTTGTGTAATGAGAATAATTGTTAATAAACGGTATGATAATATTATATGTAAGCATACTAAAATAATCATATTTTATTAAATAATTAAAAATAATACAAATAAATAAATATAAAGTTCCATGATGCTCTATGTATGGAATTATTTATACATATATTTTTGTAATTTTAAAACATTTTTTATAGAGTTTTATATCTAATATTATATTAATTAATATAATTTGCTTCGATGAATTTGTCTCAAAACTAAAAATCATTAAGAATATATTTCTTATAAAATTGGTACCTATAATATTTTCATCAGGGTATCTAATATAAGAAATAAATACATATGTTATTTACTCTACATTTATATATTTATATTTTTTCTTTTATCATAGTCTGTATTATATGATATATTCTTCAATATTTAATTATTTAGTTAGTTAATAAAATTTGAATACAACATATGAAATTTATAAACTAAAATATTATTTTATTCAATCATTATTAAAATGAATTATATTAATTTTTATATTTTCTAAATTTCTTTAAACATCATAGTAATAATATAGTATTTTATAGTATCATAAGAATTTAAAATATTTTTAACGGGAAATCTAAAAATAAAAAATAAGTTAAAATGTATTATACAAAACACACACAACTAACATAATCACATGTTAATATTCTACAGATACTGTTATTATTATAATTTAAAAACAATAGTTTTTATACAACTATGATCAATGAGAATTACCCGATTTCAATATTCAATTATTTTTAGGAAATATAAGAAACTTCATTAATGAAAATATTTATTCTTATTATTCTTAATTGTAAAACTGTTATTCATTTGAGTAGCTTCAAATAAACTTAATTAAATTATATAATACCTATATAAAACATATATTTATTTTCATTATAGGTACCTATAAAGTGCTTAATTTTTTATATTTCCAAGAAAAAATGAAAATGGAAATAGGTCATTGCTCATATAAGTATTAGAATTATAAGTTTAATTTAAGTTTAATGTTGCACATAAATTGTGTACCTACTAAATAATAAATGTATCCCCAATATGGCAATATCATTCCACCTATTATTCCCACGTATACACCACTGTTATTTAACCTATGCATATGTATAGTTATTTTTTTTAAAAAAATATACTTTTGCGACTTATAAAATAATATTAAGATTGTACATTGGTACAAACTGAAACGTTTGTGTTTTGTCATAAAGAAAACGCGAAAACTAACTACAAAAATGGTATCCGGAAAAAAACGTTAAAACATTTTCCCTTCCCGTAGCGAATAATAAATGCTCTTAGTCGTAAAACCCTTCTTGCGAACTTGTAACAGTGGCAAAGTTTATAATAAACTCTGGCGAACTTTAGTGATAAATTACTATAACGTGAATTAACACCGCGGGTAACATTGCGATTAAAACATTGAAACAATTTGTCCTGCTTGCTGCCGAATGTTTTTTGATTGCAAACATTAGTCAAGTAGATCAGTTCAATAAACTTTGACAAATATTTTTCTTTATCAGGCACCAATACAGAATATATTATATTTTTGTACCTACCTATATACTGTTGTCATAAAATCAGTAAAACTTTTAAACATACTTATTAAAAATTCTAATAAAATAATATGAATTATGACCATACGAAATATTTTGCAGATATTAAAGTGGTTAAAAATAATTATTATTATTAATTACAGTGTGTTAAAATTGTAATTATAAAGTTATATTATGTCTAGATAGTAGGCACTGATAATTAATTGTAAGAGTCAATAAAATGTTAACTTTTTTGTTAAAAAATTACATAAAATTCAAAAATAATATGTGAAATATAGAAGTGACATAAGCTTTATAATCTTTTTTAGTAAGTGATAATTAAATTCCTCCTCTGAAACCAAAACTTTTTCGAGTAATAAAAACAACACTCAGGCTGGTGCTAAACATAATAGCGGTCGAATCTCCTACTTACATACATATGCGGGTCAACCGCCTTAAATATTATGACCACGTTGTATAATTTATATGGATATTTCAATTCGGGAGGTTTGACCGCTACACGTAGCATTAGTCTTACTTAACATTGAATAATTTAATTTAAATTATTGAACTCCTAATATTATGGAAATCATATAATAGGTATAGAAATAAAATATAGATTAAATTATTTTATAGAATATTTTATTATAAGATAGGATGCGGGATCTGCATTTTATGTAACTAAATAATTTACTTTTTTGAAAATCATCACTCGTCGAGACCGTAATGCCGTAGTTTAACTTCGTAGGATTCAAATGTAGGATTCGATGTATTGTGAAAACTCATAGTATCTAGAATATTTTACGTGGATTTAGATTTCATTATCCATGGATTTTTTTATTTTATGATAATTTAATATAAGACTTTTTTTTACTTGAGTGTTTTACTCGTGAGAGTTCGCCGCTAGCGGGTCTTATGAAAGGGAATTGTACAATTTGTATTTATTGTGTTGTTTGCCTTCAAAATATAGTAAACATATTATTATTTTTATAAACCTTTCTTTGAATCTTTAAAAATTTGTTTTATATTGTTTTTGTAAATAACTGTACACGAGAATACCAAAAATAATTATTCTATAAAACATTCGAAAACCTCTAAACTACCAATTAATCTTACAGAAAATGTTAACAGCGAATCGCAGAAAATTCACAACATTATTAAAAATTATTCCACAATATTTAACATAGATATATCTGCAAATATATATCATATATGACGTAACTTGTTGTAATTTTTAATCTATTATATCGTGGAATGAAAAATTATTATTATTATTATCAGTTATCAATACTTCCCGAGAAATTATTATCCATTTCGTAGCTACAACACAAACACTATTTATATAATAATATTAACTAGTTATTTTTAATTATATGAGCCGGTCAAAACATTTGCCTCTCCCTTTGAAAAACTTAAATGACGCCACTGAAGAAATACAAATTTAAACATTTAAGAGATTAAAAATTAATTTTAAAATATATATTTCTTCTACTATTATTGTACAGTTTTTTAATTATTTTTAAGTTTATGACTAATGTTTAATTTAAGACTAAATATTATTAACTATAATTCGTAACGCATATTAGATAACATAATAATAATTAAAAATTATATTTCATGAAATACAAATTTATCCATAGATTATAATTAATAATTTATCAAAACTTAATTTAGGGAAATTATCTACATTTATAATAATATCTCCACTATTTTTGTTATACAATATTTCAATCACCTTGTATGTTTGAATTATTTCTAACTTATAAAATAAATACAACTTGAAACTAAGTAATTATTCTTAACAATTGTATATTTTATTTTGCTGTAAATTTAATAATATTAAATTTAATTGGAAAGATCAAAATGAAGCAAATATATTTTAATAGTCCTGAACTTCTGCATCTGGTATATTAAGGGTTGTCAAACTTTCTTGGATCAATACAATCTAAAAGACTTTTAAAGTTAAATAGGATAACCTTAAACAAAATTATTTTATAACATAGTAATGAAAATATAATGTATAGCCCAATAAATTGTGACAAGATAACACTTCGAAAAATAATGAATAAGCATAATGAATCTTTATTCATGATGAATATAATTGATTATTACTGGTTTATGCCTATTAAGGAAACATAAATATGTTTAAAGAAATAAATTCTGAGAACAAAATCGTAACTGTACATTTTTATTTTTAATGTATTAACATTTTGATTCTAAATCACATTTAAATTAGATACTTAATAATATATTTAAAATTAAAGGAAATATTTAGATAATTTAATACTTGATAATTTTTTGTCGAGTTGGTATACAATTAATTACACCTTTTAAAATATATAATATATTATATATTTTGATTTTTAACCTAAAATTAATAATGGGTATGATTATTAACACATAATATCCAAGGACGTCTGCAGAGGAGTTGACTAGGGGAAATTGCTCCTCTTGACTTTTATTGGTCAATTTTCATAATGCTTATGTAATTTAAAAAATTATAAAATAAACACGTTTTAATCATTTTTACGTTACTAAACTATGACAATTTCCTGCAGACATCCTTTATGTATAACAGATAAAATATAACATCTAATTTTATGTAATTTTATTAGATGCTAAATCAATAGTGCCTGCTGAAATCAAACGAGAAGAAATAAGTCCATACTGGTCGTTCAACGAAAGTGCTGACATATCCAAATATGAAAACTTTGACCATAGAAAATTCTTAAGTAAATAAAACTATATTATTATTTATATTTATAAATTATTTGTTACTATATGTCTATAAATACATAATTTATAATTGACACGTTTAATATTTAAAACATATTAAAAATATTTATATATTGCTGACTGCTGTTTGCCAACGTGCATTTTACGTGTATTTTTGTCTTCTAAACTAAAATTTAAATTAATTTGTGTTTCTGGTGAAATTCGCGAAATCACGGTTACTTTATACATTTTATAGTAATGTTGGAGAAAATCCAATATTTCATATTATTTCCGACACGGGCTCAGTCTTGTAATTTAGGAAATTCTCTAAGTGCTCACTGCACTCAGCCAAGTTAAAAAGTAAAGTTCAAAATATTGTCAATACCTTAATTATTTCTCAAAAATTAGGTATGTATAGTTTAGTAATTATTTTAAAATTGTTTGATTACCATAAGTCAGCCCAAATACATAAGTTTATCTATTTAAGTAGACAGGTATTATATTCTTCAATCACCTATTTATAGAGAACTTTTATTATTATTCTTATTATTATTTTTACACGTAGAATAGTTTTCAGCTAACTTAAATTAAATATATTTTATTTTATATCAAGATTTTCTAAATTGATAAGTCAATTATTAATGTACAAGTTATGTTTATTTTTTATATTTAAGTCTAAAATTATTTAGTTCATTTTTCAAATTTCTCAAACAATTTTCCATGGGATAAAAAAAACTATTAAAAAATGGTTGAAAAACTGCAAAATTTCACGAAAACTATGATTATGATGTATTTTATTTTAAATACACATATATTATGATAAATTAATAACCAATACAATTTTTAATTTAAGCAATGAAGCGTTTTTTGAGTATTTTTATAGACAGTTTACATACGTGGAAAATTTTTGGAACGGATTGGTTAATTTTCTGTCTAAATATAAAAGTTTGAAATATATTCAATAATGTAATTTTTTTCTCAGCAATTTTAATATAACTTATAATTTTGGGTTTGGAGTTTGGGTTTATAAACGGTTTGGACATTCAGGCTGAATTAAGGATCTATGGGGTCCCGGGATTGAAATTTCATATGGGCCCTTTTGACAAAACATGCTTTATAAAATTACATTTTTTTAAACTATTTTACAAATATAAATTACAGTTAAAATTTTACAAGAAAGATAAAAGAGTGTTATACTCGTATAATGTAAAAAAATAGCATTTTATCGGATAATTTTTTTTTTTCTTGCTTTACTTAAAGACAACTCTTTTAGTACATTATTTAAGTCTATTGATTTAAATTTTTAACAAATCTTTCTCAGAATATAAAATTATTTGTATCTGTTTTCTTGGATTCGAATGGTTCTATACTTATTTTTTATTTTAGTTAATTTTGATAAAGTTCTCTCGGCAGAACAATCTAGCCACAGGAATCGTTTTTAATGATGTAAATATATAAGAATTGTTTTCATTATATTTTTTAGTTAAATGAGTTATTAAAAAAATATGGTAGTATCACAGACCACAGTGTATAAATAACATTAATAATATTTGATTATATAAATAAAAATAACAGTAAAATACGTCTTTTCAACTAAAGTATATTTATAAGTGTTTAGTTGTTTTTGTCGATAAAAAAATTGTTATTTTAAATATATAGGTAAACTATAATTTAAAATTTACAGAAAAATGTGTGAGGATTCAAAATTGAGTATTTTCATAGTTATGAGTGGTAAAATTTTAGAGTGAATTGGTTGAATTTTTGTCTAAATATAGAGCTTTGAAATATATTCAAAAATGTAATTTTTTCTCAAAAATGTTAGCAAAATTCTTTACCAGTTTTTGCTTCATATTTTGTTGTGTTAATAATTAATATAAAATTTTGCTATTAACATTTGTCTATAACAATTAAATCAATAAACAAATATAAATATTTAATTTTTTATTTAGATCAATAAGTTAAGAATAAAAATGTTAAGCGGTTCGTTTAGTTTATTGAAGATAATGGTACAAAAATATTATGTAGCACCTACATTGTAGGTTAATTAAAAAAAACATATTTTACGATTATTTTGTATTTTTTCTTATGTAATACTTTTGAAAAATATTTTATTCAAACTACAAATATTTTTCTGTATTTATACAAGCTAACCATTATATTTATCGATTTTCAGGAAACCAAGGACTTTGATAAGGACTTTAATACATATACATAAAGTTTTATTAATATGTATACTATTATATTATCCATTATAGTTTCACTGTAAATAACATGAAAATAATTGAAATAATTTTAAAAGTTTTTTAGAACTTTGATTTAAATATTTACCTACTAGTGAAATGGTGACCATAATGTGGAGACGAATATTAACAGACAAATAACGTTAGCATAATCAGCTTTAAAGTGTCTTCAAAAACCAAAATCGTATTATCGTGATGCGGGTGTTATAGTATTACGTTAAGTTTGATTCATTCCGATCTCCACTCATACCGAGTAAATTTTATAAATGTGAGATAAAAAAAAATGAAACATTCAGCAAAACTAAATGTATTTAAAATACCTAATATAAAACAATTTCTTTAAGCATATTTGTTCTCAAATTCTAAAACTAAAAATAACCAAACTCTTGGTACATTTTGAAATAAATAATTTACAATGATTTTTTACAATTCTTAGACAGTACAATATATAAAGTATATATAGTTAAACTTGATAAACGAAGAAAAATAATCCATTTAATATCGTTTATATTTATGTGTATGCTATATTTTTAACGAAATATACTTAAATGAAATCAGTAAATTACTAATTTATACGTTTTTTTTCATATTTGTCTCTGAATTTATTATCAATAGTATGTGCGAGTAAATTACGTAAAATAATTTAATACTCAATGTTTGATGTAGGTACTGAAATTTTTTTGTACTAAACATATAATATGACCTATTGTAAACGTAATATTTTTATAACGTATATTGTAAAGTGTCAAACTTGCACTTGGATGGTTGCAAATATTATGTATGGCTATATTGTAATTTTTTGTTTGTTAATACTGAAAAGAAGATTTATTTGGTCATTTGCGTTACTGTCGTAATCAATTGAAATATTATTATAAAATATTATCCTGTGAATTGTAAAAATGTGAAAATATATTAGAGAATATTAATATAAGCCTTAAAAATGAACGTTAGGTAATATTTTAAAGAATTTTAATATATAAAATTGCCACGTATTCTCTATACCTGCCTTTATTATTAGGTTACAATAATTTCGTTTAATCTATTTTATTATATTAAAAATATTAATATTGTATTTTTATACACTTTTCTTAAAATATTGCAAATAACTATTGTACATAAATTTTATTTAATTTTATTAATAATTAATATATTCCTAAAATATTATAATTGTTAGTAAATCTATAATTTCTTATTAGATACTTTTATACATAATGATTTATCAAATATACTCGCTCAAATATTTACCCTTAATGATATTATACATTTACGAGGTCTGTCCGGAAAGTATCGGGCCTACCTTTATATTTTCGTGCTAGCGTTATTCTTTATCATCTGGTGGGTGGCATCCTTCAAAGTAATCCCCACTTGATTGAATAACACGGTTCCATCGATGTTTCCACTTTTCAAAACAGTCCTGGAACTCATTTTTAGGGATAGCCTTAAGTACAATCGTCGCATTGTTTTCAACCGTTGTTTTGTCATCGAATCGGTGTCCTTTGAGTGGTTTTTTGAGTTTTGGAAACAGCCAAAAGTCACAAGGGGCTATGTCGGGACTGTATGGAGGTTGTCGAAGCAATGCGATATTGTGTTTGCTCAAAAACTGCTGCACAAGATTGGATGAATGCGCTGGCGCATTATCGTGATGGAGAAGCCAGTCACCACTTGCCCAAAAGTGCGGGCGTTTTCTTCTCACTGCATCACGCAAACGTTTCAAAATTTGAAGGTAGTACTCTTTATTGATTGTCTGACCTGTTGGTGCATATTCGTGATGCACAACACCTTCACAATCGAAAAAAACAATCAACATTGACTTAACATTGCTCCGACTTTGACGTGCTTTTTTTGGTCTTGGCGATTCAGGATGCTTCCACTGTGAAGATTGTTGTTTTGTTTCAGGATCATAACCATAAACCCATGATTCATCACCAGTAATAACCTTTCTAAGCACATTATCATCATTATTGACCATTTCCAGATTGTCCAGAGCGATTTCTAAGCGAATGTTCTTCTGCTCAGCTGTGAGCAATTTTGGGATGAATTTCGCACACACGCGTTTCATTCCTAAATTTTCGGTTAAAATTTCTGAAATGATAGTTTTTGGTATCCCAAGGTCTTCTTCTAGTTCTCGCACAGTCATACGACGATCTTGTTCGATTGCAAGTCGCACCCGCTCAATATTATCTGCGGTTTTTGTCGTCGAAGGTCGGCCGGAACGAGAATCACTATCAACAGAAGTGCGACCATCCTTGAACCGCTTATACCACTCTTTTATTCGTGTTTTGCTCATACACTCACTTCCGAAGGCCTTTTGCATCATTTCAATAGTTTCCGAACTCGTTTTTCCGAGTTGAAAGCAAAATTTGATGCAAATTCGTTGATCTTGTTTTTCAGTCATTTTTGACAATATCAAAATCCGACGAACGTGAAAAAGGCACTGTAAACAAAGACACGCTGCGCATGAACTATACGTTCGGCAGATGTCAGTAAGTAACCAATAGATTTGTGAGGCTTTACTGTTGACGTTTCTGTCCAGCAGAGGTCGCTCGAACACTATGGCGCGAAGATATAAACGTAGGCCCGATACTTTCCGGACTAACCTCGTATATATTTCTATTATATTATTACTACATTACTTTAACTATTCAATAAACTATATTTTAATTACATTAATAATATATTAACAAACCAGAAACTTAAATGAATTAAATGATTTATAATAGGAATAGAACTATGATTGAGGAATAAATCAAAAGAAAAAAATCGAGTGAATCATTTGATAAGTTTGTGTATAAGAGAGATACAATCAACTAAGATATGAAAAGTATAGGTATGTAATGTATGCATCAGTATCTTTCTCCTTCATTTTTAATCACAACCTTATTTATAACTTAGTCTAATGTGAACAATCTTTCCTATGTAAAAATGCTTATTTGCAAATTCGGAACTGTACTACTATTATTACAATTTATTATAACATACTATCGTATGTCCTACTTATAATTTAATAACATATACTTATTTCCTAATGTATTAAAAACAATATATAAATAGATATCAATATATTTTAATCCTAATGAATAATACAATCATGTTTTGATATACTAAGACATACAAAAAAATTTAATATTAATCTTAAATTGTAAAGCATTTAGTATAGGTTGATTAGACCGCAATGAAGAAAATAGATTTTTTAAGCAATCTTACGTAAGTCTGCCTGCCAAAAAAATTTTTTAATTTTTTTTAAGTAAGATAAAATTCTTGCAAATTCGATCTTAATTTATCAATTTAGACTCTCTAGACAAGATCAACTAAATATAAAGAGGTTAAAAGTATAGTCGTACAAAAGGTACTATTTGAAACGCATTAAAGTGTTTAGTGTTTGACAGATTGCAATGATCGATATATTATTATTTTTCGCATTTTCTACAGCAGTTTTATTTGGCGTTTGGTATTACTTTGGTTTACTCTCGTATTCTCTTGACGAAAAATCAATTTTTCAGCATGGTTGGTTTACAAGACGATCAGCCTCATCAAAGAGGTAGAAAAATAAATTTACTATGCCTTAAAATAACTTCCTACCTAAATCAACGTATGATGTGCATACTTATATATATATACGATGAAGAGGGTGCAGTCGCATTGTCGGTGTTGACATGTCGGGGCGGATACTAGAAGAAATGCGTTAGTGTTAATTTCACACACTTGAAATTTTCGGCGCGTTGAATGCGAATAACGATTATTGCGCTTCAGATGATGTACACAATACATATATACACGTGAGCCAACTGTGCAAAACTACATTAATTACCACAAGCTGCACTGCATTAAGCAGTATGTACAACGTACCCGTTCTAGACAAACACTCATTTCGACAAATATGTACTAAATTAATGTCTAAACATGTATGCATTATGAATTCAATATTAAAACGACTGTTTTATTTATATAGGTATAACATGAGCGTGGTTCAATTAGTCAAGTATTCTATTTTCTACTATCCTATTTGTTATATTTGGACCATTATTTCCACCCAAAAAAGTGCTGGAAACATTATAAAAAATCTTTGTAAAACCAACACATTCGCTCAGAATCTAAAATATATTTATAGGACATTCATATTGCTACTTTCTAAGACAGGTTCATTCAAATCACTGTAACTGAACATTTAAGTGTTTTTAAACCACGTTTGAAGTCGATAGGAAAACATTAAGTTGATTGTTTAGGCAAAAAACAACATGTTTTATTATACCTATATTTATTTCTTATATTGTATCGTGAAAATATAAGTGTGCCATTATTCCATTAAATAAAAAGGTTAGCATTCCTAACTTACGCTGTACGAGAATTTGGTCTTTTTAGTGAAGAAAAACACTAATATTTAATGAATATTTTATTAATGAAACAGATGACAATGAAACTTTTTCAGTGTAAAAAATAACCTCGTATAAACTCAAAATAATTCATTGGTGTGGTATTAGGAGTTGGTAAAATATAATTTTGAAATATTACAGTGTTATGTGCCATTATATAGCTATTAATAATTATGGAATGACAAACATTTTTCTTTTATTAATATTATAAGGTAAATTGTATTTTTATTTAACATATTTTAGATTCTGAGCGAAACGAAGAGTGTATTGGTTTTACAATGATATTTTTATTTTGTTTTTATGTCTGAAGACACTATTTTGAGTAGAAATAATGATCCGATTACTACAAGTAGGGTATACTTCTAGTTGAAAATTTTTCAAGCTCATTTTTCGAATTTATCAAAAGCTTTTCCTTGGATGAAGAATAACTACTGAAAAATGACGGAGAAATTATAAAATTGAGGTTGTCGTGAATATGATTTTAAATATTTTGAGACAACTAATGCAATTTTTTAAGTAGAGACTTATATTTATTTTGAGCATTATCATATGTAGTTTACACACGTGGCAAAATTTTGAAATGGATTATCAGTATAATACCTATATTATATATCTGACTGAGTTTCACTTAGCTATTATATTATTTAATGTAATATCATTGCACTCAAATCTTAATTATAATAATAAATCACCGATTTCTCTGAGGACTGAAGGGACGTAGAAGGACCGTTCAGAATCGACCTTTCACTTTTATAATTTTGTACGAATTGTCGAGATGCACATGTAGGTAGTTGTAACTAGACAGGTCTTTTTTCAATATCACTATCTAATTTTAACAAGAATTGGATACATAATATTCTATATTTATAAATAGATATGCACAAGATTAACTGACCACCTATATTATTTACTTATCTGTGTTATTGTTTTTTGTATACAGAAAATGTACTTCACATCGATATTTCCGATATGGTAACCGATGACCAGCCGCCACCGATCAAACTTCGGACTACTACGTTAGCACCGTCCACGTCGACTCCCGAGCCTATTATTCACGTTGGCACAACAAATCTGACAGTCCAACTAGGCAGCACAGCGTTACTTCACTGCGAGATAGGCAACTTGACCGATAAAGTTGTAAGTATTAACACGATAGCTAGCTTTAAGATTAATATTGAGCGATCCAAAAATATTGATTTATGGTACAATTCAGGGCTACTTTTGAGTGTACTACGTCACACTATTAATATTTTAGTAATGAATTACTATTATCATCTAAATTCCTTATTTACTTTATTATTATTACAATACGTATTATAAAAATTATAAAGAAATGTCTAAATCACTAACCATTACGTATTCTAAAAAAAATTAATTAAAATTGATTATTTTTTTTATAAACATTAAGAATAATATTTAAAAAATAGTATCAAGGTGTAAAACTTTACACATTCAAAGTTTAAAATCTAAAAATTATAAAAATATAAGAAATGAAATTGCCTTTAGTTTTTCACTAAAAATAGTATTTTGAGTCAAACCTACATCTTATTTTAATAATAAGTAAAGTAGTTAGAGGTCTTCAAAAGTTGAGTACTTTTGTAAGGATTTAATTTCACATTATTTTATATACAAATTACTTCTAAATTATCTTATACATAAATTATATAACGATAAAACTTTATCTCCCCAAGCACAATGTGTATATATATTTATTTGCAACAACAAGTCTACATAATATTTCAATAGTTGCTTATTAGTTATTACCAATATTTGGAACTTAAATAGTAATAAAAAAAAAAAATAAAATGTACCTACTATTTTATGTAGCATGTGATTATGAAATAATTGAAATTTGCATAAAAACATTAAATTTTTTTTTTTAATTGTGTAGGTAGTATATACCAGTGTCCAGTAAAAATATTATGCCGGGTTTGATGCGCGGGTTGAATATTAATTATTACCCGTTTTACTCGGGTAATATCATTACAATACTAATTACGATACAATACTATTAGATATCCAATTAACTTAATAAAGTATTTTTAAATAAATCTAAATAATGCGCACATGAAAATATTAGTTTTTATTAAGTATTTAAAAAGTTATTACCATACATTAATATTTATTTTATAAATTAAAATAAAAAATGTATATCCATAATATGAATCAAAATATTGTAATAAAATATATTGTATTATTTATGTCGAAAAGGAATTAAATATCGATCGTTCAAAAGCCAAAAATGTATTATACTCTATAAAAGTAAGATGGTAAATAATTAAACATTTAAAAATTACAAATACAATGAGAATTACATGTTTCAAATCGTAATTATAATAAACCACTTATTTCTCCGAGAACCGAAGGGACGAAGAAGGAATGTCCAAAATCAACGTTCCCGCTTTTTGTTTTATTGATTTATTTTACATTTTAATAATCTAATTATTATACCTATCTATACTTATTAGTATAAATATCGTATAATATTTTTAATAAATATGTAAAAAAATTAATAAAAAACTATTTTGTTTAAATATTAATCATACAGATGATTCGTAGAACACATTAAGAAAAATCTAAAGAAATTATTTTTTAATAAATGAATTTCATATTCATACAAGTATATTCTTAGAATTTTCTAATTATTTTTTTGGATAAACATTTATCGAAATAATTACTCATTCAGATAATTTATTAACCATAAAGTTAAGATTTTGTTTAGTAAATTCTCTACCGAATCTAAGAATGATTGATATCTACCAATACTTAATTATTTATATCGTTACGAACGTGTCCCCAGCTCCTCCATATTTAAAGAATCATAATTTTTTTACGCAAATATTTAGCATGTAATTAGCACGTTTCCGCTAAGTATAATAACGTATTGACTATTTACGATTCCTTTTACTATAACAATTTATGCAAAGCCCGCTGTAATAACATAATTATTTTTAATTTTATTAATTTTGTATTACCAAATTTAAATTTTTTTGGTGTATAAGTAATAAATATTATACTATAATATAAAATTTAATATGAAAAAACAAATATAATATAATTTTAATTATAATATTTTAAGTTACTTATAATATAAATTATAACTATTATACTTTCGACCGTGATTTGTACAAAGGGAGAAAACGGAATAAAATTTTTAAATTTATTAATTATAATTACATTTTTTAAACCGAATAATTAATAATATATTTAGGTATACACTACATTATATTGTTTGTTTAGTATTTACCCTTAAAAACTGTCTTTCAAAACTAAAAATCAGCATTTTTCATATTCATTTCATTAAACAAATATAATTATATTAAAACAATCTATAAGTTAAAACTCATTTATAAATTAAATTACAAAGATAATACCTTTTATTATAGTGAGTTAAATTCGTTAATATAATATACTATACAAATACTATATAAATATGTATTAAATCCGACCTATCTAGTAGTTATACAAATTTTATTACAAATTGAACATTACCACAAATTAACAGCAAATTAAAAAATATATTCTATTTACACAATGTGAATAAACAAATTGGAAAATACTGGAAGTATAGAGGATAAAATATATTCAGTGCTACCAAATACGAGCGATGAAAACTAATTTTGACAATAATTTCAAATATTGCGAATGTGTCCCGTTTTTTTTTTGCAAATTCCTTTAATTGTTTTATTACGAATATTCAATATTGAGCTTTTCGTTCAATATTTTTTGTGATAAATATATTTAAAATTTAAAACATTTTATGTAAATAAACCCCATACAAATATTTATGAATAGCAATAGAAAATATAAAAAGGACAAATGATTGTATAGTCATAGGAACCTTTATTATTCTACATATTACATTTTATCCTGACAATTTAATATTAATAAATATATAAAAAGATAAATGTATTTTAATATATTACTTTAAGTTAATAACATAGATTATTCACATTCATATTTATGAAAATATAAAATGATTCGTGTTTATCTAGTTAAGTATATTATTTTACAATATATTTTGATTAATTACATGATTGCTTTTTATATTTTTATTATCTAAATTATATACTTTAATTATCTAATACTAGGTACTAATATTCATAAATATAATTACTCAAATATTATTAATTTGCTTATGGGTTTTAATGGTTTAATTTGATAATGGTTATATTAAACATAATTCGAGTAGTTTAGAACCCAACTAGTACTCATATTGCAAGTACTAGTTACTAGTACTTGCATTTTATTAAGGTCATTGAAGATTTCTGATAAGTTTACACACTCAAAACAAGCGATTGATGAATATTAATATTACATATTTATTAATCAACATGATTATAAGTTAAACATAAAAAAAGCAGGAAGGTTGATTTTGGACGTTTCTCCTTCACCCTTTGGTCATCGCATATGTGTAAACATCCTATGAACTACGAGAAAACTCAAAAAAATTTACAAGTCTCTGCACTCAAAATCGCATTAGTTATAAATGATGGATGAGTTTTTGGATAAAATTAAATATTTATAATTGTTAGTGATATTTATACGTGTTAGGCGGGGTTAGTATATCATTGGGGGAAATGTATTACCTATTTCATTTTATATAATATCATATATGTTCTATGTATTAAATTATAGCTGATAATACGTATATATTGTATGAAATATTACTCCGAACATGATTTTATAAATAGCGACACTCTATTATAAATGCTATTAGTTAAATAGGTTATATATATATTAAATAAAAATATTATTATTTGCATATATTATACCATTGATTATAGTCTATTCTATAATCAATAATTATATTATATTAAATAATAATAGTTTTAGTACTAAATCTAAAGACTGAATACTATGATTTTTTCTATTTATTTTGTTTGATAAACTTTAACTATCTAATAAAATACTAATGAAAAAATGATTTAAGCTTGTATAATTAGCTATTTTGCATATATACCTATTAAAAACTACGCGTTTCTTTTTAATGTAAATATTTATTTTGAGATAAGTAATAAAGGTATTTAACTTCTGAAAGAAAAAATTTAAATAGATATATTTATTTTTTAACGCAATTACCCGATAGTTCTTCTTATATATTAACTTTAAGAAATATATTCAGATAACGCTCTTACCCCGCATTATTGAGAAAGTACGTTACTTGAAATATTTTTAGAAAAAACTTTACTAATGATTTAATTTTAAACGACCATAAAAATATTTAAAATATATAATACAAAATATGAATAGCTTATAACTTAAGAAAAAATATAATAGATAATCTTTGCAAAATATCATAAACCTCGAATTTTAGCTTGTAAAAATAAGTAAAATGTAAAATAGTTACATTGTTTTTTGGTTACACCCTTCTCCCACTTACTTTGATAGGTAATAAAAAGTAATTTGTCTTACTCTATCTTCGTCTAGCAAAATCACAGCAATGTAGAACATTAATTGTGGCGTTTAGGTTGAACTTAGAGCAAAAACATCTATTTTAGCAAATTTATAGAGAAAAATATTTTGGAGGGAATGTTATATCCGGTTTATAAAATATCACCCGACAAAGAAATTAGAGTACATTAAATTTTACATTTTTTTAACACTTTGTAACTTCTTTGCGTATTTTACAAAACAGATTTGACATTCCCTCTAAAATATTCTTCTTTATAAATTTGCTAATAAATGTTTTTACTTCAAATTCAACCTAAACGCCACAATTAATATTTTGCTATGATTTTGCTATATTCCCCGTCAGATAGACAGAGTCAGCATCATTGAAAAATACGCGTGTATAACGTGCTCTTAATAATGTTCATAAATAACGCCCATATATGTGTATTACGTAAAATCCAATCTTCAATAATTCTCTTATTAGTCATTTTTTTTTTCCTGTAATAGCGTGAAATAATGCGTGATGCGTGAAAACGCAATATTGTATAGTTTAATTATTATTGTAATTATAATTGTTTGTTTGTTAGGTGTCTTGGGTGCGACGAAGAGATTGGCACATACTGAGCACAGGTGTTTTGACATACATAAACGATGGTCGTTTTCGCGTGTTTTATTCGGAGAAAAGTGATGACTGGGATTTAAGGATATCCCCTGTGCTGAAGATCGATAATGGTACTTACGAGTGTCAGGTAATTTTTGTCTTTAATTTTCAACGTTAAATATATAAACAAAGCGTGGTATTCAAATATTTAAGATAATTTGATTATAATTATCAAGGTTATCATTAAATAATAGAATTAGAAATTATCTTAAAATTTAACGTAAAATTGAAATCATTATTAAGTAAGTTATTAAAACGCTGAGACCTATGTTGTTATAACTAACATGAAATAATTTAAAATAAATATAGTTGTGAACAACTTTAGTTATACACAACTATACAAGTATATATCTATGGATATAATTTATTTATTTTAAATGAAAAAAAATACACAACAAGAAATCAATTAAATTGATTTATAGGTACTTAGGTGATTATACTGATAAGTAACAGTTTTATTGATAAAATAGATATCGACTTCCAAGTACAGTTGTTGGTGAATTCGTAGGCTATATTCGGAGTTATATACTTTTACTTAACGTACATTTCTCACATTGATATTAGTCATATTTGCTTTGCTGATGTGTGTTATAAATATATTTGTAAATCATTTATTAGATTTACATAACTATAATGATATGAGCACACATCATTTAAAAAAAAAAATGCGTCTTTTAAAATAACACTCATACTACACACACATATTTTAACATTAGTAAAGAACATTATTACATGTAGCTACAATACAAGCGACTCTGGCGCCGTCGGAATACCGTCACATTTACGTACAATTTAAAATAATCCCTTTTATTAAGACTATCATGAACTAATATAATAAAATAAGAAACACAATATAGTCGGCGTTTAATAGAAAACCGTGAAATAAACACGTTCGACTTTCTACACGTATTAAATTCCTTTTTATCGGCGGATCATAGAGTCCCACATAGTCGGCATACACTGTTAGTTTCTTTATTCATATTAAATGGCCCTGCCGACTATAGTGTCGTCGAATCCCATTCATTAGTTTTAACCAGGTAGACATTTTTCGATCGATCCCCCTGGATCACATTTTTCATAAAAATCCTTTAGTCAATCGTACCAGACCAGTCAGTCTAACTAGACCGGACAAGTCCAGCAAGACTCGCCAGACCATCCAGATCTGACTTTTTCTAACACCAGTCTCCGTGCATATCAACAGAAAAAAATCCAAACGATATTCCGACGATAGCCAGAGCATTCCGAACAAAGTTACATACAAGGTGTTTTGATTTCTATCCTTATTGTTATATATATAATAGAGGCGTTCCATAAGGTAAGAATCACTTTTTATGCTTTGTTTAGGGTCCTTTTTCTAATTTAAGAAGTCCGCATTAAATACTTTTCCAATAAACCCATAGCCAATAAAATTATATTTAAGTTACAAGTGGAACACGAATCCACGCTTTGTATAATTTTAGTGGGTTAAATTGGCGAAAATAAAATTAAATAATTAAAATAAAAATACGGAACAAGAAGCCCGTATTTTAATATAATTTAAATAAATAAATTTATAAAAAAAAAATATTTCAAATTTCAAGCGGAACACGAAGTCCGTAACAGGTATAGATTCTGGATACTCTCGAACCTATTACCCCGAAACCCTTTTTATATAAGGAGGAAGGTAAAAGCACGTTCCTACAAACAACACAACTCCTCACTCACTCCCTTCTCCTCACTCACTCCCCTTCTCCTCACTCTATTCCCTACTTCACTTTTCCCACCTTTCTATTACCCTTTTTACCGCTTACGTTCTATTTTTATATTTTTTTCATTTTGTTTTTGTTTATAATTTTCGTGTTATTACATAACATAATATTAGATCAACGAAATTCACAGGCTTGTTTAACAATTAACAACGTAGTGTAGTAACTCTTGCAGCACAATCTTACATTATTTGAATCCAAGTTCTAAGTTTCGTGTTGTCAATTAGCAAGAGTCTCATTCACCACGGTCTCTGTACTCTGGCAGACACTCTAGAGCTGCCCATTGATCTTGTATATAAATTAAGTATAAATTATTATTAGTTATTTAATAAATATAATAACAAATAATATTAAGAAATGTATAATAACAATAAAATATTAAATTACATCATATTGCAGATTTCAATTTAATTTCGTGTCCAAGCTCTTATAAATTTTATAAATTTTTGACTAACATCGTTTAATATTCAACTTTAAACAGACAATACTAAACGAGAAATAAATATTTAGTCTTAATCTAACCATTTAAATGATTAATCATAAAACTATTATTATAATTATAAAATAATCTATTAATGACTTTCGTTTTTTATCTATGATAAATGTCGTGTTTTACTTAAATTCATGAAAGTTAATAGAATAAAAAGTTACGACTAAATTAGTTTCTAAATTATTATCTTGATACATTTGATAAATTGTGGTGAATTTCTGTATATTTAATTTCGATAAAATAAATTACTTATTTATTTTATAATATTTTTATGTAATTGTAGTTATTGTTTTCATTTTAGTATCAATATCATCTCCAAAGTTGATTTTATGTACCTACCTACTGATTGTTGCGCATGGGTACATTTCAGTATTTCACTATTTTAATATTACCTTATATTTTGAAAAGTAGCTAGGTACCGTTTCTAGCAGAATAATGTTTGTTTTAGAATGAAAGATAATGTTATTTATTTGTTGAAATTCATGTTGTTTTATTTACTACTCAGTTATTCTATTAAGGATGTGAATAATAATATATAATATATATTAAAGTGTAATGTAATAAGGATATTTATGCTTTAGTGTTTACATTATAAAATGAATAGTGAAAGTAAATCTGTAAATCAGTATACTCTTTATGGATATAATTTTAATTAAATAAATTGATACATATATTTATTTATAATCATAGGTTATAAATTATTGATTCATAATCGTATAATTAAAATTAGGCAGGTGTAGGTGGTCGTTGATTTATTTTTAAAATTTTACAAATATTCAATTTTATATTAAATTATTATGAAGTTGTGTAAATTTATGCAAATTTTAATTATGTTTTCTACTGTAATTATAATATTACATATTTGAAATTGAATTATTATTTTTCTTTAAATACTTTATATTTAATTAATTAAATGAAAAATAAAATTAAAAGTATCATTGAAGCAACTCATATTTTTAAATTTGAAGTAATTTGAAGTACTTAAAAAATTATATGAATAATATAATATTGAAGGAATAATGTATACCTGATGAATAACATTATCAATTTAGTCATTAAACTATATAAAAAAAATTACCATAATACTTAAAGTATTTAACTTCAATTATATTATATTTAGAATAATAAATCTACTTACAGTTGTAAGCTCAATAATTATTTTTAATTTTAATAATAAATATATAATTAATACAATAATTTAATTTCCACGTTTTTCTTAACTAATGAAAATAATATAATTTTCCTTTGGTATTATATTTGTCTTAATCGTTCATCAAAATATTATATTTTAAATGAAGTAGCTAATTATAATATTATAATGATTTCAATCAAAATAATTTTTCGCAATGAGATATAAAACG
Source organism: Eriosoma lanigerum (assembly GCA_013282895.1). NCBI lineage: Eukaryota > Metazoa > Arthropoda > Insecta > Hemiptera > Aphididae > Eriosoma > Eriosoma lanigerum. The sequence goes on from CM023357.1 coordinate 45,672,014, forward strand.
TAGGTACCTTAAAGTTAGAACTTGCACATTAAAGTTGCACAAAAAATATCTGATATTTATCTTAATGTTTGATCATATTATAAGAATGAAACACATTTACTTTATTAAGGTTTAATATTTAAACATATTAACATATTTGTTTATCATATAAATTATAGAAGTTAAGATAAAAACGAATTAATGCGTCTTTAGAAATATATATGTATATTAAATAAAACGATGAATATTATGTGTATTTCACTATACATACATAAATATCTGATAACAATTCAGAAATACAAATACAGACATAAAAAATCAAAATCAAATTATAAATTCTCAGATGTAAATATTGATTTTCAGTATATTCCTACTATTTTGCATTATTTATATAAATATAATCAACTCTACCATAAACGACAAATACATATATAGATACATAGGTATACATTTTAATTTTAATAAATTTAATTAGTATTTTTTAATCATAGGTAAAAAATTATTGTTTAAAGATTATAATATTATAGCTAGGATTTTTATAGTTATTATAAAACAAAATACATGTATGATACAGATTTAATATACAATATTGGTATAGGTAGGTACTATAATATTATTTTTATGAATTAATGATATTTTGTTCATTTAATATTTACCAAAATAAAATAATACTCGTGCAGTAAAGAATCTAAATTTAAATATTAATATTTTATATCATACAATAACCTAATAAAGTCATAGTAGGTATTGTGTTAACAATTTTTACGATATTAATTATTATAAGCACGATGTAAAATTAATAAATAAACTAACCAATAATTTTAAATTTGATTTGTGATATAAAACATTCATTTTCACAAATTAATTTAAATAGTATTTACTGATAATAATGAAAAAGTAAGAACATAAATTAATAAAGTAGATAGGTATCCAACTTGATACAATCTACCAATCCCATAAATCTTCGAGTAATTTGCAATCCATCGCAATAACCTTTGTTCGCTTACATTATTATACATACAACTTATTTATTAAGTACTATTTTTCAAGCAATTCTTTATTAACATGTGTCAATTAAAACATTTAAAAAAATCTACTTTTTATACAATATACTCATTTAAAACAATTTCATTATATGGAAAATATAGAAATATTGAATAGCTTTAACTTTAAATGCATTAAATCATGTTTCAGTTATGATTTAAAATGCATTTTATTCTATTTATTATTATTTAAAAGAAGATCCTTTTTCTTACCTAGAATAATTTGTAAACTTTTTATTAAATTTCCTGTTCATGATCACAATATTGATAATACCTACAAATTATTTTAGTTTATTAACTTAAAATAAATTATGATTTCAACAAGTAATATATTTTATTAAAATATTTAAGGATAATTAATTAAGTATATGTTTAACATATTAAACTCTAGAGAATTGGATACATCTGTTATTTTTTTTTCTTAACATATATAGCTCTAAATTCGATAGAATATACTAAAAAGATTATAGAGCTTATTAGTAATGAAGGGAATCGTTTTGTTTTTTTGTTGTTTTTTTTTTTTTTACTATATACAATGCGATTTTAAAAACTTTAAATTAGCTTAATTAATAATACAAAACAAAAATCTATGTAAAACTACAAAAAAACTGAATTAAGTATACGAATATATAATGAAAATTGTAAATAAACTTATACTGTACGTATACGTATTGTGAATTAGTGATATTCGATTATAAGAAGATGTACTAAAAGTTGATAACTTTCAGATAACAAAAGAATAATACTAGTTCCTATTTTCCTAACATAGCTACATAAGATATGGGACTTATTATATTTATATATGATGATGGTGTTCACTTACCTTCCTTATCTAAAAATTGAACAACAATATTGCGGGTGTGCGACAGTTAGTCGACTATTTATTACGTACCTACAAGCCCGTATGTTAGGCATCATGAAATATTGCCTAAATTCAGTCAAAAACAACCGGCATATTCTGTATAGTCTATTATATAAACAAATTTAAAGGGAATCAATATAATATCTTCTAATTATTATATTTTAGTCATCGACTAAATTATTTAATTATTGACTTAATTATTAATCAAAATTTAAGTCATCATACTTTTTCTCTTAAATCGATTTACCATTAACGCTAAACTTTAAAATGCTGCCTGTCAATAAAATAATAAATAAAATAAAATTTACTCAATACAACTGTAAAAAAAATATAATATGTACATTTTGCATTTGACTGACATAAATAAAATAACTTTTTATTTATTGCAGACAATCATGCGTATATTTATATTTTTTTTCTTCCAAAACTTGGTTAATATACAATTTGAATGAATTTTAAATTCAAGTTAATGTACGGTGCAAGATAAATTTAGAGGCCCTTTTAGATTCTGAGCAAAGCGAGGAATGATTGTTATATAAAGGTTTTTTTTTATTTTGTGTCTGAAATTTGTATTTGGGTATTAATAATGGTTTTATGGTAACCACGAACAAGGTATGCTTTCGGTAGAAAATTGTATTTAGTTGGTAATTTATTCTTTATTTAGCACATATTACGAATTTCTCAAATTTTTTTCCTTATTAGAAGAAAAACTACAAAAAAAGACGGAAAGTTGTCAAATTTACACGCGGTTTCCGTTAATTTGATTTTAAATATTTTGTGATAATTAATTCAATTTTAATCGTAAAGACAAGAACATTTTTTGAATAATTTCATAGGTAATTTACATACGTGGTAGAATTTTAGATCGGATTTTTAGTATAATATATTGTATATCTGACGAAGTTTCGCTCAGAAACGTTTATTCAAATTCAATACCATTACATTCAAATCTTAATTATAATAAATCACTAATTTCTTCGAGGACCAAAGGATGAAGCGGCAGGAACGTCCAGAATCGACCAGATCTTCCCGCTTTTTATATTGTAAATGTTTATTATTATACTGTACAAGGAAATTATTTAAATACATTATTTGGTAGTTCTTACAATAGTTTCTTTTCTCAAGGAAATAGTTTTGAGAATTCAAAAAATGAGCTAAATAAAACACCATCTAGATGCAATCCACTATCGAAATCATACCCTATTTGTGGTTATGGGACCATTATTTCTCCCGAAAAAGTGCTTTCAGACATAAAAAAAAAAAACATTATAAAACCAATACATTCCTCGCTTCGCTCAGAATCTAAAAAAAAAAAATACTATTAATATTATTTTGCTCCCTGTTTTAGATTTTGCATTATAATGTATAAAAACATGTTTATTTTCATTTTTTTGCAATTTTTTTTTTATATTATAAAACGGTAAAGGGGAATGATTTGGCTTCATGAAAGTTTTTAAAAAATAATTTGAACCACCCTTTATAAATTCTTAAATATGCCTCTGGTTCCACGTCGTATATACGGATGTACAGGTGCTTACTGTTTTGCGTGTCGCCGATGTGTCATTCAGGCCATAGCTGACGCGTACACTATACACGAATATTGCAATGTATTATACATACACATTATATAAATTATTTACTTTATTATATACTTTGTATACCACTACAAAGTATACAGTTTATATTTATATTTTAAAATATACTAATAAGTAAGTAGGTATCTAAATGTTATTTTTATCGAAACTATATTAAAAATGTAAGAAACAATTGTATTTATTTTAATAAATAATATAGTAGCATAGTAAAATAGTAAATATTTACTAAAATATTATAATTCGTAAAAAACTTTTATTTTTCTCTGATATTTTTTAACATTATACCCCGGTAGGTTAGGTTAATTGTAACACTATATACATTTATAGCTAGGTTATGTCGTGAAATAATTATCACTAACATTCACATTTAGTACCATTAGATAATTTATCTTTCATTAGGTAGATAATTTTGTTATTTTTATTAACACGAGAAATATAATTTTAAAAATAAATACATAAATAGAAATCAATTAAAATAACATTACTTTTTTTTGTTATAACTTACCACAGTTTAGAGTAATACTGGTTGGAGTAAATTGTAACATACGATCGTACACTAAAAAAGTGTAAAAAGTATCTCATAATTTAATATGAAACATTTAATAATAATAAACAACCAACCAGGTTTATTCAAATAACGAACATAAAATCAATAATAAAATAATACCTAAATTATAAAAAATATTATTTTACAAAAGTAATATATTGATTTCTTTTAACAATTACCTACTTAGTGTAGGTATATTAAATTATAATAAAAATTATTTAAATGTTTAATATTTAAACATAAACGGAAATGATGCTTGGAGGGGAAAGCGCCTCAAATTTTCTATAAGCCCCCTAAAAATTGTTTGTGTTTTACATAAATTTATGAATCCTCCATAGCTTATAATGATCTTAAAAATATTAGTCCCTTAAAAAATTTTAATGAATTTCCACCTATGTATTAAATTAATGAAACATCAAAAAAATGACCAAATCAACATTGAATCCTCTATTAGCTGTTCTTATGCAATTCCTTGACAATTTGAAATTAATCTGAAAAAAATTAATTTTATAATATAATTACTGATGTTGTTATTATAATAATTGATTATAATATGATTAATCATAATTTATAAATTCATAAGTTTATGTATACTTTTATGTATATATTTTATATACTATAAAGTAGTAAATGAAAAATCTATTCCCTAAGTGAAAACATTATAATATATAATATTATTATAGAGATAAAATAAATAATGTAAAAAAAATAATAATAATAAAATGTTAAAATTAACCCCAGTCAATGTGTTACATTTTACCCCGACCGTATTTTTTTTTATATATTTATCATTGTAAATAATTTAAAAAGTGAAAAGGTCGATTGTGGACGTTCCTCCTTCGTCCCTTCGGTCCTCGGAGAAATTAGTGGTTTATTATAATTATTAACATTAAAATGCAATTATATTGCATTAGAAAACACGATTTTGAGTGAATCTCAATATATTAAAATATATTATACTAATAATCCATTCCAAAATTTTACCACGAGTGTAAATTACACATGTATATATTCAAAATAAATTTCAAATTTGTACCTACGATCAAAATTCAAGGAGTATTATTTTATCATTCATTATAAAAACTATCAGTCACGATTTTCAAAATATTTTGTAAAAAGATTAAGTAGTATATTATCAGAATTCTATAAAATTTTCAAACCGATAAACCCAAAATTGTAGGTAATATTAATTTTTTTTTGTAAAAAAGTTCATAGATTTATATTAGGCCAAATAATCAACTAATCTGTTCCACACTTGTATATTACCTATGTTAGTACTCAAAAAAATTTTCTAGTCCATACGATCGAAACTCAATTAGTTATCACGAAATAAAAAATAAAAAATTTCAGAAATCGTAATTTTGCCAATTTTTGCCATTTATTGGTAGTTTTTCTTTTCCTAGAAAAAAATTTAAGAAATTCGAAAAATAAGCTTCTTTATTTACTTTTTTACTTAATTAATTAACAAAATTAAAGTATCAAAATGATACGATTTTCTACCCAAAGCATACCCTACTTCTGGTAATCGGACAATTATTTCTATCCGAAAAAATATTTTCATACAAATAAAAAAAAAAATATCTTTGTAGAAACAATACATTCCTCGCTCCGTTCAGAATCTAAAAATAATATTTATATTTATTATAGTTGCATAATTCAAATCCTCATAAAAATTCATATACATTCACATTATTTATTATTAATTTAGTTATAAAACATAAACAACAAAATAAAGTAACAAAAAAATTTACTTTTTTCATTGAAAATCATATTTTCGATTGATAACAGTTAAAAATAAAAAAGTAACTATATAATTATAACAAAACATATGATAATTTTTCATGGAGAATCGAATGTTAGTCGAACTTAAAGTCTGTGTAATTTAAGTTACATTTTAAATATTAAAAAGTAATAATATATTTAATAATATGATGAGCATAATATAGGATTTCGTCTCTTTTAATAAAAATTTAGTAAACAAATTACAACCTGGTTTTCTTTGATATTAAATTATAATTATGTTATAGTAAACATAAACGTTACATCTATATAGATATACAAGTATATATGAAAATAATAGATTATACTGCTTGCATATATTATTTGCGAAAAGAAACCTTGGAATCCCATGTGGATACTTACAATTTTCTATAAAAAAAAGTAATTCTTGTATATGAACAAATGACATATTCAAATAATAAATTTTTCATAAAAATAAATCAATTTAAGAAGTTATGGAGTTTAAAAAGTTATTAATTTAAAAAGTAATGTACGAAAATAGGAGGTAACTGAAATACTGCAGGACTATTAGATAAATACGACGATATTATTATTTAATATGATATAATAAAATATACAGTTATTCTAGTAGGATGAACATAACACTTTAAATTGCCAAAAAATAAAAAACATTACTAACATCTGGAACAAAAAATAAATTATTATTATTACGAAAAAAATATGTGGGCATCAAGATATGTGATAATATCATATTATATTGATATTGTGTTTACATAAATAATCATCAAGATAAATTAAGAATACTTTTTGTGTCACATTAACATAATATTAAAATGACTAGGTATAATTCATATTTATACGCATTACGTTCAAGATAATACGTAATATTACTATGTTTTTTTGATAATGTCTACAATTAAAATATTTGAAATTTTGAATAATAGAAAATCATACCTGAGAGTATGTATTTATAGAATATTAGGATTAATATAAAAATAATTCATAAAAATCGAATGAAATAAAATTATAATATTATTATTTCATTTTTTTTTTTTAAGACGCATATTTTTATGTAGTTCAGAAAACATTTTAAAAGATTGGGCATAGGAGGGGGATTATTTCCTATGTAAATTGCGATTCTATACAATTTCAATTAATAAACTTTTTTTAAAATAATAAAATCTAAATATTTACTTACCATCTTCTATTTATAAATTAATTTAAATTCTTATAAATGTTTATATTATTACTACATAGACAATTAAATTAACCAAATAATTCAAACAATTAATCTCATTGGCAATAATACATTATATTATGCTAAAATTAATTATAATAAATATATGACTGTTACTGATCATATAAAATATCTAATTAGTATAAATTATTTTAAAACAGAAAATTAGATGAAATGTAGATCATAATTTAGCATATAATATAATAATATACTAGTTCTTTATTACCACTTTTAAAATCAGGTGACCCTTAAAATGTTATAAACTAATTATTCGAAAATATTCCAATCATTAGTTCTCTCCTTCATCCAATTAGTTCATCACTAGTCAACTCCTTCCTAATCGATGAACAAATATGGGTTCCATTCGAAAAGATCAACACTTAAATATCAAAAATATCAAACACAAGTTGATACGATTTATATTAATTTTCCTAAAGCGGTCGACTGGGTTGACCACGCTGTTCTTATAAAAATCCTATCTGACTTGGGTTTTGGTGATCCCATTCTCTCCTGATTTTCATTCTATTTGACTGATCGAAAACAATGGGTGAAATTAAATGGTACTACTTCCAATATCATTATCCCTACATCAGGCGTAACACAAAGTGCCATGCTCTCCCCACTGTTATTCTCTATTATTTTCAATGGTACTTCTTCTATTTTACGACATGCTCTACTCCTTATATTTGATGATGAAATATTCATGCATATTTATAACTTAAATGATACCTTGTTTCTCCAATCTGACCTTGACCAATTAGTACATTGGAGAGAACCCTAAACTCCACTTTCAGGAGATTTGCAGTCATCATACAAAATTCATTGCTTTATTTATCGTATTTCCAGGGGTTAAAGTGGAGGTGACGCAAGGGAACTCAGTCCCCCTACCTTTAATGGTAGTTAAAAAGCGTCCCCTTTAACAAATTACACGTTACTAGCCCGAACGCTCCAATTAATAAAATAAAACTATATATAAATATATAAAACTAATAAAAATATTAATATTAACTAATTAGTCAATATTCAGAATTTCGTTAAGAATAAATCGGTTATTGTAAACGGCTATACTGTGATTAATAGATATCCGAATATCCAATAAGTGATAACATAATATAATATTATGTTTTATGGTTCTGTGGTTACTTTATAGTATTAATACCACGGTTTTATACACCTTACCATATATTAGTAGTTATAACTTATTTTACTTTAAAATTCATAAGTATAAGTGTTACTAGGTACTGAGATGATAATAATAATATAATTATAATATATACTTTTTATGTATGTTAGATTTATGTTCCTTTTTAAATATTTATAATTGTTTTTTTTTTTTTTTAATGGCTTTTTATTAAATAATGTAAAATTGAGCTTCATATATTTATATATATAGATAAAGTATGTATGTGTGATTTTTTAAGCATGCTCACCCCACCATGCGTAGAATTTGAATTTTTTCTTGTACAATTTAAAGCACTAAACACACATTTTTAAATTTTTATGATACAAATATTTTTTGTCTGGTTGATTTTTTTAGTTTTCTTAAAAGACATCCACTACTTACAACTTAATGTTATGAGAAAAAGTACTCTATTTCAAAATATTAAATTTGTATAAAACATTAGTTTTTCCTAAAAATGTAGTATTATTTGTGTTTTAAATTTTTCATGAAATAAATTACAAATTTGAACATTATTCAGAGTTAAAAGTGAGATGAGTATATTACACAATCACTGTTTATACATTACATATACAATACGCATTAAATATTATACATAAAATGATAAATGGAAAGCTTAAAACTATATGGAGTCCCCCCTGGAATTTTTTCCCACTTTAAGACCTGCGTATTTCATTAGAATTTAAGTTAGACTACTCAATAAAATTATTTTACTGTTCTCTCGTTCGCCCTAACCTTGAATGTAGATCTATTTCTTGGGGTCCTCAATTATCCATCGATTCCATTGCAATTGGAAGAGTACAACGCAAATTCCAATATTTTGCCTCATATTTCTTAAAAATCTCTAGTCCTCCTCACGATTATACCCCGGTTTTTTGAATTTTTAAATCTGAATATGCTTTCTCATCGAAGACAAAATGCTAACTTATCTTTTCTATTTAAATTATTAAATAATGCAATAGATTGCCCTATACACCTTTCACAAATTAATTTCAAAGTCCCTCCTCGACATACCAGAAATACCCCTCTTTTTCAAATTCCTTTTTACTCACCTAACTATATTTAATATAATTGAATATTTAATTCACCTATTTATCGTCTCATGCGTAAAGAAGATCCCTCCTTTATGTACCTTCAAAGTTATCGTTAACTAGCTATCCTTTTTACTATTACTTTATCGTGTACTTTATTATAGATATTTATATGTTTTTATCACTATTGTTAAATATTGTACTCTTTTATTGATTCTTGGCCTGTGATACTATTAAAAATAAAATAAAATAAAATAATATACCTATAGTGTATAACATAATACATAACAAATATTGTATTTTAGATTCTGAGCGAAGCGAGGAATGTATTGGTTTTATAATGATGTATTTTGTTTTTTTATACCTGAAAGCACAATTTCTAGAAGAAATAATGGTCCGATTACCACGAATAGGGTATGATTTCGGTAAAGTAAATAAAATTAATAATTATAAATAATAAATTTATAAAGTTGGTACTTTATTTAGCTCATTTTTCGAATTTTTTAAAGTTTTTCCTTAGGAGAAGGAAAACTCCCAAAAAATGAAGGAATTTTTTTAGAATTGAAAATTACGATTTTTATTATTTAAAAGTTTTTATTTCGTGATAACTAATTAGGTTTTGGTCGTAGGGACTTGAAATTTTTTTTTTAGTATTCACATAGGTAGTTTACACACGTGGTAAATTTTTGGAATGGCTTTTCAGTATAATATATTGTATTTAGTTTCAATCAGAATCATATTTTCTAATGAAATACCATTGCATTCAAATATGAATTTTAATAAATCACTAATTTTCTGAGGACCAAAGGGACGAAGGAGGAACGTCCAGAATCGACTTTCCTGCTTTTTATAATGTTAAAAATCAATTTTAAACGTGGATATAGCGATGTGTCTTCATAGTTCATACTTTCAAGTATTTCAATTGATTCTTATAAATAAATATTATTTGCATCAGCTGGTTCTACGTTAATAACGTTAATATTAGCTAGATAGGTAAAATAATATAATATCAGATATTATTTACAATAGATACCATATTATTTAACTATATGCTATCAAAATTACAAAATAGTCTACAACCAGTATACGTAACCACAGATTAGTACAAATATGTTATCTTTATCTGTTTACCTAATACATATGAAATATTAATATAATTTAATGATTTAGAAATCAAATACATAGGTATTATTTCATTTATGAAAGTATTTTATGATCTAGAGATCTATATCAACAGTTTAGCAAAGTAATAATTCATATTTATTACATAAAATATAAACACTAACTGATAAAAATAATTATTACACAATTTGAAATGTAAATACATAAATTTATAATTATATTTTTAAAAGCAATTTTACATATCGTTATGTCCTACATATAATTTTTTTTAAATCAAAAGACATTATAATATGTCTGATCATATTTGCAAATAATATCGTTTTAACATTTATAACATTTTTAAATAGATACATTGAATGAAATGTAATTTTTTTTTAAAGAGTTAAATTATAGTTGCGTAAAGTAGGTACCTAACTATATTAATAATATATAAAACTTGCATTTGCTATTGATGGATGGAACTACTGAAACTTAATTGTCAATTATGATAACATACTAAAATAATTTAAGGAAACTATTATTACCTAGGGTTGTTTCGTACAAATTGTGTGTAATAAATCTAAAGATAAAAAAATAATGAGAGTTTAACATTTAATTAAGATAGTGTAATTAATATAAATATAATTAGTAATTACTTAATAGTTTATTATGATAGGTCCAAAATAATTACTTTTAGTCTATATTAGAGGAATATATTTTTAAACGTTGTAAATAATATAATTTGCATTAATCTTAGCATTAGGTGATTCGTGATAATTTTTTTTATAAAAGCTGTTGATTTTACGCCAAAATCGCACATAATTTATAAAGCTTTATTAGATCTTTATAAGAAGGTGAAATACCGGTAAATTGGATTACATGGGTGAGAAATGTTCTGGCAAACTTTCAGTGGAATAACGACAACGAGGTTGGTTTACCGTTTTTATAGTTGACAGTACTATGAAAACAAAATATTTTATCATTTTATCCTTTAAGAAGATTCATAGTTTGAAATCTTAATTATAATAAACTACTCATTTCTCCGAGAACAGAAGAGACAAAGGGAGAACGTTCGGAATCGTACCTAACGTTCCTGCTTTTAAAGATCCTAGTAATATTACCTTATTGTAAAATTACAAACAACATTTTAATTTAAAAACATTTCACAATGTTAATTATTAACATCAAACTCGTAAGTATTTACTTATTTAATATACAGGGTGTTTCTGAAATGAATGAGGAGATTAATATAGGCGTATTCAGTAGGCTGAGCAAAATGAAGATATTTTTAAAATTTTTATTTATCTTCAATATCTGAATTTTATCGATATATCCTTAGAACAGTACCTTAAATGTAAAAATAAATACGCATATAGTATTTCTTGCAAAGTTCACATACAAATCGAGATATGACATCGTTTTTGAGCTTGTCGTGCGTTTTTGACGCTTGGTGTCGCCAGAACAAAATAAATGGTGTAATATATCATTTTGTATGAGAAATTCGCAAGAAAAATGGTAATGTAGTTTATTTGTTTTTATTTAGCACGCCTGATTAATTAGAATAATTTTTACATTGAAGACTAACAAAAATCAATTGCAAAATATTAAAAAAAAATTATTTTATAAAATGTATCCAATATGACATCCATTTACTTTAATACACTTTTCCACACAATGGTGTAATGAAACCGATGTTCTTTCAAACAAATTTGATATTGGACGAATGATATCAGCGGCATTATTTATTTTCACTAAAAGCTCTTCACTAGTATTTATTTCGGAGAGGTGTACTTGTTCTTTCATGAAACCCTATAAAAAAAAGTCACGGACACTTAGTGAAGGATTTCCATGTACTAAATTAAGCACCAATTCCTCATTTGCAACACTACGTACAAAATATAACGAATTTGTCAAAATTCAAATTTTATACGATTTTGTATAAATTAATATTGTAATAATAACGATAAAAGTACAATTATACAATATTTATAATAATAAGTAGGTATAAACTATAATATCTAACAAGTTACCGTTATATTAATAACTGGAATACCAGTTTAAAGGCATTTATCTATTTTATGAGTTTATGACATTAAACCTATTAATAGATACCTATTTACAACATTTTATAACAATTTATAATACCTAAAAATTTAAACACTTAAAACTAAAATTAAAAATATTAAATTCTTTAATTTATAAATACTAAAATGTTGATGTACGTGAATAGTGGGGAACATTAAACACATTTTATAAAATAATTTTTTTTTTTTAATATTTTGCAATTGATTTTTGTTAGTCTTCAATGTAAAATTATTCTAATTAATCAGGCGTGCTAAATAAAAACAAATAAACTACATTACCATTTTTCTTGCGAATTTCTCATACAAAATGATATATTACACCATTTATTTTGTTCTGGCGATACCAAGCGTCAAAAACGCGCGACAAGCTCAAAAACGATGTCATATCTCGATTTGTATGAGAACTTTGCAAGAAATACTATATGCGTATTTATTTTTACATTTAAGGTACTGTTCTAAGGATATATCGATAAAATTCAGATATTGAAGGTGGACAAAAATTTCAAAAATATTTTCATTTTGCTCATCCTACTGAATATGCCTATATTAGTCTCCTCATGCATTTCAGAAACACCCTGTATATATCCAATGTTTAAATAGCGTATATACTATATTGTATATCCATACTAATTTAAAAATAAAACCAGAAACTGGGTAGAAATCTATTTTATGATTTTTTATTAGCGTGGCCGAATGGTTTAAACACTTGTTTTAGAATATGAAGTTCAGATTCTCTAGACTCTCGAATATCCACGGATCTAAGTGTTTTAACCACGGTGGAATCTGGACTTAGGAAAAAACCACCTACAAAAAATTAGCCGTAAAAATCTCAATCATTTAGTTAGCCAAAATTTCATGTTCTAGTTAACAAAGAATTATTTTCCATCCCTAGAAATATGTGATTGGTACCAACCAAGTAACATAGCATATATCAGAAAATATATCACAGAAAAAGTAAATTTAAAACAGCTATTTTTTTATAATATAAACTTAAAGTAAATTATAAACAAATGAAATTTGTACTTTTTCGTTTGTTTTAAAAATCGATTGATATTTGTATGAATTATATTTTAATTTTACAAAACTACAATACATCATCATATTAATTTTACATTTTCTTAAATGATAATAATGTATGGCATCGACTTGTATTTTTATTACTTATATTATTTATAATATTAAAATTATAATATTTACCAAAATATTTGTATACCCACACTTTACATTCATTATAATTTTTTTAGCAATACAATTTAAGTTTATATTAATTAAATTTGTTTCTTCTAAATATTGCATTCGTATTACCATTAAAAGAGCATTAACAAAGATAATATGATATAATAATTAATAATACTAGTTTAGGATAATATAAATGAACATAATGGTAAATGGTAATTAAAAACGGAGTATTAGTTATTTATTTGTTGATAATTATTCTTGGTTAGTGCATGGTATAAATTATTAATTCTTAAAAAATAAATGTCAAAATATGATTAATTTTGAATAATCAGTGTCTAAACTTAAAATTGTATACGATCACGTAGTAATAGAAACTACCTGCACCTAGTCTATTACTATCTCAGACAAGTATTTTTGGGAATGACTACTTATATCGTGTTATTACATTTTAGATTCTGAGGGAAGCAATGAATATATTAGTTTACAATAATGTTTTTTTTAAGCAAAGTTTAAATATATAGTAAAATTGAATATTATGATATTTTGTGTTTTTAATAATCTAAAAGCATGAAAGCATGATTTTGGGTAAAAATAATGGTCCAATTACCACAAATAGGCTATACTTTCGGTAGAAAATTGCATCTAGTTAGTACTTTATTTGGCTCATTTAAATTTCCCAAAAATTTTTCCATGAGAAAAGAAAAAGTACCAAAAAATTAAGAAAAAACGTCAAAATTATGATTTTCGTAAATTTTGACGAAATTAATTTTAAATTTTTCATGATAACTAATGCAATTTTGAACGTATGTACTTAAAATTTTTTTGAGTATTATCATAGGTAATTTACACACGTGATAAACTTTTGAAACGGCTTATTAATAGAATATATTGAGTTATATTGAATTTAGCTTAGAATCGTATTTTCAAATCTTTATCTATCATTGCATTCAAATCTTAATTGTAATAAACTACTATCCTTCTCCGAAGATCGAAAGGACGAAGCAGGAAAGTCCAAAATCAACTTTCCCGCTTTTTTTAGCTTATCGTATTTTTCTTAATAATAAACGGTAATCCACAGATTCTCAGTACAATAAAATTATATTTATTATTAGTGACATTTCCGTTGGAATGACAAATTACTTGATTAACTTAAACTAATCATTCGATTATAGGATTAAATTGTACAGACTTTGTAATATATGTATATAAAATTAATCAATTTAAATACTATATGCACATAAGCGTCATATATCCATTGATCAACCCTTTGAAGTTTGAATGTGATTAAAATAATTTTTGATATTCCGTATTATAGTAAATTACGATTCGTGTTTTTTTTTTTTTTTTTTAAACATATTCCCACACATTATTTTTCTAAAATATAGGTTATAATATTTATAATTTTAAACAAAAGTAATTACTGTAATATATAACAATATTCTATCTATTAAGGATACAATTTAGTTTTTATATAAATATACCTAAATAATTCTAATTATCTTGTATTAAACAAGAATTAATTTCAGAAATACTTTCTCGTTCTAAGCGAGTTTTTGACTTATGAATTGATAACTATAATCCGAGTCGTACTTAGTAGTTTATAAATTAGGGGGGTTCAATTTTTTTTTTTTTTTATAAGCCTTCATGAAGCCGAACCCCCCTCCTCACCATTTTATAATATAAAAAACAAATTGCAAACAAATGAAAATAATCATGTTCTGAATCTGTATACCTGTACATTATAATGCATAAGGTGTCAAAATAATATTAATAGCAATTTTGTTTTTAGATTCTGAGGAAAGTGAGGAATGTATTTGTTTTACAATTTTTATTTTTATTTTCTTATAAATATAATGTAATTACTTTTTTGGGTAGAAATAATAGTCTTAATACAACAAATAGGGTATAACTTCGGTAGCAAATTGCAACGAGTTGGTACTATATTTAGCTCATTTTTCGAATTTCTTAAAAGTTTTCCTTGGGAGAAGAAATACTAACAAAAAATATCGGAAAATCGGTAAAATTACAGTTTCTGTTATTTAAAATTTTTTTATTTTATAATTATTAATTGATTTTTGATCCTAAGGACTTAAAATTTTTCTCGAGTATTTACATAGTTTACACACGTGGTAAACTTTTGGAAGGCTTATCAATATAATATTTGTATTATATTGAGTTTTGCTCAGAAATGTATTTTCTAATGAAATATTATTGTATTCAAATCTTAATTAAAATAAACCACTAATTTCTCCGAGGACCGAAGGGACGAAGGAGGAACGTCTAAAAGTGACCTTTCTGCTAATTTTTTTGGTCATAGGGGGGGTTAAACCCATTCGACCACCCATCCTCCAACAATCTTACTACATATAAAAATGTATTTTACCTAACATTATACGATCATATAAAATCCTAAAAACCATCTCCCCAATAGCTATTCAAGTCCAAATTAAAATTGTGTGTAATAATAATAATAATACATTAAATACATAAATAGTACCTATACCAGTATATTTATTACACATAATAATATAAATATTAATATAATAAATCCATATATTACTATATTACTTTTGTAAATTATTGTATATAATATTACATACCGATTTCTGATAAAATATTTTTATATTGTTCAAAGGAGTACACGCAACCATGCAAGAATTAATTATCAACTAACACAGAATAAGTGCCCCATTGTCTTAGGCAATTTTTAGCTAAGTTAGCTCCTAAGGCCAACACTGCATATTATATATATTATTTTTATTAAACATCTCATAAAATAGTAAAAATCATATTAAAAATAATATTTTTTCATTTTTGTAAATGTCAAATACAAATAAAAAACTTTTTTAATTAAAAAACAATAATAATCTCATCATAAACAATTAATTTTTAAAACTTTCTCTTTAATTTTTTTAAATTTTTAAAAAAAAATTTTATTATTACTTTATATAGAAAACGAATGAATTAATTTTCTTCTTTATAGTTCAATCATAATTTATGTTAATTTTGAATGATAATGTAAAAAATATGTATTTCAACAAAATGTATAAACCACTATTATATGTTATTATAGTGTAGGAAGTAAAAAATAAAACATTATTTTAAAATAATAATTAAAATATTTGTACCATATTAGATATTTTTATAAAATAATATAATATAATAAACTCGGAAAATGTATTTTTCAGTAAAGTTATGTTTGAGAACAATAAAAAATATTTTGTGTCAAAAACGTATTTTGAAATCTCATATAAATTATTTATGTAATTGTCATAAAGGTATTTATAAAATATGAATTATTGATAAATAAATGGCAATATACTGCTGATATTTATTTATTATTAAATAATTAAAATATAATAAAACTATATAAGTAGAAATAATAATATTTCTGTAGCATAGAAATACTCATCATAATACCAGTGAAACATATAATTTAATACCTACATTAATTTTGATCAATGTTCGTATTTTGGAGCTTTATTGATAAATCCTAAAACATTCATAATATTTTTAAAATAATCATATACGTGAATTATTGAATAATTTTGGATAAACGGTTTTATTAAATAAACAAAGGATTGGACATAAGTATTAAATATACTGTACACATATCAAGTAAAATATTTCCAAATAACCCAAATGTGTATTTTTATCGATAAATTATTATTTTTAAATATAATTCGAATTTAAACATTAACATTTGAAATATGCTAATTAAGCAATTACTACTATAATGTTTTGTTCAAAATTTGTTTGAATATAATACGAGTATGTTTGGTTTTCCATTTCAACAAGTTTTACGTCTGTGTCAAATGTCAATCAATTATCTACAAGGCTTTTATAAAAATAAAAATACACCATTCACAGCTGCACAATAATATCATAATATTTAAAGCAGATGATATCATTTTATATTTTATTGTTCAATATTTTCTTCAAATACTTTAATCATTTTCTTATATAACTTAATATTGCTATTATTATTATTATTATTATTATTATTATAATTTTCAATATTTCGCAAAATTTTGTATTGTAATAAAGATTGATGTTTAATCATTTACTACAATGATTTGATTTTTAATACTTTTTCACAATATTACGAACATTTATCAGTGGTGAGAAAAATAATACAATTTTCACAAGTTATAAACATCTTATCATTGTCATTGATATAGCATTATATTTTTAATTATTATTATCACTTGTCACATTCTCGTGAATGTTACAAATTAATTTATTATAACAATCAACTTCTAGTTTTATACAATAATAATTCATAAATAATGGTTGTTTACGTTGATAAAATTAAAAATATTAAAGCTTAATAAAACTGTAAAATTTCTATATTCAAACATTTCAAACTAGTGAAATTAATTAGTTTTAATAAGGGAATTAATTTTAGAACATTTTTTATCTGTATTATCAGTTATAACAAAATTGTTATTTGGTATGCGAAAATTACATTTTACACCATCAATTTAAGAATTTAAAATGTTTTGCAATAAACATTCAGATTGTTAACAATATAAACAACTAATATTCAACATTTATTTATGAATATTATTATATTAATATATTAATAATCAACGGATATAAATAATTGCCAAACTCATCGTTTCAAATCAATACCATTATTTTGAATTATTTTTATAATAATAATATACATTAAAGTTTAAAACTTATAATTATATCAATTATATAACTTACATTAACATTTTTTTTATCTTTTTAAGTTTCATCGTATATATATAGTTACAGTTATTAATTTCTATAGTATAGAAATATATGTATATGAAATATATGAGAAATATATGTATATGTAATTACTTTCTAAGCAGCAAATAGCAATTAAATATTAATATAATTATTAATCTTAACATAGATCTCTTGGAATAAATTATAAAACGTATTCTTTGAACATATATAATTCAATTTTATTCAAGAGTGTCTGTAGGCATTCTTTGGATGACGTTGAAGAAGGACGCATATGAATTTCATTAACGTAGGTATATATAAAATTCCATACTAATATAATATAAAAGTTATTCATAATTAAGTTACTTAGTTACTTATAAATACGATACATATATTTAGGTTAATTACTATGGCTTTGGAAAAAATTTAATAATATCTAATGATTAAAAAATAATAACAATAATATAAGATAACTAGGGCTTATAAAACTAATAGTATAAAACTAAGTTGCTAAGACTAAGACTAAAACTTAGAGTAAATATAAGTTTAGTAGTAATTTGGTAACTTATGATTCATTTTTAATTTAGTGCATACTGGTTCATAAACGCACACCTAAGTTTTCCATCCATTTAATGGCATCCGTACTATCTAGCTGTGTGGATTTTCTCAATACCTCCTGTCAATATTTCATTAGTGGGCGATCTTCCACTATGTGCCTGATAGTTTATTCTTGGCCACAGTTACATAAAGAAGATTCTGTCATTCCCCACTTGTATATTAGGATGAAATTTTCTCTGCTCGGATCTGATACGGTTTAGGTTGGTCTATAAGCCTAAGATTATGATATATAACCGTGGTAAGTTAAAATCAGATGTTCTTTCTATTAGATTTTCAATCAGTGATAAATTCTGTCTCTGAATTCTGGACTCTAACCATATCCTATTCCATTTAACCTGTGGATCAACATTGATTGTGCTTACTTCTCATATGAGGTATCTGGATTTAAGCTCGATTAACTGGATGGAGTACTAATCATTGTAGATTGGCAAGTTAATGTTACTTTTAATTTTACTGATGGTACTTTGGGTAGCATTCTGTTTACTGAATTCTGGAGGAGCAATATATGAGAAAACAGGCTCTAAAAACTAGCCGTCAGTACTTAATTGTACATTTTGGCAGCCACGAAAAATTGAGACACAAAATTAAATATATTTATGTATAAAAACATTGAAAATATAGTGAATGTTATAACTGAAATTATTTGAAATATTAGAAATTATTCAAATTAAAGATTCTATTGTTTTTTATCTGTAATATTCATATTGATAATTCTGACATTATATGTTTAAATGGTCTTAAACGTTCAGCAATTGCTAATTAATACCATTCACCAGGGACATTATAATAAATTCACTCTAAATACACGTCACAATTGTTGGTATTTATTTTAGAGAATATTATATTAAATATGTAATATTATATTCTGACTTTTTATTATTATTAAACAATATTAAAAATAGGTAGTTGTTTCGAAAAAAATCTTTGTCGGTAGATTTATTATTTCAACAAATTTATAATTTAATTTTTAATTATGATTATAACATTTCAATATTTATAGTCATATATAATGGATATTTCATATTAATATTAATGTTAAAAATAATCATACAATTTCTATAATGTAATAATATTAAAATTGGGATTATAATAATTGAATGCACATTAAGATAATACAATATTAATATATTGTAATATGGTATTGTATGAGAAATACAAAAAAAATGTTAATTCTCTTTCTATGTTTTATAGGTGGGTACTGACACCGGTATTATGACACATTATCTCAATTTGTTCGTCATCGTGCCCACAGCTGTAATAACGGGTAACAACGAATATCACATTGGCGAAGGAAGTTCCATTTCATTACATTGTAAAATTGAAAATGTGATTATTTATATATACATTACTACAATAATTGCTTTGATAATTTAAAATAAATTTCGTCAAATGCGCTTAATTATTAAACTAATACGTAATATAATATTTATATAATGAAAAAAATTGTATAACTCACGGAAAAAAATACGGTTAGGTACTAAATAAATGTTTGAAAGAAATGATAAGACAATATTTAATAAAAGTTTACAGGTCGATAAAACAGCTTAACTATTTAATACGTTTGTCGGTGATGTTTCATTGGCATTAGTCTACCAGACATGTTTAACAAACGACGTAATGCCGACACTTTTTTCTGTACTTACTTTTAACATAGTACTAATTATGGTTTAATTAATTGTTAGCAGAATATAGGTACTGTATATATTAAATGTCCTATGAATTCTCACACAAAAATTATTCTCAATAGTAATCCGCATCTAATTACTTCACAAATAAAACAATCGTGTTTTTAAATCTAAAATTTCATCGTTTTTAATTGCATAGATGAATAAAAAAAAACTATTTAATCGAAGGTCAAATTATTTAAAATAATGATGAAAATATAATTTAATTTAATGTCATTTAGTCGAAAAAATATTATAATTAGGGATTTAAAATTTTATATGACATTTATCTATCTATAGCTAACTTTAATATATTTAATTTGTTATTCGTTTTTTAGATTCTGAGCACAGCGAGGAATGTATTTGTTTTGCAAAGATGTTTTTTTTTTTGTATGAAAACACTTTTTCGAATAGAAATAATGGTCCGATTACCACGAATATGGTATACTTTCGAATTTCTTAAAATTTTTTCTTGCAAAAAGAAAACCTGCCAAACAATGGAAAACTGCGGAAAATCGGCAAAATTATTATTTCTGTTATTTAAAATTTTTTTTTATTTCGTGATAACTAATTGAATTTTGATCGTAGGGACTTAAAAATATTTTTGAAAACTTCAAAAGGTGTTCTGTATTAGTGAAAAAAATTTGGAAACGATAGGTTGATTTTCTGACTAAGTATAGAACATAGAAAATTTTTCCATTTTAATTTTTCCTGCAATTTTATTTATTGATTACGATGGTTTATTGATTTGAAAATTTTTATCAAAGTCTAATCATATACTACTTACTTTCAACAAAATATTTTGAAAATTGTGACTGATATATAATCCACCATATAATTTTCAACAAGATGACCTAAAATTAGCTAAAATAATGTTTATCAAACACAGTAGTCAATATTCTACAGGATTTGGATAATTTTCAAAGATTTAACAAATAATTTTTTTTCTAAAGATACACGATATTCTGCCTTTATCATATTATATAAAAATTTCAAAGTATAATAAGTTTTACACTTCATTATATAGTATTCCCTTGTAATAGTTTTACATTTATAACTCAATAAACTTTCACATAATAATGATATGTCACATTGTAAAGTTATTATACATTATACATTATACATTGGATTTTAGATATATTTTATATTACTGTTCAAAAAAAAATTGAAGTTATTTCATGATATTCCACAAGAAAAATATAACAGACGATTCTCGTACCTATCAGAAAATGTTAGAATGAATTAAAAATGATAACGTTACCCATACGTTAACACTGTATAAAAAAGCTCTCCTATCAGATTTTTGAAACAGCATAATCAATAAGAAATTTTAATACCTAGATACAGTGAAATCTGTATAGGTACATAAGTACCTGTATGAGTTTATTGATTTTATTGATTCCCATTTCACGGACATAGATAATATGTAATAATATGTTCATAAAAAAAATATAAATACATACATATTGAATATTATACAATAACTATTAGACACGACGACCTAATTAAATACTGAATCCATATAGTTCTTTGATCTAGAACCTTCTATCACGTATTATAGCATTACTAACGTATGTACACGTATATTGGATAAGTGATGCAAACCACTAAAACACACATAAAACCTCGATCAAACTATACTTGCGGACACAACGACTTCATGAAAATCGATGACACCGAACGATCGAATACAATTTAATTACAACCGTCTTGATGCATAAACTTACGTGCGCACAAGACGTAGGTATGCGTCGTATCTTCACGGAAAAGCACAAATTTCGTAATCGCGTCAACATAGAAAATAGCGGACATCATAACATCAAACAAGTAAACAACACTGCCGATATGAGGGAAAGGAAGTATTAGAAATTAAAGGCACGGTGTCTCAAAGTCATGTTACAGGAAGTCTTAACGAGCTTGACTACAGGCCGCGTAAGACGCGTTATTTCTATACGAGAAAGTATCTTCAGATTTTTAAAAACACAAAAAATATTATAATATTCAATTCTACTAATGATTAAAACTTATAAAAATAAATTGTGACTTATGATTTTCAAAATATTTTGTAAATAGATTAAGTAGTATATGATTAGGCTTCTATTATCTATTCAAATCGATAAACCCAAAATTACTGGTAATTTTTAAATAATTAAACATTATTGGGTAAATTTTTAAAGCTCTATATTTAGTTAGAAAACTAATCTGAAAATGAAAATTTTTTTTATGTTATGTTGGACACCCATTACTTAAAAACAATCTCAAGTCCCTACGTTCAATTAGTTATCACAAAATATATAAAATCAAAATAATGGAAACCGTAATTTTACCGATTTTCCGCAGTATTTTGGTAGTTTATTTTTTTTAAAAAAGTAACTTTTGAGATATTAGAAAAATGAATTAAATAAATCACCAACTATATTTTTACTAACTATTTTTGTATGAATGCAATTTTGTACCTATTCGCGGTAATCAGACCATTATTTCTACCCGAAAAATTGTTTTCAAACACAAAAAAAAAATAACATTATTGTAAAACCAATATATTCTTTGCTTCGCTCAAAATCTAAAATAATTCAAAATCCATTTAATGTAAACCTCGGAAATAGTTTTAGTTTTAGTGGTTTTCGGTTTTCCATATGGAAATATAATTACTTACGTCCTACTTAAAGACTTAAGGAACTTTACTGAAATACATCTACAAATAAAAAGTAAACAAATAAAATACATTTTACATAAATAGGTATATATATATATATACTAGTTATAATTTATAATTGTACTTATTATTATTTGATTACCAACTGAAAAATAAAATTGTAGAGTAAAATTTACAATAATATTTTATATGTATATATATATATATAAATGGATCAAAAATATATCTGTTATAAGTTACAATCGATTGCCAAATGCAAATTGAAAATTATCTTTGAGAGGAAGAGCATACTATCATTTATTATAACCATTTATCTAAATATTAGAAATTAGCATAGCTTTGCAGAACTTCTTTAAACATTTATTAAAAATTGAAAATTAAAATATGGAAAATGTTTGATAATCTTTTTTAATGCAAAATAATATCTAACAGTTTTTAGAAAATTTAAAAACACATTGAATTTCGTTGTAAGATGATATTGTATAAAAATTTAACGAACGAATATAGAATATGTTTCTTCTTTTTAATTCCATAGGTTTTTAAGCTCCAAATTAAACTTAAACGATAAAATTTATGTTCTACGTAGTTGCAATTCGTAGTTTGTTCTTCAAAATATAATACATATATAGAAAATTAATTTTCTAATTTTGTATATAAATTATTATTTAATAGTGTTATAATTATAAATAACTAGCATCTAAAATCTAGTTTTTGTGTGACCTATGTATTAAAAAATAGAATATATGAACAATAAATTCAGTTAAATGTAAAAATCATTACTGTATAATAATTTTTGTAATTTAAATAAATCATTATATTCGTTACGATTTCACATTAAATATAATCGTATATTTTTTATAGTATGTTTTTTTTATGTAAAACTCTTTATTATGTGCATGAGAACACATGTATATAAAATATATATTTCGAAGAATAACAAAAAATTGATCACATAAATTATTCATATGTTTTTGTCGGTCTAGCCAAAATTTTGTTTATTGACAAATTTATACTAGAATATGTATATTGACGTAGTAAAGGTCTTGGAAAACTTAAATATTTAATGATAAACTATTCAAATGAAAAAAGGCACATAATATAGCATGATATTTAATATAATTTTCCACTAAGCATTTCTCGTGAGCCAAAATTATTTGGTATAATTATGAAAAATATTATGCGCCTATACAGGATAAAAAAAAAACAAATCAATGAACACATATAATATTAGTTAATCAATATTATATTTATTTAAAAACTATGTATACGATTATAATATTAAATGTATTTTCAAATTGTGAATCAGCGAAATATTTTTATCTGTAACTATTGAAACAAAAAAATCTTGAAAAGCTATAAAATGCGCTTTTTTTATTCTTTAATTTGATATTGTATTTGATAATTACCCTTTTTGTTTAACTAGTAATGTAATGTTTTTATATGAAGGGCTATAATGATTAATTTCTTAAAAAAAAAAATAGGAATAGAGCGAAATTAAGTTTTTCTAATTTTATTCGAGACATAGAAATCATTAAGTTCAAAAAATTATAAGTCATAGAAATCGTGAAGAAACAGTGGTCAGCTAACCATCCTAACTTCCCATTAGGTCTGCACTTATATTATTATAATTTATAAGGTTCACTCTTGAATGGATTATTATAGGCAGAGTCTAAAATTTACACACTTTTTTAGTTATTTTAATAAAATATTTAAATATATTATTATTATTATTATTAATACTAATTGTGTCGATTAGTTTGAACATAGAGTATAAACATTTATTAGCAAATTTAAAGAGAATTATATATTGGAGGGAATGTCATATCCTTATTGTAAAATAAATAACGTCTAGCAAAGAGTTATAGCATGTTAAAAAAATTAAAAATCTAATACACTATAACTTCTTTGCCACTTGATATTTTACAAAACGAATATGACATTCCCTCCAAAATATTATTCTCTTTAAATTTTATATTCTGACCGAAGTGAGTATAGGTTTTACAAAGATGTTTTATTATTTTTTTTATTTTTATGTCTGTAAGCACAAATTCGGGTAAAAATAATGATCCGATTACAAAGAATAGTTGTTAGTTGAATCGTTAGCAATTGAATATAGTTAGTACTTTATTTAGCTCATTTTTCGAATTTCTCAAAAATTTTTCCTTTGGAGGGGAAAAACTACCAAAAAATGGCGGAAAATCGGCAAAATAATGTTTCTGAAATTATAAATTTTTAATTTCGTGATAACTAATTGAGTTTTACTCATAGTGTCTTGAAAATTTTTTTGAGTATTTACTTAGGTAAACTTTATTACAAGAAAAAAATTTGAAACGAATGGTTGATTTTCTGACTAAGTATAGAGTTTTGGCTTTTTTTCAAAAATGTTTAATATTTCCTGCAATTTTTGGTTTATTGGTTTAAACATTTTATCGAAGTCTAGACATATACTACTTAATATTTTTACAAAATATTTTAAAAATTGTAACTGATAATTTTTTTTTATAAGCTTTTAAAATAAAAGTTCCTGAAAATCGGCAAAATTACGGTTTCATTATTTTATTTATTGATAACTAATTAAGTTTAGATTGTAGGAACTTAAAATTTAATTTAAATATTTACATTCGTAATTTACACACGTGGTAAAATTTGGACTAGATTATCAGTATAGCATATTGTAATATATTGAGTTTCGCTCAGAACCGTATTTTCTAATGCAATATTATTGCATTCAAATTTTAAGTATATTATACCACTCATTTCTCCGAGGATCGAAGGGACGAAGGAGAAACGTCCACAATCGACCTTCCCACTTTTTTTTTATTTCATGATAACTAATTGAGTTTTAATTGTAGAAACTTGAAATTTTTTTTCAATATTCACATACATATTTCACACAATATGTAAATTTTTGGAATTCTAAAAATGATCTAAATAAAGTACCAACTAGATGCAATTTTCTACCGAAAGCATACGCTATTCATAGTAATCAGATCATTATTTATACCCAAAAAAGTGTATTCAGACTCGCTTCATTTAGAATCTAATACGTAATGACTTAAATGGAATTACTTTTAAACAATAATAAACAATATAATAATTTTTTCTTTGTTTATTATAAATATGTTTTTCACCAAATTCAATTTCAATTAGAAAAACTAAAAAAAAAATATTATATTATTTTAAAATTTTAACTTTAATCGTCTGACAGCACTGATCACTAACTATTACATATTAGTCTGTATATTAAAAATTTACATTAAATTAATAACTGGTTTTACAGAGAATAGTATCTTAAATAATTCGTATAGAATATTGTATGAATATTATTTTTTGATAAAATCAATAATGGAGAAAGAATGTTTACGTGCTTCTGCATGCTAACAAGTACTTGAGATTTATTGGCCTGTAAACTTGTCGACCATTTCTCATAAGAGACTATCAAAATATCTTCTAACGCCCCAATAAGTCAACTTATAATAAATTTAAAGTTACGTATACTATAATAATGGAATATATATATATATATATATTTTGTTTTCGATTAATACTGATTTAGAGCCCGATACCGCCACAATACGTGTTGTGGTATCACAACGGTAAAATTATACCATCCAGTCATCTCAATGAAAACGGACTAAAAAACGATCGCGTGTCTATCAGCACCGAACAAATGGATAGAAAAATGCATAGTCGATTAATAATCTCAAAAACAGTCCAAAAAGATACGGGAAATTATACGTGCCAACCGCCGAATACTGATTCAGACTCAACTTACATTCATATTACACCAGGTCAGTATAATTTTCTAATTCAATTATTGAACGTATTTTCTTCAAATTGGCGAAAATATCGTAAAATAAGGTCGTTTTTTATGTTACAGTTATTAAAGATTAGTTTTTTATTTGTAGCTCTTAATATGATTTTTGGAGGGGAGGAGTTATATATCCAAATTCTTATCACTCATTTCACTCCTTTCTTAGTAGATAGTATACGTAAGTTTAAAATACTATTTTAAATGAATACATAACAAAATATATTATGACTATGATAAAATAAAAATAATGTTAGTCAGATAATTCATTTTATGGATAGGAATTGTTTACATAATATATTCAATAGTGTTCATTTCTTAAAGTTTTCTTTTAAAAAATAATAAAATATTTAATTTTGGTTTCATTTTTTTTAATCTATTAACCAGTTTAAAAACACTTAATTTGTCTAAAATTTATAAAAAGATTTTTCTTTTACATATTCCATGTATTTATAAACTTCAAAAAATTTAAACATGAAAATTAAAAAAGCACTTGTACTTCCGTTTACCAAGCACAATTTTAAAATATTTAAAAATTCATAAATACATGTACCTATTATTATTTAAACATATTACAAACTGGCTATATTACATTTTTATAAATTAATGGAAATAATACAAACTTCCTTTTTTTCAATTTTTATAAGCAAAAATTATTTTTTATATTCCAAGAATAATATAACTACGTACTAACAATAACATTTTATCGATTTTTAGTTGTATTTATATAAGTAAGTACTATTTATTCATATTTCTTTAATTGCTTTTAACTTGTATAGAAACCTTAATTCACGGAAACATTTACTATATTATTACAAAAATCCATGGTAAGAACAATAATATTATAGCGACAATAACTATACAGATTTAATTAATCATATTTTTTCATTGTCAACATTTTTTTTAAATTAATTAAAATTACGTTAGAGCAAAAACCTTTTGTACAATACATCATAATATAACCATTGTTTATATTTTACTATTCTCTACGGTTTACAGCGTATATAAATATATATTATGTATTATTATTTACTTTTCAAGCGCCTTCTTCTGAACGAAGCATTACCAAATTTGTTACTATTATCCTACGTCCTTTAAAACTCTAAATTATAATTATGAAGGACAACTTCATAGTCTTATATTTTTAATGTTTGTAGGAAAAGCTTAAAGCAATTAGATACAACTTACAATATTATAATTTAAAATATAAAACTATATTGATAAATATAGATTAAATAATCAATATATAAAATTTTAAACTGTTGCTTTTTAAATGATATACTAATCTAAAGTGGTTGTATTAATAATGTTTTTAATTAATTTAAAATAAATTCCTTCATCTTAAAAAATAGTATGTTCATTAATAATTGTACAATATCTCGATTAAAAATAATTGGTTTTAACACGTGTTTCAATAAAATAATTACATTTACAAAAGTTATTGGTAATTAAATGATTTAAAAAGTTTAAAAATAATTTCATTAAAATAGTTATTAATTGTATTTTGTAATATTATATAAGTCAATATATTTTCATAATTAAATATATAAGTAGTATATTAATTGTTTTTGTAAGTAAAGCAGTAATAGAAAAAACTTTTGTAATTATAATAATTTACCTGTAATGGAACATAAAAGTATAAATGATGTTCATGAGTTTTTAATTTAATCAATTAATTAACTTTTATTATTATGAATATTAAAAATCAGTAAAGTATGATAATGATTTCATAAAGATAAAAAAAAGTTTAAATAATTATAAACTATAAACTAAAAGTATTTTCTTTTTCTAATCAGTTATTTTTATTTGTGACTTCTTAATATTTTAATTAATAAAATTGATTTTTATATTTAACCATAACAATATTATTGTTAACAAAAATATTTATCTTAGATAAAGAAAACTTTTTAAACGTTTATTTGTTTTATTTTGTTATATGCGTCAAAATCTAAATAATACTTATTTTAAAAAAAATGATCTTGTGATAATTTAAAAAATTAAAAATAGTAAAAATAATATATGCCAGAATTATATTAATAAATATAATAAATATATAATATTCTATATTATTATTAACCAATTTTTTTAACTGCATAATATATGTATATATTAGTATATTACATATATGCTATAATATATATAATTTCTCTAAATGATCTGACAAAGTTGTATAAATAAACTATTCGAATTTTTTGATAATATAAGAACATACTGTATAGTTGTTATATTAAAAAATGACGATGTAAATATTGTTCATTACATTTTGATGTTAATGACACCAATGTATGTTATAATAATATTATAAAGGTAGGTATACCGTATACGTATAATATCTTGATTAAACAATAAACATGATTGACTTTCATATAATGGCACATGTCTTATACTAGTTTCAAAATTTGTTCTTTAATCAATAATAGTTTTAATCGAACATTAAACATATTAGGTATTATTAAAATCTTAAATATACTATGTTATGATAGATTTGTTGATATCATATGTCAATGTAATATTATTATATAATTATATCTATTATTATTAAATTGCATTATGTGCATTGTTCATAATAATTACATCAGCAATTATGAAACACATAATGCACATCATAGCACAATAGCGCCTAATTTTATATTTTTATATTGATGTTTAATGTTATAGTAATATTATGTGTATTCATTTCTACCAGAAAATAACGTTAATTTTATAAATTATTCAATAATATTTTGTATTCCATTAATATCATACGTGATACATCCATACCTGAAATTCCCTGGATACTGGATATTTGTGATAAAATATTACCGGATTCAAATAAATATTCATCCTGAAATATTTATATTTATATTGTAATTGTTAATCACATTATGGTGTATAGAATGAAGTGGAGGGAAGCATCAGGTGTGCTGTATGACAAGAGGATTCCCAATATAGGTAATTAAAATGTAGGTATTACATGGCAATAGTAAAACTAGCACGGTTATATGGATTAGAATGTTAAGCGATGAACACTAAAATGGAATAGAGGATGAGTGTGGCGAAGACGATAAAAATTAGATGAATGCGTAGGGTGAATAGAGAGGATAGAATAAGGCATGATACATAAGGGGAAGTGTAGGAGTTGCATTAGTTGTAGAGAAAATAAAAGAGAATAGGCTGAGATGGTTTGGGAATGTTATAAAAAAAAAAATGATTCAGAGTTAGTAAGAGTTGTTACATGATAGATAATTTTAAAGCCAGAAGGTATGAAATGAATAGGAAGACTGAAGTAGATGTGTATAGATGGAAAATAAAGTATGAAGTGTGAACGGACGAGACATTGGTGATCGAAGTCTATGAAGGTATAGGATTCTGGACTAGGATGGCTGATCCCATATAGTTGAAAGGAAGAAAATAAAAAAGAAGAAAATTGATACTGTTTATATATTATTATTTATTAAAAATATTCATAATTTTTTTTTTTCATTTTAATTAAATATTAATTCATTAAATATATTAGTGTAATATAAAAATAAAAATATAATATTAATATATTGTTATTAAAAATAAAGTTGTTCTATTATATTATATATTATAATATTACTAATTGACTTCTAATTTTGTTATTAATAACTATATTTAATATTTTATTAAGTTTTATTAAGTATATGCTTATGATATCAATAAATGAATCCAAATTTCTTTATTAAATTATAATTTATACAAAATGTCTAGAACTGTATTTACAGAGAAACAGTTTTACAGAACAAAAAGTCGTAGAATTTGAATGAAAAAATTCAATTTTATAATGAACTATAATAAACATATTAAGCAAATATTTAACACTTAAAAAGTTCCTATACGATATTAATATTATTTTCATATATAATATTATTTTCTATTTAATGTATTATATTAATGACAAATTTGTTGTAATATTATATATAATATAATATAAAACTAGCAAACTATTTAATTACAAATTGACTCTAAATATACTATATCGAATATTGCTTGTATGCTTAGAATTTACTTCTACTTGTACATATTGCTATGGCTTTTTTTAAATATCAATAAATGGATGCCCAAACTGATGTATTTAGATATTGTTAAATCTTTTTCATTCTAAAATATAAATTCTTAATCTTTTCAACATATTTTTTTTTTAATTATAATTGTTAATTACATAAAAACTAAACTACTATATTAAGTATAGATGCCTACTTAATTTTAGTGTTTTTAAAATAATTTGTTATTTTATCACACAAACATAAAGTTAATATAAGTCTTAAATACATATTAAATTAAAGTTTACTTAACTTAATATAATTATTTAAACTTTAAAAAATTATATGACATTCATTAATATTATAATTTTAGTTATTTAATTTATTTCTAAACTAATAAATTAATAAATACCAACATATATAAACTTGTACCTATATTTTAAACTAAATTAAAATAACTAATATTAATTAATTCACCATTGTTAAATTTATAAATTAAACAGTTTTAATGTATAATCGGTTAATTATTATAAATGTAATTTCTCTATTAGTTATTTATATTATTAATTACAATATGAAAATACTAAATTGGAATTATTTAAGGTTGACATAATATTTAGATGTGATAATAATTGAGCCCACTATAAATCTTTGATATATTATAATGTTGCATTTACTTTCAGTACTTTTAGTATTATACTAAATTACTTATACCGAAATTAATCGATTTTATATACGAAAGTAATAATGATTTAGTGACTTACCTTCATTAATGAAAACAATTATTTTTTTTTATCAAATAAATACAAATTTATTATAAATTTAATTATTGGGTACCTATATTATAAATAATTATAAAAACCGCAATTATCATCGTTTAATTATTTTATTAATGTTAAATAATGATTCTTAATATATTGTTATCATCCTATTCCCTATTGTTTGTTTTAGAATTTGACAATACAGCTGCAATACAACGACATAAAAGCTCGAATTCGGCGCTTTTGGCTACAGAATTGTCGCTTATAGCTTTAATGTCATTCTTTCTTTTCGGACATGACCAATTTCGATGGATGTTTTTATAAACACAATTATATTTGCTTTTTACTGCATTTAGTAATTCAAATACAATTGTTATAATATTTATCATTTTAAATTTAATCATGTTGTTAATAATATATTAACGTCCATTTCAGGAACTTTGAATATTTTAAAGATGCTCGTAAATAAAAGAGCTATCTTTAATAATTGTATTAGATACCTATAAAAATTAAATAGTGTTACGAGAACAAAATCAAGTTTGTTGACTTAAACTATAAATGTTTAAACAATTAAATTTAATCCCGATATTTAAGAATTAAGTTTAAATTGTATTTAATATTTTTTGGTTTATTTGTGTAAAGACTTAAATAAAAAGTTGTATTTAAAAATACCCAATCATATATCATCTTTTTAATGTTTTATTTTGAACTTAATATACAAATATTTGTATTATTACCATTATTTCTATAAATATTTTATATTACTTATTTTTGGGCCAAAATTATATGTAGTTTATAATTTGAAAATATTTATAATTTATTTTTAATTTTTGATTATTAATAATTTATTATTTCTAATAATAGGAAACGTATTTCCCATAAATGAATATTTTATCCTTATGAATATATGATATTATATACATATACTTGCCTATATTTTTTATTTAACACGATATGCAATCATTTAGTATGTAGATGATAATAATTCTACAAACATTATATATATAAAAAAAAAATATGTTATTTATTAATTTATTTATCAAAAAGATATTAAAATATATTTAAATTGTTATTTAGTATTTTTTTTTGTATAATTTATAGATATTTATTTATGATATTGTATTTATAAGTTTATGTTCCTTTATTAATTTTGTTATATTTTCATGAAAACTGTATGTAAATATTATAATTATTAAATTATTTATTTATGTTTAGGTATTTGTATTAAAAATAAACATTACCTATATTAAATGAAAAAAAATGTAAAGCTCTTTCCTTTATTTTAATATTATGCAACAATTATGATGATTGTTTAAATTTTTTAGTTATTTAGGTAGGTTTATACCTATGTATTGTGCAAGGTAAGTCAAATGATAATGTTTTTTGAGTGAACCTTCTACTATACTTACTATTTAGTTACATTTTATATTTATTAACAAATACATATTTACATTATATTTATTTATACATACAAATATACAATATACCTACACTATATTTTGTATAATAGATATATTTGTTAATTCGATTTTTTTCAACTATTAACTATAAACATACGTTTCGATTATTTGATGTAATAGCCAATAAGTATATATAAAGTTAAATCTCATAAAAGTTGTCTTATAATAAATCTAATTGATTTCAAACTAATTATAGGTAGTTATGTTAATTTAATGTAAGACATTATTTAATTAATAGATTATATCAAATTATTACAAAATTAACAAAAACTGAATAATATTAAATTTCTAAAATTACCTACAATATTTAATTTATTACCAAAATGTAACTAATGTATAAGTGTGTAACATTTGCAATAGATATCTATAATTTAAATGTATAAGTAAATACATTTTATGCTGCATATACCATGTTGCATATTACTATTAAATAATTACAAATTCTTTTGAATAATCAACATATTTAAAACCATGATATATTATTATGTTTTTAAAATAATATTAATTACTAATTACTTTAATTAGTAACTAATTAAAAAATCATTATTATTTATAATTTATGCAACTTGAATAAAAGATATTGTAAAATACTATACGCTGCGTCTCACCATATTTGTCCTTTTTAATATCTATTTACTTATTTAAGTACATAGTTAATCGTACACGAAATTGTATTTATTTGAACTTTTTGTTTAAAGGACAGTCCTCATTTATTTTATTATGAAACAGCTATTGATTTTTTTTTTTTATATCTTAGGATTTCGATTTTCAATATTTTTAAACATAATTATTTGAGTATCAGCTTTTAATATTAATTTTTCTAAAATTTCATTTTGGTTACGTATACTCTTTAAAATTATCAGTGGAGGTATTATAGAGCCATACTCTTTTACAGTCTTACTGTCGCATCATAACTTCAAAAATACCTAATAGAAATTAATACGAATGTGTGTATTACACAATTAAGCAAGGCTGGGCATTAACGAGTTAAAAAGTTATAAGTTAATTTAATATAAACTTTTTAACTTAACTTTTTTATTACGTATTAACTTAATAAATAACGAGTTAATTTTCTTAAAATTCAATCGTTAATTTAAATTAAGTTTATTTAAGTTAATATATTTTAATATACATTTAAGTTTAATTCATATACTAAAAATATTTTTTTTACAAAAATTAAGTTTGTTTTGTATTTTATTTTGTGTGTCACTATATATTTAGGCAATTCAACATTTTCATTTAATTTTTCATGTTAAATACTAATATTTTAAATTTCTGTTATTGAGTTATTGACTATTATTATGTTATAATAATAAAATAATAAAATAATAATTAATTGTCTTGTTTTTGTTTTCTAAATGTAGTTTATCCTTTTATTGAAATAATTTAAAACCCATATTAAATTAATTTTATGAAAATAATTTAATATGGGTTTTAAATATATATATTATAGGTGTATTATACTTAAAAAATCTATAATTACAAAATCACAATAATATTTATATTAATAATCATTATTGCAATTTGGGTTATATAGCTATTTGTATAATAGGCGTAAATCTGCAACATGCTTTTCGTAATCATTGTCTCAAGTTTTCAACCAAAAAATATAATTCAATTCATGTGATATTGTGAAAATGGCCGTAAACTAAATTTAAAAATATGATTATGATCATGAAATTTTCTTTTTGTTTGTTTTCAATGTTCAAAGTTCAAACCACAGTGTAGTGTAGCTGGTGTTATCGAAAGATTTAAACTTACATTGTAAACTTGACTACTTTCAATTTTATAGTAACCTTCACTTATTCTTATATATAATAAATAGTGACAAGTACAAATTTATTGAATATATCTTTTTTAAACACATACTACCTAATATGCCTAATTAAATAAATATAATTTTGTTCCGACTTAACTATTAACTTAACTGAATTCATAAAATATTTCATCAACTATTAACTGTAAAATTTTTCCATTTTATTTGATTAATTTAACTTAACTCAGTTAAAATATTTCATTAACTTGCCCAGCCTTACTATAAAGTATATTTTACATATAATATACCTTTGATTAATTAATTATACATTTGAAAATAAATTGTTTTAGATAAATGAATTGTGAGCTAAGCAAAGTGTAATTTGGTATTTTCATTGATTTACTATAAACTTAATGAATAAATTATTAGTGAAACCTATACAAAAGAGAATAATAATATCAATAATAGTAAGTTGAATAGCGATAATAAAAAGGAAGACAATATAACTGACTCGGTCAATATAATTTTTTTTATTTTAGTCCGCTTCGCCTATCGCAGCGATTACTGTACTCGTACATACACGCGGCAGCACGATCGGAGAGCAAAAAGAGAAAAGTTTGCAAAAATGTTATTTGATGTTCCGTAATTACACACGAATATCGACTTTATGGTGAACTTTAACTAAACCCGCAACGCTCGACCCAAATGCAATGGCGATTTTAAGTGCCGACTAAACGAAATGTTTTGGTGCTATACCAGTGTAATCGTTTCGCGAATTAATGCAATTTATGCATTGTACATTATTCGCATATATATTATTATTATTGTTGTTGTAATATTATCTAAGTAGGAACGTAATCTCGGGCGTATGTAAAATATCGATAAAAAAAAATCGAGGAAACCCGGTCAATGATAATATAATACTGTATTTATAAACGTATACAGGTTTTGTCGATACCAAACACCAACCGTGTACCTGGTCGAAGGTTTAAATTTAAACTGTATAAAGCCATTTTCGATATATTTCGACAAGACAAATCCTTGAAACGAGGTCTGAATTTTGAGAATATGCTTAAACATTTTTTATAGGTGGAGGGTGAATTTTTCTTTTACATCTGTTAAAACATCACCAGAACACGTAAACGATAATATATTAATTTAATAGTAACAATCAGAATAATTATTATTGATAAGTAGAGCTGTGATTTTAAGAATCAATAATAGTAGAGTAAAATGTTTTAATAAAAATGCAAAAATGACAGGAAAATCTAGAAAAATGTACTATTAAAATACGTTTAAAATTTATTAATAACAACTTAAAAAAATTAAAATATAATATTATTTTGAACAGTTTAATTATAATTTATATTTAAACATATAGGTGTTCTGTCTTCTGATTTCTTAATCTATCATATTAATTTAAAAAATTAATTTAAATATACAGTTAATCCTATTTTAGATTCTGAGCGAAACAATGAATATATTTCATAGTTATTTCTAGTTTAACAATTTTGTGGGCTATTTTTTTTTGTATCTAAAGCCACTTTTTTGGTTCGATTTCCACAAATAGGCCTAGAAATCAATAAAGAATTGCATCTGTAATTTATTTAACTCATTTTTCGAATTACTTAATTTTTCTTAATAACGTAATATTCTTTGTTATATACAAAATATCTAAAATAATTATATATTTTAAAATAATAAATTTAGTTACGTTAGTATTTATTGAATAATGTTTAAATCGTTATTAGTCATATTACTGATAATATATTTTTTTTCTAAAAGATAAAAATATAGTTATTTAAATATGCATTAAATATTAAATTGTTAATAGAAAAGTAGGTTAGTACTTTTTTTCACATATTATAAACTCAGAAAAGTTTATATAATTTAAAATTAAAATATTTAATTTATTCTACGAGATAATCAATTTTGTATATAAATTATAAAACATTGCACGTTTAGATAATTATTATTTCTTAAAATATTATGAAGATGCGCAAATGACAAACATTAAAATTTGCATAATATATGCGAAAAAAAAAATTGAGATATGGAAAATATGCATAATAGAATATTTAACTTTTATAAATACTATAAAATAATTCATATATACATATATGTTTTATTTTTAAATTTGTTGCTAACGTTTAAATAATCCTGATAAAAATATTGTTCTCAATTTCTCATTCACTTTTTAACATTCTTATGCATTAGCAAAAATAACACTGAATAATGTATACATAATAATATAAAATATCACTCAGGATTATTAAGCCTTAAATATTTGTATATTTTATATAATATATACATATACATATGCAGGGGTGGATAGGCCCATAGGGGAAAAGAGATTTTCCCTGAGGGCTCTAATCTTGGTAACATTAAATTTGTTTGC
The DNA here is from genome assembly GCA_013282895.1 of Eriosoma lanigerum. Lineage (NCBI taxonomy): Eukaryota > Metazoa > Arthropoda > Insecta > Hemiptera > Aphididae > Eriosoma > Eriosoma lanigerum. Next base: position 45,709,400 of record CM023357.1, read on the forward strand.
ACTTTGATAATAAAAAAAATTAAAAGGTCGATTTTAGACGTTCCTCCTTCGTCCTTTCGGTCCTCGGAGAAATTAGTGGTTTATTATACTTAAGATATGAATGCAATTATATTGCATTAGAAGATACGATTTTGAACGAAACTCAATATATTACAATATACTATACTCATAATCCATTCCAAAATTTTACCACATGTGTAAATTATCAATATAAACACTTCAAATAAAATTTAAGTCCCTGCGATCAAAATTCAAGGAATTAAACCGTTAAACATAAAATTGCAGGTAATCAGACTAATCATCAAACTAATCAAATACAAATTTATATTACTCTTTAACTATATATTAAACGAGAATCCACACGTATGCGTATTAAGATCTCAAAACGTTAGAAATACTTCTTATGACAATCAATTAATATGTCTAATTACCTTCAACTATAGACTTATAATATACAGTGTGTTTCTGAAATGCATAAGGAGACTAATATAGACATATTCAGTAGGATAAGCAAAATGAAGATATTTTTGAAATTTTTGTTTATCTTCAATACCTGAATTTAGGGTTGGCGGTTTTTTTCGGTATACTGTTTATAACCGGTATACCGGTTATTGCCTAAATACTGCTTGAACGGTATACCGTATAATATCGAAATACCGTGTACTATCGAATACCGGTTAACACCGAAACAATAATATAAAATAATAGTTACTAATATAAGAAATTAAAAACTAAGAAGTTAAAGTACGAGAATGTATCGTAATTATTATTTAAAAATATACTTAGTGAATATACCTGGATCCTTGAATAGTTTATCATTAATTTGCGACCTTAATACCTTATGCCAATGCCTCCTTGTTTTTTGTTGTTCTATTTTTGGAATTTTTTTCCAGGTGAATTCCGTACGGTATGCAATGCAATGAATATTATGTATATAGTATTGTTTTCGATTATTTATTATTGATATTTTGTGTTGATTAATAAGTAATAAGCATGATGTAATACAGTGAAGTCATATTTAAAATTTAAATTTATATTCAATAATTCAATATTGCATTTAATTTGCTATATAATATCCTATTGACTATTGTATAATTTACCTATGCCTACTATATATCGGTATTGCGGTATTACACGGTATTTCGGTATTACGGTATACCGGTTCAAATCGGTATTGAAATCAATACCGTACTACCGGTATTCATTTTCAATACCGTCAACCTTACCTGAATTTTATCGATATATCCTTAGAACGGTATCTTAAATGTAAAAATAAATACGCATATAGTATAATTTATTATAAGTCTATACTTTCAACTATATTATTATATAATATCATTACGTCCAGCTAAATGTTTGTATAACTATATTCTGTTAGTTCATACAACATAATAATAATATTCCTATAGTATGAAAATTTTACGATGTATACATATTTTTATCGAACACATATCGTATATTTATTCCATATTTCATATATCGTTATTCGATCATCAATCGAACTTATGAGTCTTTACCCATTCTACTGAATTATCTTGTCCAATCTCCTTATGAGCAGTCGATCGTTAATCGATCGCTAATTTTACGATGTATACATAAACATATTATGTAGTTACTAACCACAAACAACTTACTATATTTCTCTCACTCCATATACAACCTATAACCAGGGCTTAAAGTGGGAAAAAATTCCAAGGGGGACTAATGTCTCCATATAGTTTTAAGCGTTCCATATATAATTTTATGTCTCCAGAACGTTTTGTAACGTGTAATTTGTTAAAGGGGACGCTTTTAAACCACCATTAGAGGTAGGGGGACTCAGTCCCCTTGCGTCCCCCCTCCCACTTTAACCCCTGACTATAACTGGTCACTACATATATTACTTAGTAATATTTTTCTAACGAAACAAAATACATTAAAAATAATGAATATCAATATTAATTATTTCGATACACTAATTCGATTATCATATCATTATTAGATATAAATATAATATATTATATAAAATATATTTAGTTTTAGTTAAAAATATTATTATATTATTATGAATAGAGAATAGTTATAATAATAACAACAACAACGTACTATCAGTAGGGGGTTTTGGCATAGATTAAATATACATATTGTATATGTATGTAAATGTATATTTAATCTATGGTTTTGGTAAGAAAATTTATAGTAGTATAAATTAACAGCCGTGGTCACAATAGTAATAATAACTACTTCACGTTTTCTTTTGAATACCTGTGTGTGTTTATAATAATAATATTTATAATATTATTATTATACATCAAATTTAAGTATAAATAGAAAATATAATGTGATGAGATATAATGAATTGTACCTATACATATGAGGCATTAGAAGCAATTTTTAAAAGGGGGATTTAGATTTTTTTAGAAGCTTCATGAAGCCGAACCTCCCCATCCTTAACGTTTGATAATATAAAAAAATTAATTGCAAAACCTTCAAAATAAACATGTTCTGTATCTGTATATATTATAAAGCAAAATCTAAAACAGGTGGCAAAATATAATATTACTAATAACAATTTTGGTTTTTTTATTTTTTTATTTTGGTCATGAGGAGGGGGTTAAACCCATTCAACCGCTCTACCATAAATATGCCTCTGGTATACATTACGCATGTTTGTATATAAATAGACCATTTTACATTTGCAATAATTCAAACGTATATTATACTATTATAAAAGATTTTAAATAAACTTTGTATTCAAATAACAGATGAACCTAAGCATCCTATTCTGTGCAATAAAAAGAATCTTCACGCTTTAACGGAGTACGGTCCCTCAAGATTTTAAATAAAATAACCGAGAGTTGCCATAAATTACAAAGGTAACTAGCAAAAATATCGAATTTTTGGACCCTATCATATATTAATTTATAAAACATATTTTAGGCATTTACTGTATATTATATAAGTAGATAATAAAAGTAAAACAGTTAATTTATATTTCAATAAATTAGTTTGTAATAACTAGATACCCAATTCACTAATTGTATTATTATTAAAACTTGTGCAAAATATCTGTAGATATTTGAATGATTAATTATATTATAACATGTTCCCCACGCTATTTCTTAATAATATTATATTCTAAAGGTGGTTACACACTAGGCGTTTCATAATTAATTAAACAGCCGAGATAGAATAGTTTCATTCACACTTGGAAAAAACGCGGGCGTCTGACAGCGTCTGCACGCCCGAGAACGCATTGGTTTGATTTTGAACGTTCGAACGCGTGTGTTTACTAATTTTAAACAATGCGTTTTCCATGTTATCACACTACGCGTGCCGAACGTTGCGTTCATTATTTCAATAAAAAATTGTGTATGGGTACTTAATAATATAATATGTTTAGCATAGAGAAATTCATATTATCTATGTCAAAGGAAGAAAGCATATGGAACACAAGTGTTTTGTACGTTCTAATATATATATAATAGTTAGGACTTGTTGTCTTAAGTAAACTATATATAGATATATTTTAATAATAAATGGAACACAACTTATAAGTATGAACTATGAAGTTATTAATAATGTACTACATGCAGTGCCGGCGCTAGGTTTTGCGGGGTCCGGGGCAAATCACATTATAGTAAGCCCTAAGCCCCAATCTCAATATGTAAAGTACCTATTCGCTATATATATTAATGTTTTAAGTCCCTCTCCCTACACATATAAAATTGCATTTTTAGTTATCATAAAATATTTAAAATCAAGTTCGTCAAAATTAGTTTCCGTAAATTTTGCTGTTTCTCAGTAGATAAATATAAGTTCTTATATCAGAGAAAAATTTTTGAAAAATTCTAAAAACGACTTAATAAAGTATCAAGTAGATACAATTTACTTCCAAAAGCATACACTACTCGTGGCAATCTGATCATTATTTTTTTCCGAAAAAATGACTTCAGGCTTTTAAACATATAAAAATTAAACATCAATGTAAAATGTTAAAGTTTGAAAGCGTATAAAAAAAAGTTGAGTTACGATTTTCGATATTTGTACATGGTTATTCAAGAGTTAGTTCATTAAACACATATCAAATTTTCAGTTTAAAGAAAAAACAATTCATTGTAAAGCCAATACATTTTTCGATTAGCTCAGAATCTAAAATATTATTATCATTTCATTTTTATTAGAATATTACATTACTTAATAATATTAATTAATATTAACATATTACTTATAATTTATATTATAGCAAATATAAAAATAGTTAATTTATTTTTTAACTTAAATAAGTGATAAATCAAATAAATAGGATTATGTAATTCTCAATAATTTATTATATGTATTTTGCAATGTTTCTGAATCCTAACCTTAAAATAATAATTTTAAAATTCGAAAAGTAATTTTTTTTTTATCGATAATTATTTAATATACTTTTCTGAAGCCTAATATAAAATTCCAAATTGAAAAGTTGATTGAATAATTATGTAGAGCTATTTAAATACGACATTTATACAGTTTCATTGAATTTTCTGATCTTTACACAATTATCTATTTATTTATTTTTCTGACATCATTTTTTTATTTTTTTTTATATATAACTATTATATTTATTTAATTTATAGTATAGTGTTTTAATTAAAATATTATAATAAATAAAATTTTTTTTTTTTTATGGACTTAAGCATTAAAAACACAAAAAATCCATAAAATCCATTTATCATTTTTTCCCCAATTTTGTGGAGTGCCACTAAAATTTACGCAGGTTTACACTATTTTCAATACGTACATATTGAAATACAAGTTGTTAACTGTAATAATAAAAAAAAAAATTTTGCATCTGGTCGTATTTGTAACGTACAAAAATTATTTTAAAACCGTGGTTGTATTTTTTTTTACTAGATTCTCACTGGTAAAAATTATAATAAACAAGTATTCCCTATTACAGTAATACTGAGTACAAAATGTTTGTCTTAATGATATTATAATGCTTTTGTATATTGATATAACTTAAATATTATTTATTTATTTATTATCTTTTTAAGTTTAATATTAATCTGACAAATTTATTTCAGAAAAAGATTGATTTAAATCAATTTCATTATCACTATCAATTTCATTATTTGTTATAGGTAGAATTAGTAATGATTTTGCGCTATTTGATAACACTTTTTTATATTTTTTTGTTTCATTCCGAATGGAAGAAATAAATGGATCTGAAGATATCAGTAGAATATGGATCAAATCCTCATTGGTATTTAACCTGGAATTTTTTCTCGTGTGATGCTCTCTATAATGTTTATAATCTTTGTTTCGGCTTTCCTGTGCTTCTTTAGATAATTTTCCTGAAATATATAATATTTTTTGTAATTATAATGTATAAATATAAATTATAAGTTTATATATAGGTATGTTCATAATTCATATTAATTTTACCTATTGGAAGTGATGTGAATCTTATAACATCTGCTCCATGTAATAATACTTTATGTACACTTGCAGGCATGTAGTACCATGGATATAATGAAACGAACATCTTAGCTGTTTTTATACAATATTCTTGAAAATAGTTTATATTTATTTTATGTTCACATGATAGTGCTGTAAGTATATTGCCACAACGTTGTATTAATTCCAAATTTATTCCTGTACAATCAGCCGAGATTTCAGAATTTCTAAAAAATTTTCTTACAGTGTTACCATCATTTGTTGTACCATGTCCTAAGAAAATATATTAACAAGTAACAATTTAGAAATAGTAGATAATAAATATTAACCTTTAAGTTATATAAAATTATATATTATATTTTATACTTGTATTTATATACCTTGCAAGACCACGTCAACTAAAAGTCCCATCTCAGACCGAAATTTATTTTGAACAAATTTCTTTTTCGCAATAAACGCATTTTTATTTACAGCATTAACCTGTAAATTATATATAATTTTTTTTACTAAATTTTAAATATTATATCAATTATAATTTTATATAAATTCTAAATATAATTTTATATTAAACTATTAATAAAAAACCTATACCTTCCAAGTTTTGAATTCTAAACGATATGACAAATGTAAAAAATATTCGAAAAAACGAGCGTTTTGAACGCGATGTTTTTGAAAATGCGCGTACACGCGCGTGTGAAACACCTAGTGTGTAACAAGCTTAAATATACAGTATCGCTTTAAATCGATTATTTGTTGATAAGATTAAAATTTTCTTTTTCTTTATTAAGTTACTTAATGTAGAAAAATTTAATTAGAATTAACTAAAAGTGGCCATTTTTGGAAAAAGATAATGTTTATATATAAAAGCCGGCCGAATGTTGTTAATATAAATTTTATCTTCAGTTGTTCTCGAAGACAATCATTTTTTACCCAACCAGATAGTGGTTACTAGTTTTGTATAATTATTACAGTATTTCATGAAGACATTACAGAAAATCAAAGCAAAACCAGGCAAGAAATTATTCAGAACCAAACACCTGAAAATGTGGAAAAGTATCAAGAGTTTAGAAAAAAAGTAAGTAAGAAAATACGAAGCGTTAAGAGACGTATGAAAAAGAAAACAACAAGAAACCTAAAAGAATATAGTCTGAATCCGCGGCTATTCTTCAGAAAATATAGTTCTTTCAATAAGGGTTTCAAAACCAAAATCTGCATGGTTAAGGACGCCAATGCGAAAAATCAGATATAGTTGAACAATTCCAGAGACACTTTGAAATATTACTGAATATAAATAACGAGGATGACATCTTTGAGAAAGATAAAGAAAAAATAACATACCATTTAATACTCTGTGCAGCCAGAATTACCAGAACCAGAATATGAAACAATAATACAGATCGGTAAATCGTTAAAAACAACAAGACACCGACGAAGAACAACGTCAATGCCAAATTAATTTAAACAACTACCCCAAAATTAACATCGAAGATATAGCTTTTGATTAAAGAAGTATAGAAAAGTGGAAAAGTCTCGAGCGATTAGAAAACAGCAATTATAATATGCTATACCATATTGGTGACTATAGAAAGATGAGAAAAAGATGAACATTTTTGAAAGAAAAGTACTGCGCCAAATTTTTGACCCTATAATTAAGAATAAAGAATATAGAAGGAGAACTAACCAGAAAATTTACCAAATATTTCATAAACCCATTATCAGTTTGTATTTAAAAAGTAAATGATTATAATGAGTGGTTCATATTTGGAGATCTGAAGGCAGAGCAGAAAACATTTTTACTCGGACATTAAATGGAAAAAGACCCAGGGGTAAGCCGAGACAGTGATGGGTGAGATGGTTGAAGACAGACCTTATGGGAATTTCAGAGGAAACAAGAATTGAAGACAGCGAAGATAGAAATAAGTAAAGAGGTGTAGTTGAGGCAGCAAAAGTTCTTAATAGACAGAAAAAGCTGGAGAAGAAGAAGAAAATTATTATTACAATTTGAAAGCAAATTAATTAAAAATTATTTAATTAAATTTGTTTCTATTGGTACTAATAATTATTACTTATTGATATAATATAGCCAATAACGGCAACACCTAAACCTAAATCTATATGTTCATATTTTTAATTATAGTAGCCCTAATACCTATTGGCATATTTAGAGTTGTAACATAAAGAGAGGCCTTAAGCAAAAACGACTTTTCATTTTTGTTGACAAAGGAAGAATTAAAACTACTTTGATAATTTTAGATTCTACGAAGATGTTTTTTTTTTTTTTATGTATGAAAATATTTTTTCGGGTAGAAATAATGGTCTGATTATCACGCATAGCAGCATATGCTTCGCTTGCTACTTGGCTACTTGGTACTTTATTAAGCTCATTTTTCGAATTTCCCAAAAGTTTTTCCTTAAGAAGCGGAAAATAGGCAATATTTTATACACTTTTTATTATATTTTTTTTTTCGTGATTTCTTATTAAGTTTTAATAGTAGGGACGTGAAAATTTTTTTGAGTACTAATATAGGTTATTTACAAGCGTGGTAAAATTTTAGAACGGAACAGTTAATTATTTGGAAAAATATAGAGCAGGGGTCACCAATTAATATTTTCCGCGAGCCACATTAAGAATTCGGAAAATTCTCGCGGGCCATAAAAATTCAAAGTACATAATATTTATTATAATATGCCGGTTGGTCAAAAATACTTTATTTGTAAAAAAAATATATACACTTATTAATTTGATGTGTAACTAAAACTAATGAAAATATAATTAAATTTAATAAATATATGAAACAATTATTAATAATTACAAAGATAAGAAATTCCCTACAACATTTATTAATACAACAGTCGCCCTTGATAATAAGTACGTATTAAATTATTGGATTTTTCTCTCAGTCTGCGGGCCAGTTAAAATGCATTCGCGGGCCGGATGCGGCCCGCGGGCCGCCATTTGGTGACCCCTGATATAGAGCTTAAAATGTTTTCCCAAAAAAAATTAATATTACTTACAATTTTGGGATTATCTGTTTAAAAATTTTATAGAAGTCCAATACTATATTACTTAATCTTTTTACAAAATATTTTGAAAATTTAAACAGGCAAATTTTTTTATAGGTTTTTTATTATAAATTTTTTTTGATGTAGAAAACTATTTTTGGGGTAGAAATAACGGTTCCATTACCACAAATAAGGTATCCTTTCTATACCAAATTTCATCTAGTTGGTAGTTTATTTAGCACATTTTTCAAATTTCCCAAAAGTTTTTCCTTAAAAAAGGAATGATAACTCCTTGAATATTGATTATAGAGATTTGAAATTTATTTTGCATATATACATATGTAATTTATATTCGTGATAAATTTTGAAATGGATTATTAGTATAATATATTGCAATATATTGAGATACGCTCAGAATCGTATTTTCTAATGCAATATAATTG
>CM023357.1:45718276-45741637 GCA_013282895.1 Eriosoma lanigerum
CTTTTTTCTTTTAAAGTTGGTAGTACCGATTCTGAAGGAACTTGTATAAGATAATCTAGTTCTCATTCATTTTACTTTATATAATGTTTGCAACAGTTATTTCCACTTTTAATAAGACTGAATAAATTTTAAATATTTTTTTTTAGAGTGATCAATAAAAAAATCAGATTAATTAATTTCATTTTTGAAAAAAAATTAAAGTGCATTTTGAACAGTTAAACTTTCATTGAAAAATCTATTGTGTAATTCTGACCTAATATTATTGTAGAAGTATGGTTACCCTTTATACTTTTTACTTGTAGTGGCTAATGGAATATATAATTTTACGAATAATACGACACTAATATTAGTTAAGCAAAAAAGAACACAGTTTTTCTTTAAGTATATCAAAATAAAGATAACGAAAATTAAGCCGGCGAGATTATTGTTAGTATTTTAATACTCCTTATGAAAGTTATTTACAAATTCAAATAATATTTTATTTCTAAATTAAAAACAAAAATTACACTTCATTATAAAACTAAAATAAAAATCATTAATTTATAATATAAAACTGAATAAACATAATATTATTATAATTAATGACGAATGTTTAAGAAAATTTTTTTTTTTTTACTATAGCTATTTTTCATTTTATTTTAATTATTTAATTAATTATTATTCCTAGTAGTTTTTTATTTTGATTATTTATTTCAGTAGACACGTTGTAATTTATAACAAACAGTGTAATATTATTATATTATTTAATTCAAACTATAATTGCTCAAAAATAGCAGTGAGATTATAATATTTTAGTAAAAAACATCATGAAAATTAATAGAAATCACAGAAACTGACAAGTAAATCTATCATCGATTATAATAAAAAAATACACCGTGAAAAACCTCGATAAAAAATAAAAAATTTCTGATATTAATTATAATATAATTATGTTAATTTAAGATCATTCATTTTGTATTAAGTTTATTGCTATTATATTTTATTCTTATTATTTGTTTAATACTCTGTTTGTTTTTTATTTTATTTTAAAATTTTAACGTTGTAATCAATTATGATTCTGTACCACTGTACACCATTCCTGTATACATATATAATTTGTAATTGGGTATTTTTACCCGTTTAATTATTTAAATAAATAAATAATATGATCTTATTAACATAGTAATAATACAATTCGTAAGTTATTATAATTTTTGAAAAAATTATAAAATATATTATTTTTTGCACTTTTTATGTAGTTGTATTACCACGAAGTTTTGTATATTTGAAAATATCAATAGTAATTTAATCATTTAATCATTAAATAAATATACATTTTTTATATGGGACAAAAGTCACATATTTTGGCATAATAGTTTTATGATAAATTATTTATTTTTGCAATTAAGCACATAATTTTATGTTAAAAATAGATTTTATTGTAACATTTTCGCCTTATTTCCAAATTAATTAAAAACAAAATCGTTTTTTGTTCCCCCTGAAAAGATGTTAAAATATATCTACATAATTCTCTTTTAACAAATACCCATTCCTATGCAATGTGTATGTAGCACGTTAATATCATGTGTCTAGGAGTTTATAAAATTATGCTCCTAGTTTAATAATTTTATAACCTTTAAAAGTAGCATGGACATTTAGGTTGAACATTATATATAATTATATATTATACATTATACAATAATAATATTGTTTTAAAATCTAAAAGATTATAAAATATATAAATCAATACATTGATAAAATAATTATAATACAGTTTATTAGATATTGAACGATATTATGTTGATCAATGCTCAACTGTCCTCCCCATAATATAAAATACTATTTTCATTCAACTGTGTTTTGGATTGTGTTACTTGAGTAGATGACCATGTGTATTTTTTCTAACAAAAGTATTTATATTTTGCAAAAATAGTGAAAAAGTTAAAAATAACTAGTGCATGATAAATTTTTATATTGTTTTGAATGTTAGAATAAAAACTTGGATATTAAAAATTCATTAAAAAAAAAAAAAGATATAAACGATAAATAGGTATTCGTTTATATGAAAACAAATTTTCTATATTAAACGAATCAAGCTAAAGGATACGCTAATTAGCGCATTAACGCTAATATAGAATATTGCAATAATTAGTTAATTTTAATTAAAAATAAATAATAGTGACCTATAATATTATATGATAATATTTTATGTATAATATTTTATGTATAATATTTTTAAATTTTCATGTACAAATTATTGATATTTTTTAGATTCTGAGCGAAGCGAAGAATGTATTGGTTTTACAAAGATTTTTTTTTTATGCATGAAGACACTTTTTCGGGTAGAAATAATGGTTCGATTACCATAAGTAGAATATGTTTTCGATAACAAATTGCATCTAGTTGGTACTTTATTTAGCTCATTTTTCGAATTTCTCAAAAGCTTTTCCTTGGGAGAAGTTAAACTACTAAAAATGGCGGGAAATCGGCAAAGTTATGGTTTCTGTTATTTTTAATTTTTTAATTTCGTGATAACTAATTGAGTTTTGATCGTAGGGACGAACATTTTATTCGTTTTTGTTATGTTTCAAAGTACCAGTATTCATACATCATTGTGCCGTTTCAAATTAATATGTTATAGATATTTTATAAAACATAATATAAACATTAAACATATCAATTTATTTATTTATATATATATATATATATATATACATATAGGTTTTTGAAATGTGGATAATATGTTATACCTACGACCTACCTATTATAAATCAAAATAAATACTTATGTATTATTACTAAATATAGATTTATATAAATTTAACGTTAAATTATTAATTTAAGTAATTATATTTCTTAGAGTAAATAAATAAAAATAACAAGTTCAACATATAAAATTAACATTAAACTGCATTAAAGACAGAATGATTTTTAAAAAAGTAATACAAATAACTAAAGAATGTATTAAAACATAATTATAACTTGATTGAAAATTGTAAGTTTGAAATTTACACAAAACAATATTATAAAATAAATGAAAAGGAAATAAAATAAAAAAGTGGGAAGGCCGATTGTAGACGTTCCTCCTTCATCCCTTCGGTTCTCGGAGAAATTAGTAGTTCATTATAATTATTAAGATTTGAATGCAATGATATTGCATTAGATAAAACGATTCTGAGCGTATCTCAATAAATTGCAATATATTATACTAATAATCCATTTCAAAATTTATCACGAATATAAATTACATATGTATATATGCAAAATAAATTTCAAATCTCTATAATCAATATTCAAGGAGTTATCATTCCTTTTTTAAGGAAAAACTTTTGGGAAATTCGAAAAATGTGCTAAATAAACTACCAACTAGATGAAATTTGGTATAGAAAGGGTACCTTATTTGTGGTAATGGAACCGTTATTTCTACCCCAAAAATAGTTTTCTACATCAGAAAAAAAAATTATAATAAAAAACCTATAAAAAAATTAAGTAATATAGTATTGGACTTCTATAAAATTTTCAAACAGATAATCCCAAAATTGTAGGTAATATTAATTTTTTTTGGGAAAACATTCTAAACTCTATATTTTTCCAAATAATTAACTGTTCCGTTCTAAAATTTTACCACGCTTGTAAATAATCTATATTAGTACTCAAAAAAATTTTGAAGTCTCTACTATTAAAACTTAATAAGAAATCACGAAAAAAAATATAATAAAAAGTGTATAAAAAATTGCCAATTTTCCGCTTCTTAAGGAAAAACTTTTGGAAAATTCGAAAAATGAGCTTAATAAAGTACCAAGTAGCCAAGTAGCAAGCGAAGCATATGCTATACGTGAAAATCGGACCATTATTTCTACCCGAAAAAATGTTTTCATACATAAAATAAAAAAAAACATCTTTGTAGAATACATTCCTCGCTCCGCTCAGAATCTAAAATAATTACTTATAATAAATAACACAAATTTTAATTTATAATTTTTTATTATTCAACAAATTACTTTATGTTCTAATAAATAAGCACTTGTATTTAAAACTACATTTTACATTAACATTTATACTACTTAATCAAATACAAAAAAATTGAGATATTTAATCAGTATTAACAATGCATACACCGACTTGAATTGAGGTCAGCTTGATTACTTGATTACTTAATTCAAAATAATTAAGTAATCGCTTTAAAATTGTATTTACAGATTTATTTTAAGGCTGAACTATATACTGAACTGATACAAGAGAACCATATACTTATTAAAATTAAATGTTAATTTTTTCTTTAAGAATACTAATTAATGGAAAACTGCAAAACCAACCTTAGGGTTGATTATTAAAATAAAAAAAATAAAATGAATTAATGCATTAGAAAATAGTAAAATCATTTTTGTAAAAAATAAATAAATAAATATTATTAAATTATTACTATTATTTATAACATAAAATGTTCAATAAATAAATAATAATATTAATAATAAATAATTGTGATAATTAATAAAGTATTAATTTGTATACTGAGATTCTTATTATTTACGTAAACGTATTTATTATTAAAATATAACTTTAATTTTAATTGTTACTAAATATTATAGTACAAAATTAACAAATACTTATTTTTTACTCTTATTTATAATAATATAAACAATGATAATTAATTATAAGTACAAATTATTTTAAAACAAAATTAAACATTTAACATTTTTATTCTTTCGGATGTAATCTAAATATATCAGAAATGAATTAAGTTTAATAAATTTCGTGAGATATAATCGGTCTCAACAACAAATTATTATCAAACTTGATATTATTTTATCATCAAATTATTTAACGAAATTCGTCTGGAGGACTACTATATGTATTATATATGTAACCTAATATCTAAAATACTTATCATTTTAAGTTTTATGTTGAGGCCAATAGAACGAATTATAGTTAAGCGTTAATTAGCAATATTTTTATTATTATAAATAACTTGTTAAAAGAATTTTACGAAAATAAAATATACCTACATAAAATATTATACTTTACAATTTTAGATAGGTACTAACTAAATGTTATATATTTTATGATTACAATTGCAATTTTAAATGTAGAGATTTTTAATTTTTTTTATGTATTGACATAGATATTCTACATATGAGAAAAATTTTTGGAACTACTTCATAGATTTTATGCCTAATTATATAACTTTAACATTTTCCCAAAAAATATCATTTTTCTCAATAAAGTTCAATATACAATTTTCAATTATTGCTGTTTTATGGTTTGAAAATTTAATAGGAGAATATACCTAATATATCACTTAACAATAAGCATTTTAAATTGAAATTTTAAGTAAAATAGAAGAAATATTATATTTTTATATTTTTTTTTTTTTATAGTTTAAATATTTTTATTTTAAATACGCCAATATAGAAATTTAATTTGTTTTAGGACATGCTCTTCAATATGCATATGAATATCTTGAAAATCGTAAATTACAATTTTTTATTTACATGCCTTTAAATTTTAACATTTCACATTGATGTTTGATTTGTGTCTATTTATTAGTAATAAGTCTTATTCAAATACTGTTTTGGATAAAAATAATTTTCTAATTACTACCAATAGAGTATGTTTTCAGTAGAGTTTTTTCAATATTTCAATTTATTTTTCTTTGTTATAAGAAAAACTACCGAAAAACCGCAATATTCACGGAAATAATTCAGGATAATTTTAACGAACTTTAATTTTATTATTTTATGATCACTAATTTTTCTGTTGCACATTATTTTGTAAATAAAGAAAATGTATAAAAAGAAATATTATTAAATTGAGTTTTTTTTTTAATGCAATTATATTAGCATTTAAATCTTAATTATAAAATAACACAATAACATTCCATCACTAATTTCTCTGAGGATGAACAATGGGATGAATGACGAACGTCCAGAATCAGTAACTGCATGCTTTTTTTCATTTGTTTCTCACGTTTCCGATTTAAAAACCATCTTTAAGATAAAGTTTACATAAATACAAATGAAATTTTTATATTTAATATAATTATTAAAATATTTAATAATTATTAAATTATTAATATAATTTAATATAATTTATATTTTTATACTATTTAATAAATAGTATAAAAAATTACCTTTCTCTCTCCATATAAAAAATTACTAAGTTATGCTTATGAATTAATCTGTAGAAAAATGAGATTTAAAAAAGTTAAGTAAAATGTATGATTATTTGATTTTTTTTAGATATTTAAGATTCTTATTATATTTATAATTTATATATGCACGGAAAACAGCTATTTTAAATTTCACATAAAACAGTTATATTGAATGTTATACTTTTTGAGCGTCCATTTGACGCCAGCTTTGAAACACTCAGTGTGTAATCGATTTTCATGTTGCTATTTTTCTTTTGTTCAAATCTCGTAAACAGTATAATTGCTTATACTGCTCAGTAAGTTGATAGCACAAATTATATAAAATATTAACAACACTGCGTGAAATAATCGTATTAATGTTCTTGTTCTATCAATAAATTCTTAATTAAATTGCTATACATATATAATAATTACACACACACACACAAATATATATATTTATAATAATTGTTTAGTAACAAATGTTAGGTTATTGAACATTGACGATTTATATAAAGAAAATAAATATTTTTTTAAATCATTAATATCCCACGTGTATAAATATTTATATAATAAAAGACACTAAGATAATAATAATACACTAACCTAATAACATGTTTAACAAGAAACATTTATGTATTAATAACTGTATGGCCTGTATAAAATATTATTTAAAAGTTCAAGTATTTAAATATTAAATATGCATATTTAATATTATGAGAATAATCATTAATATCCTATAATATTATCAATGGGACTTATTTTAATGCAGAGTGCATTTTTTTTTTTTTTTTTTATGATACTCTAGGACAATGTATACTAAGTACATAATTTGAGACTTGTAACGAACTGTTTAAAAGTGAAACATTTATTTTGCATATTTAGGTCATTTTATTAATTTTAATTTTATTAACTTTTAAATTTTTAAAAAAAGTGTCATCATACACCACAAAAAAAACATCTTTGTAAAACCTAGTTCGCTTTGCTCAGAATCTAAAAAAAAAAAGGAAATTTGGAGTTAGAGATCTTGCAGTCTTATAATTTACCAATATACTATAAATACAAGATCGTATTGTCTTCAATCATATTAAAATAAAAGCCTTCAATTTTTTGGTTATGACTATGGTTACAATAAATTATTTTTCGATTACATTATATTATTATGTAATATGAGATAATTTGGGAATCAAAATTCGTATTCTTTCAGGGTTCCATGGTAGCGTAACCAATAAAAAATCATGTTTCTCGTTTACGACGATAGTTACAATATTAGCAAACAATGTATTGGTTTTACAAAAATGATTTTTTTTTTTTATGTACCTATGAAAATATTTTATCGTATAGAAATAATGGTCCGATTATTATAAGTAGGGATACGTTCAGAATCGTATTTCCTAATACAATATCATTGCATTCAAATCTTAAGTATAATAAACCTACTTATTAAAAATACTTACTAAACTAATTTCTCCGAGGATCGAAGGGACGAAAGAGGAACGTCCGTAATCGACCTTCCCACTCATTTTTCGATTACATATTGTTAAATAATAAATTACATAATATTATAAGACGATTTTTTGGTCAACATTTTAAGGTATGGTGTAAAGATAAGATTTAATTTCTCCATCGTTACATATGGATATTTTTAAAAACAAAAATGATTTTAGTTTCATTTGGTTTACTTTGTATTTTTATTAAAATATGTTCCACATTTGTAGCAAGAGCTATATCTGTAATATCTGATAACCTAGTGATTGTAGTAAACACCTCATAAAGACATAAAGTCATAAAGATTGTAACAGGAAATATCTTATCAATAATATGAAGCGAAATATGAAATTCAACATTTTGTTATATATAAAAAATGTAGTTTTATCATTCCACTTCGAAATGATTTCGAATGAATTTAAGTTCTAAAAAAATAATCAAGTACAGATTCTTGGAGTTGAACCCACCTTGTTGGACTATTTCAATCGAATGAAATTTATATTTAATATATTTTTATTATATTATAATTACATCGCAAAATATTATTTCAAATAATATATATTATACAATGCGAGTATAATAACATAAAACAATGAAAACTTGAAAATTAGAGATTTAATGTGGCATAAAAATCGAAATAATAATAATTAATAGTATAAAAAAAAATATTTAACAAAAATATCACACCACTTTTTATACTACAAAAAATAAAGATTATCAATTGTACTGTGAATGGCGTAAATATAATATTCTTATAACTATGTAAAACAATATGTACAATACAACGTATATCCTTGAACGATTGAAAAACGTGAAACGATAACATAATATAGTATAATACAATTTGCTAAGAGATTTCGCTACGATAGTGCTGTACTGGCGTTATGCTATAAAAATGATTATCGGACATTATATAATAAATAATAATGAGACATACTTAATAATATACTTAATGATATTATGTCTCTACGTGAAAAATTGGATCAAAAACAAAATCCCGCCTCTTGATCCTCGATTCATATGTAATAATAAGTTACTTACATGCCAAATAGATAATCGAAAACTATATCCAATACATATTATTATTATGATGACTTATAATAAAGTTATAACAATAATATTATTATTTTAGTTGAAAAATAATATTTAGTACCTAAATGTGTAAATATACTACCTTTATACTGTACAATATTACCAAATAGGTATTTTTTTTTCTTATCATTTTTATATAAAAGTATAAATAGTTTTCAAACTGAGAAGAAAATAAAAATGTATTCTCGGAGGAGTACAACGTTTAACAATATTAAATTGTTCAAGTATTTATTATATTATACTATGAAATAATGATGCAGAACACCAATAGGTATTATCAATTCAAAGTAATATTTATGTTTATAAATATATAGTTTATAATATATGTTTATATTATTATATTTATATAATAATAAATATCTAATATATTATAGTGATGAGCAAAATTGTCTTGGTCTTGGTCTTGCAGCAAGACCAAGACCAAGACCAAGACTACAATGGCTTTGTAAGACCAAGACCAAAACAAGACCCACGCTGCAAGAGTCTTGCAGTCTTGCGATTTTTATTATAATTTTTTTTAAAAAAAAACTTTCACAAAAATACACATTTAGTATAGGTTAAAAGAAATAATTGTTATAATTTAATTCAAATATAATATTACATATTTTGACATAGGCCGTGATGTTCGAAGAAATAATGAATTATAGAATTATTGAAAACTAAACAATTAGATACAATATTCACTATAAATATAAAAGTATATAAATACTATATATACTATAAAAGTAGTTTTGTAACAAAGAGCAATAATTATAGAAACGTAATAGAATTATTTAAGCTGCCGAATATGACATAAATGTTGATGTGTGAGCACAAAAACATAATATAATATTAACATTAGTCACCTATACGGGTGACACAGTATATTATAAACAGTATATTATATTATATTTATAAACCATAATATTTATTTAGGGTTGTAAATACATCTCTCCGTTGAATATAATAGCATTAATTATATATACTAATATATAGTATATAATATAATCAATGATACTACTAACAACAGAATTTAATTATAATTGGTACTTGGAATATTATTATATTGTACGTACTTATTTCGTGTCTCGTGTCCTATTTGTGTAATACTATCGCATAACACATTGTATATTGTGTATACTGTAACTGTATACGCATGTCGATTGTCATATTTCTGCCGTTAACGTTTAAAAATTATTAAATTATTTATTAAAATGAGTGTAAACGATAACACAAATACGAAAAACACAAATATATTATATTAATATATTTTAGAGATAATTAACAATTAATAAATTCTACAAACTCCTAACTCCTCCGAGGATTATGATATATATATATATATATATTTTTTCAATTTTAAATAATACAAGAGTCTTGCAACAAGACCAAGACCAAGACTGCCATAGTCTTGGTCTTGGTCTTAGTTTGCTCATCACTAATATATTTTAATGTCACAAAATGACGATGATGTGATATGATGGGTGTACATCTTACACCATGATGAAGAATTATATCACGCTGTAATAAAAGGTGCAATTGAAGAACGTAAACCACCGCAGGAAGACCAAAGAACTCATTTATATTACAACTGAAAAAGATTAAGGGATAGATACTTATGTCGAATTAAAAGGCTTCCTGATGACCGTGTAAAATGGAGGACAAAGTTAAACATTGTAAATCAATTTATTTTTGGTTAAAAAAAATAAATATACCTATTATATATAATAACTATAGATAGTTTTGACTTTTGCTCATGTCTCATATGAACTCATCTCTAATTAATTACCTAATTACAATAATATTGAAAATCTTGGAAATAATATAACAAAACAACCAAGAACGTGTTTCATTCGTAATTGATATTTGATATTTGCATAGAAATACATTAAAATTTCACATTTAGAACATCATAAAATAATTTAAATACGTTCAGGCATTGATTATATATACTAGTATATATAATCAATGGTTCAGGTATTATATCAATATTGGCATAACTCATTTTGGAGAGACAGTTACCAAAATTATTCAACTCGTTTATTTTAAAAATGTAAATAATTGTATTTATCATCAACTACACTGCAGCAAACCCTCGTAAATCGAAATTTTCAAAAAACAATTTTGATGCGCTATATTTTTCTGTACATTTTGATTATGTAATTTCATTATTTTTCCCGGTATTTTTTAAAATAATACATAAAAAATTTAAAACAAAACACATAACTATAATATCTATAACAAAACCTCGTAAGTCAAGTGTTAATATTATAATAATTATTTATGACTTTATGGCATACATTTTATGAGTTTTTATTATTTTAAACGTTAGAATTAATTACCTAATATATTATTTTAAATGTTACTTGAAAGTGAAATAAATAATAATTGTAAAAGAAGAACAAATTTAAAACTATTTATAATTGTCAAAAATCGACTTTTGAGGTTTTACCGTAAGCCGATGTTATATAAAATAATTAATGGTATATATATATATATATACATTGGTACCTATAAAACATATTCTTTATTCTACATAAAGAGACTCGTTAGCAAAACCTTAAAGAATGAACAACATATGTTTTTAAGTTTTAACATATTTCTATTATATTTTTATTATTTGTAAAAAAAAATTTGTTATACATTTCTTAGGAGAAATGGAAACCCGTTTTTGTCATCATACCAGTTAGTATGTAAATAAGTAAATATAGTAAATAAGTATTCCAAGATCACAAGTTACGACATACAATATAGGTACCCAACATTATATGTTTGAATGATTTACTCATAATTTTATTTTGGATCTAAGCAATATTATCCAAAACAATTATTTATTATTCTTAACACTAAGAATTTGGGATTCAAAAAAATATAAATAGGTATTTATATATAAAATAATTAAATAATAACCCTGTGGGTTGCAAGTATTCCGACCCAGAACTTACCTTTTCTTACTAATATTATTTAAAATTATTTTGTAAAAATCAAAAGAAACATTATGTATATTTAAATGTTAGGAAAAAATTGTTAATAAGAACTTTGGTCAAAGCTGCAGTTTTGAAGTTTACTTTCTTTGACTCTATAATGCCACCACTTTCAAATTGTACTACACGGACCAAGATATACAGGACAGGAGTACGGGACACGAGATTTTTATTATGTTATAGAGTGAGTGGTGTAATACACCCCTTGGCTCTCTAAGGTAATACGCATAATATAATATATATATATATGTATGTATGTATGTATGTATTGTCTATGTTGGCTCTTATATATATCTACTCTAATGCCATCTCTTGATGACATAATTTTGTTATAGAGTCATACTAGCTAGTATTAGAGTAATGTTATAGCAGAGTAGTGTTTTTGAAAACAAATATACAAAAAACTTTAAATGTTATAATTTTATAAACATAAAATATATTTTTCTTATATAGTATAATGGCGAGCATTTTTTAAACGTGAAATGTGAATAATTGTTGATGTTGATTGTTAAAAATTTGAATTTTTTTTATAAGTTTTTTTTTCTAAGAACTATTTTTCTTTACATCTCTTTTATATGATAAGGTATACTGTTTCATTATCATTATAATATAGTTTTTAAATATTGTTATTAACATATTTCTAATTTGTGTTTAAAGCAAGGAAATGTAAATCTATTTGGATTGTATTAAACATCATAATAAATTATGTTATCATTGTAAATTTGAAACTATGTTTAAATTAAATGTTAAATTGTGTTTAATTTAAATAACAATACAATATAATTAGAAATCCTGATTCATTTTATTGGTGAGAAAATACTTAAAACCACAATATTTTAACAAATGTTTTGACTGTCCTAATGTAGATTTTATTATAAACTTAAGCCCTTGAGCTGTTTTTTTGGTTAAAAATTCATTTTGAGTAGGTACTTTATTTATTGTCAAAATTACTTTCCCCATCATCAAGCCAATTTAATGAACTTTCTAAAATCTTTTAACAAAATTTAGAATTGTTATTTATAATTCAATTTGTGTTATTTAAAATAAAGAATTTTTATTAAAACATACAATAAAATCTGAACTATTATTTCTTATTCCTTCTTTTGGTTATTTACGATTTAGAGCATCAAAAAATGTAAATTGTTTTATTTCTTCACTGTCTCTTAGAGATACAATATTTTGCACCAATGGTCTTAATAATTAATAAAAAACTATAATAGTATTATGAAAATTCACTATAATTATAATTTATATTTAGCAGAAAATTATATTTAGTTGATTTTCTGACTAAGTATAGATGAACTTTGAAATTTTTTCCAAAAATGGTTAATAAGTATTACATGCAATTTTGGGTTTAACGGTTTGAAAATTTTATAGAAGCATACTCATATACTAGTTAATCTATTTACAAAATATTTTGAAAATCATAAGTCACAATATGTTTTTATAAGCTTTTAAAATTTGAATATTTAGTAGAATTGAATATTATGATATTTTTTTTTATGTCTGAAGACACTTTTTCGGGTAGAAACAATGGTCAGATTATCACAAATGATATCCTTTCCGTAGCAAATTACATCTAATTGGTACTTTATTTAGCTCATTTTTCAAATACTATAAATTATAATATTATATTATATGCCACTATAGGTCTATAGGTAACTACTAGAGGATCGAGAGCAATATTCATTAAAACCAATCAGAGCGCTCCTAAATAAAGTGTCTCTTATCGATCGTGCCTTATCACTAACTTATTCAGGTCCTAATCATAAATTTATGAATAATTTGGAATTTTTATTTTAGTTATATTTCGTTAATAGTCGTATTATAAAATGTTTTCATCTAGCACATCACTACTAGGCCCATATTTTGACTGTGGTACTGTTATACGTTTTGTTGTATGCATAAGAATTACCTATATATTTTGTTTTTTTTTACCAAAGATAGGTAAAATTTATAATTTTTAAAATATAATAAACATCAACATAACAGTTCAATATTATATCATATCAATTATTATAATTACATTTTTTTTTTTGTTGGTCTGCCAAAAGATATATATTCTTTATCCAACATAAAGAAAAACTCATGACAAAATAGATTTAGTTTGTCATGGAAAAACTTTACTAATAGGTTTATAAAAGGGTGAAATTGTTAACAATCTGCATCCAATATTCAATTAATCATATTATGAATTGCTATAATTACATACTATTTAGTGATTTCATCATACTCATAGATTATACTATTAGTATTGTAGATTACTCCATAAAAAAATCCAAAAATGACAAAAAAAATTAAACATATATCTTCTGAATGTTATATTTTACATGACGTGTTAGGTTCAGACTGTTTAAAACACTACTTGCAAACTCCTATATGAATAACCTTTTTATCTGAATTTTATACAATGTGTAATCTCAGCACACAGGCTTTAAGTTTGGCGTTAAGGCTAGGTATATGACATGAACACCAAATACATAAAAATGTTTTAAAACACGATTGATTTGTTCTTATTTTAGTAATAACCCAAGCTTTTTGTAACCTTAAGTAAGAGTTAATAATATGCTCATGTAAATTCTTAACCAAAAAATTGTACTACAAAAAAGTACTGTCACTTCCATTGCAGCGTTATCAATGCCAAACATTTTGTCATTTGTTCACTCTACTGAATAATAACACACAGTAATATTCTGTATGTAGACATTGTATTATATAATATGCAAAAAATTTAAAATTAAAAGATTTATAAATATTTAAATATAATATAATTATGTTTTATGTATTATGATTTGATTTATGAGTTTTGATAACACACGATAAATAACAACAAATATAATATAATATCACAGATTATGTTTCATATAATCTGTGATAATATATTAAAAGTCTATGATAAATAATAGCTAGTGTGATAAGACATAAGCGTGAGTGATAAGAGACATTTGATTTAGGAGCGCTCTGATTGGATAATGAATATTGTTCTCGATCCTCTCGTAGTCACTTCATACTTATCATTTCAATTTTTATTTTTATCATAATATTTAATATTAAAATTTATTAATTTATTATCGTTTCATTTCAATAATTTTTATAATAAAAAACTTATTACTTATTACATTACATGATACAAATTGTGAAGATTAAATAGTTTAATTAATTCGCTATTTTAAAAATAACTAATTATTAAATGTAGGTAGTTAATAATTTTGAAAAAAAATAACTAGGTATAAAAGTGTATAAACATTAATTATAGGGAGCTGAAGCTGATGATTTTATTTTAAATATTAATTACTTTTAAAGATAATATAAAATATTACATTTTACTTTAACTGAAATATTAAATTAAAATTAATTTTTTTAACAAAATGTAACATTAAACTTAAAATTGAACTAATTAAATAATAACAATTTATTTTATTTAATATTTTATTTTACAGATTGAATAATTATTTAGTTATAAACACTTAACAAGATGGGTGAACGTAAAGGACAAAATAAATACTACCCTCCAGATTACAACCCAGCCGTTGGAGGGTTAAATAAATTTCAAGGAACTCATGCATTGAGAGAACGAGCAAGAAAACTTCACATGGGTATTTTAATAATTCGTTTTGAAATGCCATACAATATATGGTGTGATGGGTGCAATAATCACATTGGAATGGGTGTTCGGTAAAATACATTTTTGTGTTTTATTTTATTCATTTATAATAGTTAGTCAATAAACTATAATTTAATCAATTAGGTACAATGCAGAAAAAACTAAAATTGGAATGTATTATTCAACGCCAGTTTATCAATTTCGAATGAAATGTCATCTTTGTAATAATCATTTTGAAATTAAAACTGATCCTGGGGTAATAATAAAAATCAAATGATATATTATCCATTTACTTTGTAATAATATTTAGAATTTCTATTTTTTAATTAAAAGTAGAATTTAGATTATGTTATTGTAAGTGGTGCTCGGCGACAAGAAAATCGATGGGATCCTTTTGAAAATGAACAAATTGTACCAGAGGATAAAGATACAAGCAAACGATTATTTGATGATGCTATGTTTAAACTTGAACATGGTACTGAAGATATTGATAAATCTAAAAAAGCAGCACCAGCTTTGGTTAAACTCCATGATGTACAAGATGCTAAATGGAATGATGATTTTACTGCTAATTCGTTATTAAGACAACAGTTAAGAGTAAGATAATTTAAAGATAAATTTATTTAAAATAAATCAACTGTTATTTTTAAATTATAAATAAACTTATATATATATATATATATTTATGTATTATTATTATACTATAGTTTCTTATTAAACACATAATTTATAAACTTTGAATAATAATTTTAAATAATACTTAAATAACTAAAATCGAATAATCTACGTCACCTTACATATCCATCTAGATGGAGTCGGTTACCTACAAAACCTCCATAGATCCATAAATCTTTTACATCGTATCCTTTCATGCCAACTATCTAAATTCATCTACTTTAGCATTTTAATTTCAGCTACACTAATCCTCTGTACCATTTTTTTTGTTTACTGCACAACAATTCTAACAATCCTTTTAATTCTATCTGCATTATTGGATTCGCCACACAAACATTCTAATTGGCTAGCATGCTAACTGGCTAACTTACATGTTAAGAGTTGGTTAAATAGAACATACAAATTTAATAGAATCCGAGATAAAATTTAATAATTTAACATTAAAAAATGTATAATTATTTTTATAGAATAAGTTATATTATTGTTTTATAGACAAAAAAACAGAAATTAGCAGTAAAAGAAAAACATGATAATGAATTGAAAGAACGGCTATCCTTAAGCATCCCGTTAGTAGACGAAGTTGAAGAAGATGTAAAAATTGCTAAACTGTTAAGTTATCAAACATCTGATAGTATGTACATAAAATTTTAATTATTAATTATAAAGTTACTGTGTATTTATTAAATATGTGACAACTATATTTTATTTATGTCATATAAATTTTAACTTTATTTAATTTATGCATGTATTTTATTATTAACAAAGTGAGAAGGTCGATTGTGGATGTTCCTCCTTCGTCCCTATGGTACTCGGAGAAATAAGTAGTTTATTATACTTTAGATTTAAATGCTATGATATATTGCATTAAAAAATAAGATTCTGAGCAAAACTCAATATATTACAATATACTATACTGATAATCCATTCCAAAATTTTAGTACATGTGTAAATTACGAATGTAAATATTTAAAATAAATGTCAAGTTCCTATGATCTAAACTTAATTAAGTTATCAAGAAATAAAATAATTTAAAATAATGAAACCAAAATTTTGTCGATTTTCAAGAACTTTCACTTTA
Source organism: Eriosoma lanigerum (assembly GCA_013282895.1). NCBI lineage: Eukaryota > Metazoa > Arthropoda > Insecta > Hemiptera > Aphididae > Eriosoma > Eriosoma lanigerum. Next base: position 45,735,285 of record CM023357.1, read on the forward strand.
AAAGCTTATAAAAAAAATTGTCAGTCACGATTACCAAAATATTTTGTTAAATGATTAAGTAGATATGTCTAAACTTCGATAAAATTTTCATACAGATGAACCAAAAATTGCAGGAAATATTAAACATTTTTGAAAAAAAGTTCTATACTTGGCCAAAAAATCAACCAATCCGTTCCAAAATTTTACCACACTTGTATATTACCTATATTACCTATGTTAGTACTCAAAAAAATGTTCAAGGCTGTACAATCAAAACTTACTTAGTTATCACAAAATTTAAAATAACAGAAACTGTAATTTCGCCGATTTTTCACAATTTTTGGTAGTTTTTCTTAAATATTGAGCTAAATAAAGTACCAACTAGATGCAATTTTCTACCGAAAGTATACTTTACTTATGGTATCGGACCATTATTTCTACATGTAAAAGTGTCTTCATATATATAAAAAAAAAAACATCTTTGTAAAACCAATACATTCCTCATTTCGCTCAGAAACTAAAAGTTGTAAATATTATACATTTAATCAATAATTTATATCTGTGGGTTGCAGCATAGTTATAAAATATACTATTCTATAATTAATGATTGTAGTTATTAATAATTATGATTTATTATTTAATAAAATAGTAAGTTCTTGTGGAAATTAATTTTATGGCCAGTTATTTGTTTGTTATAAATAAAAGGTTGGTACAAATATTTAATTATATTATAATATAACATATTGTTTATAATACATTTAAATTTATATTTACTTCAAATTACTATTATACTAGAAGTATATAATTAAGTTAAAATTAATATTACTGATTGTCTTAAAATCCAAAGAAATAATAGAATAAATTGTATTGTTGTTTAAGACAAAAAAAATTAAGATTGTGAACATTAGTAATTACTTAATAATTATACAATAAAAGCAAAATGTACGATTGTTATTTAATATTATATATAATATTTATAATACAATCTAATAGTATTTTTTAAACAATAATAATTTAATTTTAATAAATGATAATATATTGTTATTAAAAAAAAAATATTTAATTTTTTTAGGTACAAAAACTAGACGAAAAAAGTTTATTAATGGTCTACGTAAGAATTCTAAGGTTGATAATAAATCAAAAAAGTTACTTAACTTGGGAATCATTCAATCAACTATTGCATCCCAAATAGAAACGTCACCTACTATTCCAACAAATACTACAAACTTAACACTATCACTCGTGTCTGTTGATTATGATTCATCGGATTAAATTTATAGTAAAGTTAGTTATTCTACAAATTACTTTTTATTTTAATGATTTATATTATATATATATATTATTTTATATTATATAAAGAAAATTAAATACACCATATAATAAATATGTTATACATTGTTTTCACTGTATTAATAATAAATTAATGAGCAACACAATTTTAGAAATCAGGTATAGCTGGGCAGCTGGGGCCCGGGGCAAATCACATTAGAAGGGACTCTAAGCTCCAATCCCAATATGTAAAGTACCTATTCTTTATATGTATATCTAATTTTTCAAGTTCCTACATATAAAATTGTATTTATAGTTATCATAAAATAATTAAAATCAAGTTCGTCGAAATTAGTTTCTGTTAATTTTGCTGTTATTCGGTAGAAAATTTAGGTTCTTATGTCATAAAAACTAGAGAAATTCTAAAAACGAGTTATATTATGTTCCAAATAGATGCAATTTACTACCGAAAGAACACCTTGCTCGTAGCATTCGCATCATTATTTTTTTTTTAAGTTATTTTAATTTAGTGCTACAGCCCTCCCCCTAAATTTAAACACTAGTTGCACCACTGTGTATTACTAATAGTGATAACACATTAATAGTACAATTATATACTATTGATTTACGACTTTACATGAGGTTTTTAAACATTATTTTTTTTAAAATATAACGTAATAATTCTTAGCCAGCACTGGTTCTGAACATGTTTAAGCACACAGCGTTTGAGTCCTAGGTAGTTACAGGTTTTTTGTGCATAATGAGTTTGGATTCTGTATCAAGCTGCGCACAATTACCTAAGAGCCCAATCATTTTATTAACTAAAATGTCATGTTTTAATTAACTAAGAACTATCTTAGACCACTTTGTTACATGGTAAAAACAAGGTACTACATGGTTTTAATAACAAACACTTTATAGTAATTTTTTATTTAAAATTATTTTATGTACTTTATATAAGATTAAAAAGATAATAATTAATGTATATTTCATGTATTTCTAATTCAAATTTAAAAAAGTTTTTGTTCTTGAATATTGACATTTTCATAATGTGCTACATTGACATTGTAGCACGTACATCTTATATAGATTGCATATATTGTAAGATGGTTTGTACACTAAAATATGAATACATTAAAAATATTTTAGAATAAGATAAGAGACATTTGTATTTAAGACGATATATTATTATACATTATGTGATATTTGGTGAATTTGAAATTAAGTATACTTGATCATTTATTTATCAATATCCTGCATATGCAGGACGTAATTAAACAATAGCACCTTTTGTAATTTTTTTTTTTTAATACATACACCAAGTGGTATTTCCAAGAAAGTTTGTTGAATGAAAGTTGCATAATAATTAAAATAATTAAGTTTACCTATAATTTGATATTAATTTAACTAATTAGCTCTTTGTAACTAGCTGATTAACTGTTTTGATCTTGAAATTGTTGTGTTTTGTGCAATTGGTTACAAATCAAGATGCAAAAAAGACAACAAAAAAAAAAAACCAATATATTTGGTTAACATGTATAGTACATTTTTGTAAATTGTAACATAGCCATAGGTGCAATTTGGTATGTGCCAAAATCCTATCATTATATTCACATTTTTTAAATTAATAAACTATAAAATATTCCCATAATTATATAAATAGTATCTATCAATAAAAAAATTATTATGATCATTAATATCCTCTTGGCATAAAGATATTTTGATATATTAGATTCTGAGTAAAGTGAAGAATGTGTGGCGAGCACCCGCGAATATTTTAGATTGGTCGCGCCGTGCATGGCTGCCACGGAATGTTCTAGAAGGTTTGTGTGGCGTGCTTATTGTCGCCCCAAGAATATTCTTTAATCTTGAGCTTATTTATAGCACTCCACCACTGGACAGTCAAGTCAGTTGCAGTTAAATAATCAACCAGTAATACACAGTTATTCATTTCTTCTTTCACCGTCACGAGTCTTGTTCATTAGTGTACTAAATTAATTAATTTTATTGTATATGTGGTGTAACAATTTAAATATAATATTATTATTAATATTAAAATATAGTGGTTTATACTGTTTATTTATTTCACCTTGACGTGATCCTAAACCATAAATGTATTGGTTTTGCAAAGATGTTTTTTTTTTCTGATGTATGAAAACACTTTCGGGTAAAAATAATGGTCCGATTACCACACGTAGGATATACTTTCGGTAACAAATCGCGTCTAGTTGTTACTTTATTTAGCTCGGAATTTTGAAATTGACATATTAAACATTTTATACAAATTTTAAATATTATATGAAAAAAAATATAGTTCCCAGTTTTTATTGCTATAGGATAAACCTTAAGTGACATAAAAAATCTGGAATATACAGTATTGTATTAAAGTTTTATAGTAAATTAAAATGTCAAAAAAAAATTTCGTTAATATGCATTATTAAAACAAAAAAGGAGGATGAGCATGCTTAATAATTCAACCTGTATATAATAAACAAAAAATGAATCTAAAGTGAATTAATGAACTCTATCTAATATTAGTATGCATATCATCACAAGTGACGGAAAAATACTACATATTTGTTGATATTATCACCATTTATAGAAATTACTTATTGGTTATTTATAATTTAAATACTTTATTTCATAGATATTATATTTATATAACTATAAAAATATTGGTAACAATAAAATGCAAAAAAATATAGTAAATATAAATATAGTCATATAGGTATATAAAATTAAAATATATAAACACTAGATTAGTAACATAAATATACTATTAAAAACAATTAAACTACATTTTTATGTTTATCTTCAATTGCTCTACACGTTTTTTCATATACGCCAAAAAATAAAGCACCCCCTATCATTATAAAGACAACTCTAGGTAGAAAACCTGCAAACAATCTGAAATCAATGAAATCTAAATTTAAAAATAAAAAAAATTACATAATAGTATAAAAATATAATTACTACTATTATTCTTAACTAGCATAGTTAAGGTGAGTAAATTTATATACCTAATTATTTATTATTAATTTTTTTCCTATTTTTGTAATTTTGTAATGTTATATAAATCTTAATAATAGACTACTGTTAATTACAATAATTAAGTTATATTGTAAAAAAATGTCTTACCTACTTTTAAAAAGTGTATGATTATTAATTAATAAAGTACTAATTTGATATTTTAATAATGTGCTATATAAGTAATATTTTGATTTTAAAATTTAAAATATTGTAAATATAACGTTATTTTTATATCTTAATATTTGGAAGTAGTATTGATTTCTTCACCAAGGTTTTTTATTACTTATCTAATATACACAAATAGTAAACAATATTAAATATTAATATCAAGTAAATTAAGGATTGTCAAATTGTACTTTTTTTATCTTAACATTTAAAATCAATTTTAATTTATTAACATTACTACTTAAGTTTATCAAATACATATTTACATTACCCATTGATTCCTTTAGTTTTGTATATGTTAACAAAAACAGTTGACAAATTTTGATCTACTACACTATTAGCTAACATTATTTGAGTTTTCATTACATCAATGGGCGTAGTCAATGCAGCTGCTATACCTCCTATAGCAGACATATAAAAATATTTATTTTTCAAAATATGAAATTGCAATTGTTTTAATAGTGACCTGATATAGAGCCACACAAAGCCACTTCTAATGTAGTAAGTGGTTTACCGGTAAATATTCTGTACTCTTTTTTTAAGTACTCCCATATAGGAAGTTGTAACATAGAAAATGGTACATCACGTAAAACAGTTGTCCAAAACCCACGATAAAAACCAAAAACACCTTCATTGGTATAAGCATTTTTCATAATTTTTAAAATTGATTCTTGATTTGGTGATGCTTGTCGTCTTTGTTTCACTATTTCTATGGGCACTTTAGTTGTACAACAAACCTGTATAAAAAATAACATATAATATATTTAACATTTGTATATAAAATAATTAAATATATACCACTTCTCCAACGATTCCTGCACATAAATGAACTATTGGGGCTGTGTTATTAGATACATTAGGAAATAAATTTTTAAAACCATCATATGTTCCAAAAAATAATCCCGCTGAAAATGTAAGCATTAGATTATAGCATTCATTTTTCCGATACAATAACTGAATAAAAATTTACCTGTAAAAGGAGCACCAACTATAGTCGGAGTTAGTCCTTTATAAATACCTTTAAAACCTCCAGACTGAATAAAACCAAATTGGCTTTGTAACCTAGTTTTTAATGTATCTAATGGAAATAATGCAACATCAACAATAATGCCTGATACAGCACCAGCCTAAAGTAAACAAATCTTTGTCAATTTTAATTAATTAATAGATTAATAAAAAAGGACAGTAGCACTGAGTTTGGGGTTCCCGTATGGTCATGACCAGACTACTATTTTGGTAAAAAAAAGAGTAGTGGGGGGGGGGGCGGGGGGGTTAGCATCATATTTGAATTTTATTAATTTGGTAAAGAATTATTTATAAATTTGACAAAATTATTATGTAATATGATATGGGTGGTGATTAAAAGTTTAATTTTTATTACATTGACCAGCTATTCAAAAATAAATTTGGTGCCACTGAAAGAAAATAATAATAGATTATACTTAATCAAAAAATTTAATTTACAAGTAAGTAACACTAATTCACTAATTTTTATTTGTAAAAATTATAGTTAAATTGATTACCATCCCCCATGGCTTGAAACTCCAATAGTCAACCACAAAATAAAATATAAATAATAATAAATATATTATATTATTTTATCTTTATAAAAAGATAATTAATTGATTTTATAAATTGTATATTTGTATATTTTTTTCATCATATATTTAAACAAAATGACATAATGATTAACTGAAAAATTATGCATTTAAATGTTATAAATATACATATGATACATATATTTAGTGTTATAAAGTTATTTATTTATACAATTATAACTATAATATTACCAAATTGTTTACATATAATGTAATTTTTTTGTTCAATTATTTATATACACAGTACTTACCATAGTATATTATATTGGGTTAAGAATTAATATTTTTCAAATTATTATTTAAGTCACCCCC
>CM023357.1:45741737-45856021 GCA_013282895.1 Eriosoma lanigerum
GGCCCCCCAACTATAATGATGACTTTAAGACACCTCTGTAAACAATTTATATTGTATATTTAATTAAATAAATTATAATTGAAGTATGAAATAAAAATAATATTTAATAATTCATATCTAAATCGTGGTGAATTATGTATTATATGTTTTAATTTAAATAATAATCTAAAAATGTTCACTGTAAAATTGTTTTGATATAAACTTTACATTAAAGTCAGAAGCCTATGGAAGGAAAAGTAAAAAATCTTAATTTATATTTTTGAAATATAATAAATAAAAACAAAATTACAATTTTTGTTTAAATCAAATTAGTAGATATAGGATTATAAAGTTATTAAGTTGTATGATGAAAAAACTCAAATTATAACATATATTTATGTTTGAATTATGTTAATACACAAAGTGTTTAAATATTGTTAAGTAGTATAAATAAATATTCTATAAAAATAAAATTTGTATAATTTTTTCATGACAATTTATATATAATTTTCTATATTTTGTAGTAAAAGTGAACTTACTATTAATGAAGTAGAATAATGTCGAAGAACATTAGTTGAAGTAGAATTTAACGTGATGTTTGTATCTAATTCATTTCCAATCATTGTATGTAAATTATTTAATATTATTAATAGGTATATTATAATATAAAAAAAAAAAATAGTTGTAAGTACTAAGTACAACTAAAATATGTTATTATAGGTACAAGTCAAAAGTACAAACTTCAAAACACAGGATCTTTATGTTTGCCACCAGTCACCAAAGCAGTAAGGCCTTTGCCATACGTGTAATTAGCTATGAGTAAGGCATTAAGACGTTAAATCACCAACTGGCAACTACAAAGTACAAATTAAAACTTATCAATTTTATATAGTGTTAACATTATCATTTATCAAAAATAGGTGAAAACTGGACCTATCTCTTATATACACAAAACAGTAAATTATTCTGAGTAATATATTTTTATTTTCTATATAATTGTTGCACAATCTAAATTCAAAATTTATCTACTAACGTAGTAACAACTATTTTTAAGATTTTATACTTTATTGGCCTACCTAACCTTAATTGTATAATAGACTATACTACTATAGTTGCTCACTTAGAAGGGATAAACGAACGAATGTAATAAAAGGATTAAAATATATTTTTTGTATTGTTCATTTTCATAGGTACCTATTGGCTATTACTTATATCTACCTATATACCTATATTATCATTACTTTTTAATGATCTAATGTCGTGCAGCAGCGGTTGAATGGTACCGTTGGGATCGGTAACGTATTTTTGAATTCGATTCTTCGTAGTTGATATCACTCTATCTCAGTTAAGGTACTTAAATTAGATTTAATAAAATAAATACACGTTTTATAGTATCTTTATTCTTTATTAATTATTTATTTATTAAAATTATGAACCGACTAATGAATTATAATTGTAGTTTAAATTATAGTTGACGATCGACTGCCGGAGTCGTCATAGAATTCATAAGACGATGGCGGCAGTCGCGTCGTAAAAATGCTTACACTACGTTTCTTGAATTATATTTAACCAGAGGTTTGTAATAACTTACTTTTAAATTATAACCCCATGTTCCAATAATTACAATTTCGATTATAACGATATAACATAATATATTTAAAATGTTAAAATACATATTGAGCATTAACAGTTGGATCAAAATTCAAACAATAGTTAAACCAGAAGTAGTTTTGAGATGATAATCCCTCCCCTTGGACCTTGGCTTTAGTACTTTTTTATCTAAATTTTTTGCCTACACAATCTTATTAAAAAAAATTTCCCCCTTAAAGTTTTATCAAAATCACTAGTGAGTTAAATTTTTACATAAAATAAACACTGTTTTATTTGAAAATTTAAGATCATCGTTAGATAATAAAAACCAGTCGGTGGGCATCGCCGGCCTCTACACCGGCGTTTTTATTTATCTATTTATTATCAATTCATGATTATATTATCATTTATCCTTAGATAATAACTATTATCTATATTTGTGCTGGCTAGAAAACTTGACTGAAATTATGGCTAAATATATATTTAAGCATGATTGAAATTAAAACTACAGTTAGATAAAACCACGTATAAAACCATGTATAATATAAATTATACAGTACAAATATAGAAATATATATATAGGTACATATATAATACGACGACAGCATGTTAAACTTAAAATAATACATATTAAAAATAAACATTTTACCCGATTTAAACTTATTTAGTGCGTTGTTGCATTTGCAAGTTCTCCATCTGCTTCTACATTTTATATATTCTATTGTTAATTTAATTGATTCAATTATATATATATATATATATATATAAGTAGTTTTAAATTATTTATTTATTTCTCTAAAATGTCAAAAAAATATTTTGACTCTGATTGCAAGACAGGTTGTGCCTCTAAATTCTAATAGTAAAAATGGCTAGGAAAAAATATCTCATGATTTAAGCCACCAGTAGTAAAATAAAATTTTTAAAAAATTATTTAGGTGTAAACTAAATTATATAGGCTATATAATTTTTTTTTGCTATTTGGTTAAAATAACATTTTTATTTTATTTAGATTAAAATATAATTCAAATTATAATCTAGATCTTTAAAATTTGAATTTTTCGATTATAGTATATTTATTGAACTTTATACGTAAGATAAATAACTCAAATATAAGTTTACTTTTCATTCAACACATAACATTTACTTTAAGTAAGTATCTACCTACTATACCTATTAAATCATTTATAATTATATCAAAATCACTAATTTTAATTAAAATAGATAATATTTTAATAGATTTAACAAATGCAAAATCGGAAAGGTCGATTCCGAACGTTCCTTCTTCGTCCCTTTGGTTTTCGGAGAATTAGTGGTTTATTATAATTAAGATTTGAATACAATGATATTGCTAGGGCTTAAAGTCGGAAAAAATTCCAGGGGGACTAATGTCTCCATATAGTTTTAAGCGTTCCATATATCATTTTATGTCTCCAGAGCGTTTTGTGACGTGTAATTTGTTAAACGGGACGCATTTTAACCACCATTAGAGGTAGGAGGACTGAGTCCCCTTGCGTCCCCCCACTTTAACCCCTGGATATTGCATTAGAAACTACGATTCTGAGTGACTGAGCGAAACTCAATATAATACAATAAATTATAGTGATAAACTGTTCCAAAAGTTTACTACGTGTGTAAACTACCTATGAGAATACTCAAAAAAATTTCAAATACCTATACGTTCAAAATCATGAAAAATCTAAAATAACTTATTTAGTACTTTATTTAGCTCATTTTTCGAATTTTCCAAGTTTTTTCCTAAAGGTTGGAAAACCTACCAAAAAATTGCAAAATTTGACATAAAATTGATTTTAATTATTTCATGATAACTAATATATTTTTGAATGTAGAGACTTGAAAATTGTTTTGAGTACTCTCATGGGTATTCTTCATACGTGAAAATTAAAATTTTGTTATGGATTATCAGTATAATATGTAACTGAGTTACGCTCAGAATCGTATGTATTATCATATATTATGACAGATTATATGAATAATATATAATATCATTGATTATAGATAGTATAGATAGCTCACTACAATACTAAACGGGTTGCGGGAGATTTAACAACTGATCGTGAACGATAGATGTCGTTAACAATATTAAATTCTATTAATTTCGTTTATTAGAGAACGCTAAAAATAAATTTCAAATAAAACAGGTTGTTATTATCAACGGGTGGTCTAGCGTGTAAATGTAACCATAATACGGGTTACGATACATCTACAATTCTACTATTATTTTTATTCTTTATATATCAGTTAAGTCGCATTATATTATTATGAGAAATAGTAAATACTAAAGTTGATAGTCTATAAAGCAATCAAAATATAAAAAAATATATATAGTTTATACCAGTAGGTTTATAGTTTCTGCCCTGGTGTACTAAAATAATAACAAATAACATGTATACTTTCATATCTAAACAAATTAGAAACATTGTAATATAGGAGCATAATAATTAATAATATATAATAATAATAATAAAATATATTTATGAATGTTGTAAAATTCTTAATTTTGGATGTTTTTTATTAAATTGTGATTTATTAACGTTATCTTGTGTTGTCATCCATTTGCATGCCTTATAAATACGGATAACGAGCAATAGTTTAATAATATACAAATAATGTTCTTTACATGGTGATTCATAAAAATGTATATTTTTTTGGTTTAATTTAATCAGAATTAAATTAAACATTTTATTCATTAATTTTGGTTCACTTATTATAGTTTTAAATGTATTTTTAAAAATATTTAAGCTAATTTTACATATTTTTATTAGCCAAATTGATAGTTTTTTTAAACCTTCATTTTCAGCAAAATTAATTTGTACATGATTAAAATTTCATTTAAATTATTATAACTTGTTTGCAATTTTCACACTGAAAATTATCTATACAACGTGTCGCTAAATAGCCAGCAAAGTATGAAATTGAGCATTCTTCCAATGTAATATTTAGTTTGTCGTTTTCTAATTCCGATTCAGAAAAATTTTCGTCAGAATTCTAAAACTCAATATATAACAATATAATATATTGATAATCCATTCCAAAATTTTACTACGTGTGTAAATTATCAATGTAAATATTTAAAATAAATTTCAAATCCCTACAATACAAAATCAATTAGTAATCAAGAAATGAAAAAAATTAAAATATCGGAAACGTCGGAAACCGTAATATTGTCCATTTTCTACTTCTCAATGAGAAACTTTTGAGAAATTCAAAATATGAGCTTTATAAAGTACCAACTAGATGAAATTTGTTACGGAAAGGGTACCCTTTTTTTCCAAATAATTAACTATTTCGTTCCAAATTATACCATGCTTGTAAATTACCTATGTTAGTACGCAAAACAATTTTCAAGTTTCTAAGATTAAAACTCATTAAGAAATTACGAAATAAAAAGTAAAAAATTACATATTGCCGATTTTTTGGTAGTTTTTCTTCTCCTAAAGAGACACTTTTGGGAAATTAGAAAAATGAGCTTAATAAAGTATCAAGTAGACAAAATTTGCAACCAAAACGTGATAATCGGACCATTATTTCTACCTTAAAAAATGTTTTCATACATAAAAAAAAAACATCTTTGTAAAAACAATATAATCCTTGCTCCGCTCAGAATGTAAAAAATAATAATAATGGCAGATAATTCTTTATGTCAACCTTCGTTTTTTAGAGAAATTAATGGTTTATTATAAATTATATAGTTTTATTATTAAAATATATAAAACAATATGTTTAATATTTTAGATTCTGAACGGAGTGAGGAATGTATTGTTTTTACAAAGATGTTTTTTTATGTATGAAAAAATTTTTTCGGGTAGAAATAATGGTCATATTATCACATATTGTATATGCTTTCGGTAGCAAATCGTATTATCTCGATACTTTATTAAGCTCATTTTTCAAATTTCTCAAAAGTGTCTTTTTAGGAGAAAAAAGACTACCAAAAAATCGGCAAAATATAATTTTATACTTTTTATTTCGTAATTTCTTAATAAGTTTTAATCGTAGAAACTTGAAAATTTTCACCCAGAGTAACACAATTCAAAGATTATGTTAAATTATATTAATTTTTCTATTGAAAATATACTTAACATAATATTATATTCATATTTTTTTTGTTTATACGGTGAAAGTATTTAAAATTTAAAGAATTATTGTCGTATTTATTAAGATATACAAAATTGAATATCAATCAGATTTATTAGAATTTGTATAAAAATTATTCTTAATTAAAAAATATTTATGATATAATAGATTTTTCAATTATTTTGGCCTCATAATTTGGAAATAAATAAATATATAAATATATAAATATATGGATGTAGGATATATAAGTACTTATATTTATAAATCATAATATTATAATTTTATTCAATATACAAATGGTAAGTTTAATGTATTTATAATAATGTGTTATGTGTATATTATATTTTGCTAATAACATAGGCACATTATTATTACAAAAAAAACTGTAATTATAGTAATTACATTGTAATATTAGTATGGCTTATGTTAGTCTTAATGTTGATTTTTATTCAATGTCCAGTATATCATTATTTTAATAATAATGTTTTAATGTAACAAGCGTAAGTATTGTCTATCAACAATTATAATAGTTATAACTTTATAAGGAGGTAACAAACTACACTAGTTTACGACTGACCGCCGTTGATTTTTTTCAAAATATAATATTATTAATGACTACTGATAATCATTGACAATTGACAACATGCGAGTATGTCATATCACATTGTTATCATGACATAATATGCGATTAAATTCCGTTACCACAGAGACACAGCGACTAGACGCTTAATAGAGCTTATGCTATACTAACGATTTAACGTCAAACGCTAGAACTAACAGCACGACTGTGCTGCCTTATAACGGCAAACGACAATTGTCGCGCCATCGAAAACCCGGTCAGTGAGCTATCTATACTATCTATAATCAATGATAATATATATGTTTTTTCTGTTTCACATAATCTGTGGTATTATCATTTTTTAGATTATTTTATAATCAATATTATGTCTTTTGTCTGTTACAAAATGTGTACGATCAGTGACAGCACGCACAGTGTTAGCGCTGCGGGGGACTTGCATTTTTATACGATTATGAGACAACTTCTATAAACCTTGCCTTGGATCCACGGTTACGCGTGTTTGGCATAAATAATAAAGAATTTTATCTAGAAATTTTCTTTTTTATCTGTCCGCTATCGTGTTCTTGCGTAGTGCGTGGATATTAATATGGTTTTATATACCTTATATATATTTTAATATAGCTTATACATATATAACCTAATCTATATATAGGCTTATATATTTAACAGTGATTCTGAATCATATTAGTGATAATACGTATCAATTATTAAAAATAAACAAATCTGGTATACGGTGTAAACGTTTAAGTGGCGTAAAGTGTAAACAATTTCAATTATAGATTTGATATTTCTATTTATTAAATATTTTAGAGAATTAACAGAATAGTGAACTTGTTTAGATTAGTAATTTGTATTTTGTTATTTTATTGCTTTTTAATAAATGCTTTAATTTGCTCTGACTGTTCAGTTAATTATATATTAATTATTCATTATGTCTATGATCAGTATTTTGTAATCGAATTACAACAAGTTACAAATATGACAACGGAAACCGGCCTCAATCAAATACTCGATGAAATAGCAGTAAATAATAATTTTATAATAATTTATGTAATATTTAAGATGCAATTTACTATTTAATATGTGAAAAAATACAATTTTTTAGATTTAAATCTTAAATAAATAATATATAGGTAGGTATATAATTGATAAATTTTATTCTATTTATTAATTGTATATAATTTAGTATTTTAATATTTTATTCATATTTTTTACTTGAATTTTCTTTTGAATTTGTTAAAGTTGTATTTGATTTTAGAATCATATAATGAGATTTGTTTTAAATTTAGTAAAGGAATAATAATAATTATATGCTTTTCAAACTGATCTTTTTTTAAGGTTAGTTAATAATATATTAAGTATAGTTCTTTTCATTAAAAAAACTGAATAATCTGGTATATTATATTAATTTATATTATATAATATTTCACATATTATGCAGATAGATACTACTTGTACATACTTTTATATTATTTATAAATAACTAGACTACATTATATTAATCATTTCAGAAAGTTGACGAATTAGTGGAAGCATTTAATGGCTATATTCAAAGAGATTCTTTAAACAACTGTGAACAAATTGACAAATTATTTATAATGGTAACTAATATAGTAACCAGGTTGAATGATGAACAATTAAGTATGAGCATCAAAATTATATTAAAAGTTGCTTCCACTCAAACAGTCAGTGTCCGCCAAAAAGTTTTTCTCAATATGCTTCAGAAATTAGTTCAAAAACATGGTGTCTCTTCTAGGTAAACATAATCATATATTAAAATTTGTCAGAACCTAAAACATTTATATAAGTATGTGTAACCAAATATTGATTTTTTTTTTCAGGTTGATGTGTGAATGTATAATCAATTCTGAATATCTTGTACATACAAATTCTGAATTCTGGATAGAGTGTTTCCATATAATTAAATCAATATTAGAAACAGTTGATTATAAAGGAGTTAGAGAAATAATGAAGGTAAAATATATCATAAATGATACTAATTAAATATATTATAAAAATAAAAAATATTCTATGTGCTCAAAATATTTAGGGATGCTTAGAAAAAGTGGTAGCAATGCCAAAAGCATTACCTGCTTCTATATTACCTCAGTTTCTTGCACTTGAAGAAGTAATTCGTTATATATTTGATAGAGAGTCTTGTCTTCTACCCGGTTATTTTGTAATTAATGAAATACTCAGGGTGTACAGTGAAAACAAAGGCTGGCCACATTGGGTAAATAATTATTTCATTTTCAACACAAATATATTATTGACTATTGTATAATATAGTATTTATACAGTATACCATTGTTTTATTAATTTTCATCCAAAGAAACTTGGTTGTTTGGTATCAAATTTTGTGGAGAGTTTTCGAGGTGCTGCACAAATGACATCAATGATTGGTCATTCTTCTATGTTACCTGTAGTAGAACATTCTGGTTATGGTGACCACTTGATCACTCCGTGGAAATTAGATCCAAATACATTAAAATTAACATTAAAGGGAAACATACCTTACCCTAAACAATTGTTATTGCCACAAACTAAATTATTAAGATATGTGCTTGAACAGCCTTATTCTAGGGACATGGTTTGTTCGATGCTTGGTCTACAGAAAATGGCAAGTATTTCAAATTTGTATTTATTATTATTTTTTTTTCTATCAATTTATATAATTGAGATAAAGATGATAATATGTTGTAGATATAATCTATTTTTTCTAATACATTGTTTTTCAGAATAAACAAAGATGTATTGTCTTAGAAGAACAATTGGTAGAGCTTATTATTAGATCAATGGAGCGAAGTGATAAAGAAGTAGCGGAAGGTGCAGATCCAGAAGAAAATCATTGGCTTTGGTTACATATTTCAAGTCAATTAATTTATTTTATTTTATTCCAATTTGCTGTCTTTCCAAATATTGTCAATGCTCTCCATGAAAAAGTATAGTGATATTTAAATATTTCAACTTCTATATTATTTTTTAATTAAGCATTTAAATGTTTATTATAGTTAGTCAAAAAAGATTTACACAGATCGAGAGATCGTTTGATGTGGGTACTTTTGCAATACATTTCAGGAAGTATTCAACGTAATTCAGTGAGTATTTATACTTTGTACCAGATAAGTCTAACCTTAAGTGGCAATCTACTGTGCACAGCAGTAGGCATGACTGATCTTTGCCTAATACCATGCTATGCCAGTGGATGTGGTTTGCCTGAATTCAAATGAAAATTGATTGTCACCTGAAGATAGATTTTGTAGAACATATTATAGTATTTTATAAATAGATACAAGAATCATAGATTACATATTTATAGTATATAGATTTTTTTTTTTATTTTAGCTTGAAAATATTTTGCCAGTTTTAAAATTGTATGACTTATTATATCCTGAAAAGGATCCATTACCTGTTCCTGACACCAGCAATGCAGTTTGTACACATCAAATGGCAGTTACGTGTATATGGATTCATTTATTGCGTAAAGCTCATATGGATAACATCAAATTTCATAGACCTATACCATTAGCTTTGAAAGCCCATCATGAGTAAGATGTTTAGTTTTACCAGTAAAATTTTAATTACATCATACAATTTTTTTTTAGTTATTTGCAAATGCTAGTACAGCCTTCAAATGGAGCATTATGTATGGGAACTGATTACAGAGTACCATTATTATGTAATGCATTCTCTACAAATAATGAATGTTTATCTCGTCCAATGGCTGCTCTTGTAGAAGCTGTATTAGGTAGTGGTAGTAATCGAGGTATATCTGGTGTAACTTCCAATACTCAACAGTCAACTCAGTCTCCTGTTATAACACCTGCAGTTGGAGGAACGTCTCCAGTGGCTTCAGTGCCAGGTTCTGGAGGCACTACAAGTCCAATTAGTGGGAATGCATCTTCTTCTAATGCCATGGGTCCCACTACACCTCTCAGTATGGCTGTTTTAGATTCACTGACAATTCATGCAAAAATGAGCCTAATTCATAGTATAGTGACTCATGTACTCAAGTTGGCGCAGTCTAAGTCTAACTTAGCACTAGCACCTGCACTGGCAGAAACATACAGTAGACTTTTAGTTTACACAGAAATAGAGTCATTGGGAATTAAAGGATTTATAAGTTAGTAAACTATTAAAAGGCGCCACACTTGAATTTGTTGTATCCATTTATCCAATGGGAAATATAACAAAATCCGTTATGTAGAACTCAAATTATGACATTTTACAAAAGGCCCATGAGAGTACATCGAAAAGTTCTCCTCTTTAATTTTTGTGCCTAAACTTTAAACTTAATTTAAATGCTATAAATTGAATTCTATGTGGATTTAATTTTGCTAAATTTTCCATAAGATAAATGGAGACAGCATAAAAATAAAATATGAGGGTACCATATCATATGGTGTACTCTAAACACATTCAAATAAGTCTATTTATACATTAAACATATAGAATATATTATATCATTATAATATTATAAACTTATAGTATTAACTCAATACTATTAAAGTATTATCTGTTAATATATAAATCATTTAATATGTTTATGTTTAAGTAACATTAAATTTCAATTGAAGAGAAGTCTGGTTTTTAAATTAAGTTTTTATGCTATTTTAAGCATGTATGTTTTTCTTGTTTATAATAATAGTATCAAAGTATAATTAATATAAAAAAAAAAAACTTTCACTGTTTAAGAACAATTCAAATTATTTTATAAAAACAGATTTGTGAAACTAAAAAGGGTAACTTTAAAATTATATTAATGTGATATCGATCCATTACTAAATTAAATTTTATAATCAGGAAAAATGGAATTTTACAATCTATTTTTGTTTTATAATGACAAAAAAACCGTGTTTCATTATAAAATCGTAACATTTTTGTATTCATCCATAATAATACATTTTGTTACAGGTCAAGTATTACCTACTGTTTTTAAATCTCATGCCTGGGGTATTCTTTACACTTTATTAGAGATGTTCAGCTACAGAATGCATCATATTCAGCCACACTATAGAGTTCAGTTACTTTCTCACTTACACAGTTTGGCTGCAGTGCCTCAAACTAACCAAACTCAACTTCATTTATGGTAGAACTATTTAATGGTTATTAAACAAACATTTATGTTAATTCATTGTAATGTTTAGTGTGGAAAGCACTGCATTAAGACTGATTACTGGCCTTGGAAGCAATGAAGTGCAACCACATTTATCTCGATTTTTGAGTGAACCCAAACCATTGGTATCAGCTGAATGTGAAGAACTTAACCGTGCACTAGTTTTAACATTAGCCAGGTTTATGCATATAACTGGCACTTCAGCTACCCAGGAAGGATCATGGTGCAAAGAACTATTGACTACAATCATGGCCAATACACCACATACTTGGGCTCCACATACATTGCAATGCTTTCCTCCTGCACTTGCAGATTTCTTTGCCCATAATCCCATTACTAAAGAAAATAAACAACAACTTAAAGTATGTTAACTTGAATTAAAAATAATTTAATCTATATTAACTTGATAATTAAAATATTTTTAGAAAGCAGTGGAAGAAGAGTATCGAAATTGGGCATCTATGACAAATGAAAATGATATCATTGCTCATTTTTCTGTACCTACAGCTCATCCGTTATTTTTATGTCTTCTATGGAAAATGATAATAGAGACTGATAGAATTAATCCAATTGCTTATAAGTTAGTATCAGGAACTATTTACTTTATACCATTAAATTTAAAAAAGCCGAAAAGTTAATTTTCGTTGAAAGGAGTTGTTCCTACTTTGTTTTTTTGGTCCTGGAAGAATATTATAATTAATATTTGACTTGATGATTTTGCATTTGATAATATTATTCTTTGCAAAACTCAGTCAGATATATAGTATATTATACTATATTATATATTATACATCCGTTACAGAATTTTAAATTATATGTAAACTATCTATAAGAATACTCAAAAAAATTTTTAATTCCCTCTATTCAAGATTGCATTAGTTATGGTCCGATTATCACGTATAGCATATGCTTCGCTCGCAAATGTTGTCTACTTGGTACTTTATTTAGCTCATTTTTTGAATTTCCCAAAAATTTTACATCGAGGAGCAGAAATTTGGCAATTTTTCATAGGCTTTTTATTATACTTTTTTCTGATGTATATGAAAACATTTTTTTGGGTAGAAATAATGGTTCAATTATCATGTATAGCATATACTTTCGGTTGCAAATTTTGTTTACTTGGTAATAAACAAATATATAAATTTAAATTAATTTTAGAATATTGGAGAGAATTGGTGCTCGAGCACTTTCAGCACATCTTCGCAAGTTTTGTGATTATTTAGTTTTCAAATTTGCTGTATCAGAAGAAGGTCAACATGTTAATAAATGTGTTGATGCGATCAATAGTATGATTTGGAAATACAATATTGTTACAATTGATCGACTTGTTCTTTGCCTCGTAAGTTTTAATAATATATATTATGTCAAATATTATTTTTTTTTTTTGTTAATTTAATTAGTTACTGTAAATAATTAAAAATCAATTAAAAAAAAAAAAATTACAGGCACTTCGAACACAAGAGGGTAGTGAAGCTCAAGTGTGTTTTTTCATAATACAGTTACTTCTATTTAAAGGTGCAGAATTTAGAGCTAGAGTATGTGAATTTGTCAAAGAAAACTCGCCTGAACACTGGAAACAATCCAATTGGTATTGAAATTTCAAACCTTAAAAGAATATATACTTGTCATATATTTAGTTATTATTTTTGTATAGGCATGAAAAACATTTAGCGTTTCACAGAAAATATCCTGAAAAATTTGCTCCTGAGGGAATATTAGACCCTGCATCATATCAACCATTACCTGTGTATTTTGGAAATGTGTGCCTCAGATTTTTACCAGTATGTTAGAATGTCAAAATATTTAAAAGTAATTAAAATTGTGTTAGAAAAATAGTGGAGAAGACATACAATTTCTACCTCTTTTGTAACATGATTTTTTAAACACACGTTAATTATAAGTGTGAAACATTTGTAATGTGTGCGAAGGTCAGTTATGTGATTAATATTAACTCTAGAAGATTTTTCATGAAAATGTCTATTAAAAAATTATTTAATTTCTTGTACTTTTTACTAAAATAAAATTATGAAGATTATCAATATTCAATGTGTCCTCGCCGTGTTTGTCCTCATAAAATTATATTAAATATTTAAGATGTTAAAATTTGAAAACTCAATTTTTCAAACAATTAACCTTCAAACACATATGTATATAGTATCCTATCCATATGTTAATAATTGTTTTATCTAGGTTTTTGACATAGTAATTCATAGATACCTTGAACTACCACCTGTAACTAAATCATTAGAAACTCTTTTGGAACATTTGGGATGCTTATATAAGTTTCACGGTATTTTATCAATTTTATTTTAGTAATTTATATAATATAAATAATAAATATATATACATTAAATTACTCAATTATTTTTGTAGATCGACCAGTTACTTATTTGTATAATACTTTGCATTATTATGAATCCAAGTTACGTGATCGGCCATCATTAAAACGCAAATTAGTATTTGCTGTACTTGCATCATTATGTGAAACACGTGGATGCTGGACATTATCCGAGTCATATCAAAGATATAATATGCAAGCACCATCAACTACAAACAACTCAATGGGTACTGGTGCAGACATCTCAGTTACTCCTTCAACCCCTATATGGGTGCCTGAACTTGAATATTATGTTATGCTGGTCAAACGAATTACAGATAGTATCCTTTATGTAACAGTTTATGTGGGTTTAATAAACATAAATTTGAATAAAGATGTCTATAATGGACTTTCCAGCTTTCGTAATTGTAAATCTATCGGACCACATGGTATCCATGCTGACTTGGTATAAATTACAGATGTGTTGTCCTTCCTCTTTTTCTATTCTTTGGGAAGTTACTAAAACTAGGATCTGTTACTCCTATTCTAAAACTTGGTGACCCTTCAAATGTTTCTAATTATTGTCCAATAACTATTCTTTGCTACATTTCTATTCTAAACACTCATACTATACTATCTTAAGCCTAGTATGAACCATATTTTGATTGATGAACAACATGTTTCCGACTAAGAAAATCAACTACTATCTGCAATCTTATGCTTTCTTCCTGCATCCATGATGCTTTCGTAATCTCACTCTCAAGTTGACATGGTTTCTACTGACTTTTCTAAGGTATTTGATCATGTGGACCACTCTACCTTAGTTTTGGTTTGGCCTTCCTTAGATTTGGTGATCTACTATTATCCTGGTTCAGTTCATTTTTTTAAGACAGAAAGTATTGAGTATCGATCAGATTTAATTACTATATATAAATAATTGTTCAATTAAATTTTCTAGTGACTTTTGTCTGGTTTTATTTTTACCTGTAACAGGTAAATGTACAGTACAGTACATGTCCTAACAGGCACATATCGAATAATGTTGCAAATCATTAAAAATCCTTGTATTTATCTTGCACATTTCTCATGAGTTTAAATTTATCACTTCTCTCAAATCACTGTACTGTGGTCTCGTTCACCCTATTTTAGAATATGGAATCATTCTTTTAGTTTCGCCCACTGCGTCTACTAGCTATATGATAAACCGTGTGCAAAGAACATTTCTTAGACATGCTGCATTTATTTATAGTATCCCCTGTCCACCGCATTATTACTCCCCTATTCGTCTTGTTCTTACTCTCGATACTAATGCTGTATGCATAATGCCAACTTATCATTATTTTCTATCTAATCTCCTCGCAAATAAAATTGCGCTTATTTATTATTCTTAATTATTTCCATATAATAAATTATTGCACACATTCTTACACACCCTTCATAATTTCTTTTTCTTCCTCTAATTATGGTTCTAACTCCCCTATTATTACATCTTGCCATTGAAGACTCAACTTTATCTTTCATATAACTATTGTATATGTATTATGTATATATACATACATGTCTTGTATCTCTATATATATTTGGGCTCTTTTCGTGTAAATTATTAAATAAATAAATATACATATATATTTCTTAACTTAATTTTTAAAGCTATGAGTGGAAATGTGAAGTTTCCAAACATAGATTGGAGATTTAATGAGTTTCCTAATCCTGCAGTTTATGCTCTCTACATGACGTGTGCAGAACTTATGGCATTACCACTAGCTCCATCTACAGTAGCTAATTCTATACTTGATGTTGTGATGCAAAGGTAATATTTAATTTTTTATCTAATAAAATGTATATTTAATGTTTTATAAATAAATATAAATATAGGTACACAGAAATACCATCTCATGAAATACACCGTTGGATTAATAGTATTGGTCTCATTATGTCTGCTTTGCCAGAACCATTTTGGGTAACTTTACAAGACCGAATTATGCAAATGATGCAAAGTCCTGGTTTATCAAAATGGCAGTATGCTCATACACCATTCCAGCTTTTTAATTTTGATCTTGCCCATGGATGTATGCTCGACAATCGTTTTGTTTACATGTTGGCTTTGGCCCATGCTACATGGCATCATGCCGGTGTTGGTCACATTGCTTCTATACCACTGTGAGTTGTTTCATAAATTATTAAAATTAAAATTATTTACATGTTTTTAATGTTTTTTTTAGTTTTGTAAAAGAGAAACTAGGACCATCTGTTTACAGTGAAGAACAATTTATATTTTTATGCCATCTGGTTGCTCCATTTCTATCTCGCTATAATCTTGATAAACCATCACCATCCATATTGGACATCACTGTTGAACTTTTTAACACTCTGGAAAGAATGGATAAACACGTTCAAACACTTCGTTATATGGATCCTATATGCGATCTACTGTATCCTTTTTATTTTTTAGCATAAATACTTTTGTATACTCATTGAAATTTATATAACAAAATTCCTTAAAAAATACATATTTAGATATCACATAAAATATCAATATGTAGGCAATTTAATGAAATCTGAAGTAGAGGGAATTGTGTGCCGCCTTAGACTGTCTTTCCAAAAGAAACTGCGGTTTATTACACAACTGAGTTTAGCTGAAGTTGAGGCTATGAATCAACCAAATGTTGAACCTGTAGTTGTGAACACAAATGGGACTAATGGAACTTCTATACCTCAAAATAATAACCCTACAACTGTAATATAATAATTAGAGAATTAAATATAAAAATAATACTTTTTAAAATATTGTTTACACTAAGTGAAAATTTAATCTAGAAAAAAAAAAGTCTTATATCAAAATAGATAAATACAATTATTTTTCTATTTGTTGAGTACCTTAGATTTACAAGAGAAAAAATAATTATTGTAAATAATTACAATAATAATATGAATAATATACGATGAATAAATATACGTGGTGTATATTACATATAAATAACGACTGACTGCATTATTGCATAAAATATATATTATATAATAAGAAACCAAATAACTTGCCCTCCCCCCTGGAAAGATAGCTGAGCAAATCTTTCAGTTATAGACTGAATAGTTGATTAAAGACTTGATTAAAAACTTGATTAAAGGAATTAACTTTAAAGCGCATTACTGGATCATTAATAGGGTTGTCTACAGTTTTGTAAGCAAATTAAGTAGCCTTTTGTCTTGATCTTTGTACATTATCAAACTGAACATCAATTCCAAATTTTTGGGCAATTTCTTTTGCAGTTCTTAATGTTTTTTTAAAACCCACTTCAGAACAATAATTTTCCAAGAACTTTTTGGTGACGTTTAGCTGGTTAATAGCTTCCGATAGATCATGTGACGGCATTTAAAGAATTTTGCTTGAAATATTTATTTCATATAAAATATCATATCATGTTACCAAACTTGCCACAAATTTAAAGTTAAATATTTTATTCAAAATACCTTTTGTTTTGAAACGACTTTTTATACCAAATTCATAAATTAAAGTATTATCTTTTTCAATTCCTGACAACGCATCACATATTTCATTTAGCTGGAATTGAATCGCTTTTACTGCATCCACTCTACTTTCCCACCGAGTAGTATTAAGTGGTTTTACAGTTAAATAAGGTAAATGTTTAATCAATATATCCCAGCGGTGAGTCAAAAATTAAAGAACGATACAGCTTCAAGACAACAATTTGTAGAATCATTTAAAAGCAAATTTAAGAAATGCGCATTGCACGGTATATGGCTTATTGGGTACACAATATTACACGATAAACGAACGATGAATGATGAATGATTATTTTTTAGATTAGTAATGGTTAAGGTGTCATGTTAAATTAATTTTTTTGAAGATTTTTGTGTGATGTTTTGTTTTTATGACATCAACCACCAAGGAAATGTCGCCCCAGGCATAGGCCTCTGTTGTCTGTACCTTCCGCCGGCCCTGATCATAAGATACCACTCTATCAAAATTAAATTCATAATATGTTCGTACAAAACAAACCGATCAAAATGAAAACTATTAATTAGGTATAAAGTATAATATACAAATAATGTAATCAATCCATAAGTTAATATTTCATTTCAATAATATACATTAGTACATACAACTAAAATAGTTATACTTGATGTCTGTCGATTTTGTTATATTTATGTTATTGATGGCAAATCATCCATAGTAACATATTTGCATGTTTTTTGTTAAACTTTGGTTAAATCAGTGAATTAATTTTGAAATATTAATCATTATATCAAACACTATGCCAGTACATAAAATATTTGAATAGCACAAACTAAGTTCGTAAAACAATATGGGTGATGTCTCATCTATACATCACCTTCTAAAAATAATATAGGAATAAGAATTCCTCAGGTAGAGGAAAACTTCGCTTAGACTAAGTATAGAACTTCGAAATTTTTTACAAAAATGTTTAATATTACCTAAAATTTTGGATTTATCTGTTTGAAAATTTTATAGAAGACTAATCAAATATTATTTGATCTTTTTAGAAATTTAGTAAGTTACAATTTTTTTTTATAAACTTTTAAAGTTATAATCTTTAGTAGAATTTAAAATTACGATTTTCGTTATTTAAAAGTTTTTATTTCGTGATAACTAATTGAGTTTTGATCGTTGTAACATGAAATTATTTTTGAGTATTCAAATAAGTAGTTTACATACGTGGCAATCTTAATTATAATAAACCACTAATTTCTCCGAGAACCGAAGGGTCGAAGGAGGAGCGTTCAGAATCAACCTTCCCATTTTTTTACATTTCATATTTTAAAATGATATAATATGAATAAATGATTTACGAAGTGCCGACTAATAATTAATAATACTGATTGGGCGGTTGTCATCCCCTATTACCCATCATCGGATCGTCCCTGGAAAGCATAGGTATCTACTTGTAATCGGAACTTTATATCTATCTGAAAAAGTGTTTCCACCTATGTGCTTATTAAAAAAAATTAGTATTGTAAATTTACAAAATATTTAAAAACAGGGTTAAGTAATAAATGGTTATGCTTCTATTTAAACCCTAACACTCAAAATTGCGAATTATAATGAACATTATTGAGAAAAAATTATGTTTTTAAAAATATTTCAAAGTTTTATACTTAGACATATAATTTGTAACATCATTATAAAACCAATACCTTACTTTATTCAGTATATAAAAAAAATGTTTGAATATAAATAAATGAACCTAAATATAGTTGTGAAATAATATATTTCTTTTGCACGTTTTATAATTAAAGTATTTAATATTAGATTAATATTGGAAAAAATAAATGTTCGATTATAATTAGATGAGTTCCACAAAAGGCATTTCGATGTACACAGGTGTCGCAAAACAATCATTTTTATAATTAAATTCATACTTTTTGTATCTAAAGTTATTTTTAAGCAATTTAAATTCCCTCCCTAGTTTCCCAGTTATCGACCACTTTAAAAACAATCGTGCTTGCAAAATTAAGAGGCTATGCTTTATATACCTAAGATATCTCTGTCACCACAAGATCCTTTCCAGTTATCGTTTTTATTTACTCGTTCTCTTCGTAAAGGTATTTATACTACGATCTGGAAAATATCTTCGATAACCCTTATACACAAATCTAGTGGTAAAAACAATGTAAAAATATATATTATAGGCCCATCTCCATCTTAAACCATCTTTTATACTTTTTAGAATCCATTTTGTTGAGTAATATTCAGTCTATTATAAATCACATACTCGTTGATGAACACGGCTTCCTATTATACCTAATGTCTTTGAATCACTCTGTCTTCCTCACGAAAGGAGGGACAATGGTTTTTATTAACAAGACAATAAGGAATAAGTGAATAATAATTCTAAACTATTTACTATAGTACATTTGTATTGTTATTTGTTTGACATGCTGGATGTTATATTTCAAATATACTATTTGAGAATTATTTTTATGTAGGTAATTGTGTTATTGGTTTTCATGTTTTACACTATGTGGAAATGGAATTATGGACACGTATTTATTTGTCATTTTGCTTTTCACGTTTTTATAGTAGTAGATAACATGTAGATTGTAATTAATAATAATATAAATATTGTATTTTAACTTTTATTTTAATAATTGATATTTTATAATGTCTTCGCGTACGAATTATGAACATAAATCTGGCCATCTGGGTATTAAAAAAAAAAATAAAAGCTGAAAAAACAGAGATATCTGCTAAAGCTAATAAGTACCTAAATCAATAGATTATAATAAAAAAGCCACAATTAGTGTTAAAAATATCCTGTCTAAAAAAAGACATAGAAATTAAACTTCCTGGATCATCTCGCGGTACAAGAAAAATATAAATATAACTCGTAATATTTGTTACTATAATGTTGTCAATTTATTAGATATTTAAAATGCATTCTATAACTGAACGAAAAATATGCAATAATGCTATTATATATTATCATTTTCGATGATATCTATGTGTATGTCAGAGGCACACGTAGCGGGGATGCTTAGTACCTCAAAGTTCTAAATAAGTACTACCAATATTGGTGGTGATCGAAGACTAACAGAGGGTTAGCCACCTAAATTAATAATTCGTCATTGAAGACTCTTTAATAAAAAAATTGTGGCTAGGTATAAACTTGTATCGTATAATTTCTTTGAGTATCAAGGTACCTATATGTAAAAAAAAATTGTAGTTTATTATATTATGTACAGTTATAATTCTAGCACCCCCTAAATTCACACCCAACGTGCGCCAATGGTGTAGGTAAATAATAATTGTACAATATTGTATACTGTTATGTTAATGTTGAATGTGGTTCAAAAATAGTGCTGTTCAGTGACGACTGGCGTAATTAGGAATTTAATATGTGGGAATAGGCATTTTTTTATACAAATTAATATATAGGTAATACTAAATGTTAATTATAATTTTTAATACAGCGATAAACTGGTAACTATAGTAATACTATTTTAAGTAATTTTATTTTTTATTTATATTATTATTAAAAATAAAATTTTTTCGTTTCGTATTTGTTGTGTTATATATTTGTTACGAACCTCTGATTTAAGTATGTTTGTTAAATATTCATCGCCTTTATATCTATATAATAAAATTGACGTGAAATTGCCTGGGTTTGATATTTCTTGAGTTAATCGATTTCTTTAAATTTATATGCCTATGAAATATTATGGAATTCTATATAAACATATTTTGTCATTGTCGTCATGTCAGTACATAATCCCACATGCCAAAAATTAACGGACATTTAAATATATTATTAATAATAATTATTATAATTTATAAATATATATTATATAATTTTATAATAATAAAGCTCAGGTGGGGATCTATCCCCTAATTACCCCTTAATCCGCTACTGGAGGTATTAATTGGTTGCCCCAGAATAATATTTTTTCAAATATATGAATGTAAAGCCCCATACAGATTTATCATAAACCTTTAATAATTGCTAAACATATATAATATAATAATTATAATATATACGAGTATATTTAAGAGATAGATTTTTGAACAATTAAAAAAATAATTAACTTATTGAGTTAATACAAAATTTCATTAATTATTAACTTAAAATTTTTCCACTTTTGTTAATTAAATCAACTTAACTGAGTTAAAAACAATCATTAACTTGTCCAACTTGCTCTAACATAATCATATAAATAAAACATTTTGTTTTTCTCATTGATTTTTTGATGATATAGATTGTACATCATCAGTATTATAAAATCATATACATGTATATGATATATATATAAATATATAATATCTTTAAACTTTATCTATATTATATATGTTTTGTCTCCAATTCAGATAGTAGTGACTAGTGAGTTTGTTTTGGAAGTTATACAATTGAAGTTATAAAAATAAATAATTCGTCAATTTTGCAATCATACATACCAACGTCTTATCAATTTTCTCTCAGAATTTAAAATTATAAATTACGTAATGACAATTTAAAGTAAAAAAGTATAACAATTGTGTAATAATTTGAACTTATGAAAATAAAATTAGAAATTAAGTAATAATAATTAAAACTTATGTCTCTAATTCAGGGAATAGCTAGTGTGTTTGTATTGAAAATTATAAATTTAGATAATTCGTCAATTTTGCAAATAATTATACATACGTATAGTCAAAACTCGCACAGAATTTAAAATTATAAATTACGTAATGGCTATTTAAAGTAAAGTAGTAAAATAATCATGTTTATATTATTTTAACACTCAAAAATAAAATTAGAATTTAAGTAATAAATTTATACCGTATAAAATATCTATATTTAAAATTGTTTACACAGATTGCACATAAACAAATTAATGAGTATATATTATAAAGGTATTGATGTATTTTCAGTATTGAGTTTATTATAAATTTCTTATAACGAGCTTTAGGTACAATATTCATTAAAATGGTTTTTGTCAATTTTAATTATATTATTATTGTTATCATGTTTATGGTAAACATTACGTTTTCAACACCTAATAATGAAATCGAAAAGATAACCTATGGAGTTGGTAAGTATGAATACAAAAGACTTAATTATATTATATTTTAAATAGTTTGTAATTTAATAAGAGTATGATTTAGCAGGTTCTATTATCGTTTCTCTGCAATATTTCCATGGGCGTAGTTTGAAAAAATTATCTAGGGGTGCTATAGCCCCAGATTATTTTTAAAACCCTCCTAATTTACCAGAGGCGTCACTCATTTTATTTTTGAGTAGTGTGTCACTAAAAATGACCAAATAAAGAAAACACGCCCTAAACTACTCACATTGTCTACATTTCTACAAAAATATTACATAAATAATTTAACAAATTTTAGTGGGGGCTATGAGAGGTTCTGAGGGGGCTATAGCCCCCAGTCCTCTACCAAACTACGCCCATGAATATTCCGCATATTTCACCTCTTCCGTTGCATTATTCCGCATTTTTTGTCATAGCACCGCAAGCACATCATATACCACTGCCTCAATATTGTAGTAGCGGAATGATCTGAGTAGGTTCATCGGTTATACCGTTGATTATACGGTACTAGAACCTACCAAATCATAGTAGATACTACTTCACATTTAACTATGGCTTATATAACTATAGTTTAAAATTTGTAATTAATAATACTTATAGTATATATTGTATATTACAGAAATGTTGATGGTATATCCGCCAGATGTATTACGTAAAAAAATAATTTTTGAAACTCCGCAATTGTATACAGAAAGAAATCAGGAACTACTTAAACGTAAACTTTTTTAATAAATAGTACTTATGTTACTGAAATAGTACTTCAAAAGTAGTGCTTTTTGGGCTAATTGTAGTATTGCAACAATGCAATTTCTCATATCATTCTAGGTACTGTTATAGTAATGTACAGTGGTGTATTAGAGGCTATACGCCGTATACTCATAAGCACATTTCCGAAGTTTTGCGTATAATTAAAAAAAAGTATAATTTTATGGGTATACGCTACATACTACCATATTACAAAAATTACTAAAAATAAATACCTATTTATTTGAATCTTCTTCTGATAAATATTCTAATAAAACATTGTTTTGTTATGATTTCTGAGAAGTTTTGGTGAAGATATGGAAATATTGAAAACTTATAATGGGTAGTAATTTTCGATTTGTGTGTTATTATTATACATTTATACAACTTAATTAATATCTGTACTATCGTACTATACGACTAAACGGGTGAACGATTGTTATATTATACTATAATATATTATTAATATATAACATTTTGTATATTATTATGTTATATATATATATATAATAATATTAATTTAATGTAAATGAAGGGTGCTTAAAATATATTTTATTATAATTTGAATCACACGTACCTATTGTACTTTTAGATTGTGAAAGAAGCGAAGAATGTATCGGTATTGGTTTCACAATGATGTATTTTTTTCTTATGTATGAAGACACTTTTACGGGTAGAAATAATGGTCCGATTACTTACCACAAGTAGGGTTTGCTTTCAGTAGAAAATCGTGTCTAGTTGGTACTTTATTTAGCTCATTTTTTGAATTTCTCAAAAGTTTTTCCTTGGGAGGGGAAAAACTACCAAAAAATGGCGAAAAATCGGCAAAATTACGGTTTCTGTAATTTAAAATTTTTTAATTTCTTGATAACTAATTGAGTTTTAATCATAGTGTCTTGAAAATTTGTTTGAGTATTTACTTAGGTGAACTTCATTACAAGAAACAATGTAGAAACGAATGGTTGATTTTCTGACTAAGTATAGAGTTTTGGCTTTTTTTCCAAAAATGTTTAATATTTCCTGCAATTTTTGGTTTATTGGTTTGAAAATTTTATCTAAGTCTAGACATATACTACTTAATCATTTTACAAAATATTTTGATAATCGTGAATGACAATTTTTTGTTTATAAACTTTTAAAGTAAAAGTTCTTGAAAATCGGCAAAATTACGGTTTCATTATTTTATTTCTTGATAACTAATTAAGTTTAGATCGTCGGAACTTGAAATTTTTTTTAAATATTTACATTCGTAATTTACACACGTGATACATTATGCTTTCGATTCCCCAATTTATGCTCTTATAGTCTTAACCAAGTACCTATATTTAATACTAAAATGAAGCGTATACCCAAAAAAAAAAATTACCAATACACCACTGGTAATGTGTCTAATTTACACAAAACCAAAAATATGCTAAAATAATAAGCTAGTATATCAGTGCGTTAATGTAATATTTTAGAAAAATTAATGATTTTAATAAAATAAAAAATATCTGGATTTTAAAATTTCGAACTCCTATAGTAATTTAACCTTAATTTTTTTAAATTTTGTTAGTACATTTGTACGTAGTACTTATCACCGTTATATTATCATAGTTTAATTTAGTTTAAATGTTTCTTTTTTCTTATTTTTGTTTGATATTAATAAACTTTCTTTTTACACGCTTTTTACTTATAATATATAAGAAATAAATAGGTATTAAATTTGAATACAGCACCTACACAAAAAACTAACACTTTATGATCTACGGATATTTCACAAAGCAAGTGACACGTGATTAATGCTAGCCAGATTGTATAGAATTTCGTAAGAGGGGAAAAAGAGTGTTTAAAACTACTAATTTTGTACAAAAAACAAAACACCTACAAATAAAAATATAATTTTACTATTATTAATATTAATATTAATTTACTATTATTAACATAATATATTTTATTGCGGAATGCATTCATACCTATATAGTTGTTTTGTCTCTAAATTCAAAGTAAAGAAAAAAGAATTAAGTTTTGATTTTTGATTTTTGATTTTATCCACTTTATAAATTTATAATACACATTGTCAAGTTTATTAGTTTTATAACTTATAACTATTGTCCATTTTTAAAATTTAGCTTTTTAAAAATGTATTATTAATTTAAAAGAAGATTAGGGCTTAACATAAAATATTCTGATAGCTATAGAGGATTTATGGGGACTAAGCCCCCTCAAGTCCCCCCTCCAAATTACGCCTAAGCATTGTACGTTTATTAGGTATACTATTGCATAATATATCTCAGTATTTAATTTTTATTTTTATTTACAATACCTACAATTTATTAAATCAAATATTATTTCAGCATTTTATTACCATTTAACAAATAATGATAATTATATACTTAATAATGAAGGTAAGTAATTTGTTCTTAATAACAATCTTGTATTAAATATAATTTATAGAAAAATAGAATATTATATATATTTTGTTTAATAGAACAATAGACATATATACAAATATAGGTACATGCCATAGTTATGAAAAAGTGAAAAGTGGGAAGGTCGATTTTGGATATTCCTCCTACGTCCCTTCGGTCCTCGGATAAATTAATGGTTTATTATAATTAAGATTTGAATGCAATAATATTGCATTAGAAAATACAATTCTGAGTGAAACACAATGTAATACAATTTATTATACTGATAAGTCGTTTCATAAGATTACCACGTGTGTAAACTACCTATGAGAAAACTCAAAAAAAATTTAATGTACCTACGTTCAAAATTGTATTAGTTGTCATGAAAAATCTAATATAAATTATATCAAGATTACGATTTCCGTAAATTTTGACGTTTTTCCGTCATTTTTTGGTAGTTTTTCTTCTCCCAAAGAAAAATGCGTTAAATAAAGTACCAACCAGATGCAATTCTTAATAATTATAATAATCCACTAATTTCTCTGAGGACCGAAGGGACGAAGGAGGAACGTTTACAATTGGCCCTCCCACTTTTTTTTATTTTTATTTTGTGTATTTATATTGGTTTTTTTAAAAATATTTCAGGGTATTTTTATAATGAAACCAAAAATACAATGCATATTAATGGTAAGGATACCTATGTACATTTTAAAATAGTACTAACTTATTTATAAATATTGCAATATACACTTTTATATGAAGATAGAAGAATGACTTCTATTGTAGAGGCATATAAAAACAAATTATAGCACTCTTATGATTTTAATTAAGTCAGGCAATTACAATAATTAACAATTTATTATTATGTATTAAGTGCGCGATTTAATTAAACAAAAAAGATAATATAATATTTGTTCGGGATCGGGTTACTAAATGTTTAAAAACTTACAAAATTTTCTCATTTAAACATAAGTAACTTTATTCAAGTGGACTGTATAACAATTAATTTTTGTGTGGATCAAACGCGGAGTTGCTCACATGACTGTTTAAACACAACTGCTTTTAAGTACAAATTTTATCGTCATATGGGTTTCGCGTAAACAATAAATAGTAATAAATCATCAATTAAGTAATAAATCGTACTTTCCGCGATTGATACGGAACATACCGCCCGCCTTGAAATATCGATTTCAATATAATAATTAATGAAGGGGGAAAAAAAAAATATAATAATTTTGATATACTAATAATTAATAATAGTACAAATAAATTCCTTCAATTTAGGTCTATGATATTAACTGAGGAAACAACTTAAATACAAAATTCGCGTATTTTAAATATTTCATATTTTTTTTTTTTTTTTACAAACAAATATAATTCATATAATAGAAAAATAAATAAATAAATTTTACAATCAAATATAATTCTTAATATAATAGAAAAATAAATAAATAAATTTTACAGTCAAATAATTTTTTTATTTTTATTTTTACGGCCCCAGACTTGGACTAGATTGAATGGGAAGGGGGCACAACAATCTCACTGCCCTCTTTTTTGGCCCGCTAGGAGTGTTTACCACAGCGACTCTTATGACACCATCTTTACCTGGTTGAATCTCTATGACTCGTCCCATACACCATTGAAGTGGTGGTAAGTTATCTTCCTTGATCAATACCATTGTTCCGACACCGATTACTTCTTTGTCATTTTTTGACCATTTGGCGCGTAGTTGCAAACTATTTAAATATTCTACACTCCAACGTTTCCATATGTGTTGTGTTATTTTTTGTACTCTGTCCCACTTGGAGAGCTGATTTTCAGGATGGAGGGTTAAATCAACCTGGGGTAGAGCTAACAGTGAACCACCTACTAGGAAGTGCGCGGGAGTTAGTAATGCTAAATCACCATGGTCGTTTGTTAATGGGGTAAGAGGTCGCGAATTTAAGCACGCTTCTATTTGCACAATCACAGTATATAATTCATCGTAGGTCAATCGAGTATTTGGCATTATGCGATTTAAATGATATTTTACGGACTTTACCGCTGCTTCCCAGAGGCCTCCGAAATGAGGTGACCTGGGCGGAATGAAGTGCCAAGTTATACCATGGTTATTGAAAAAAGCTTGTATTGTTTCCTGATGATCTTTGGCCATCCATAAGTCTTTTAATTCTTTCAATTTTCGATTTGCACCTACGAAA
Organism: Eriosoma lanigerum; assembly: GCA_013282895.1. NCBI lineage: Eukaryota > Metazoa > Arthropoda > Insecta > Hemiptera > Aphididae > Eriosoma > Eriosoma lanigerum. The sequence goes on from CM023357.1 coordinate 45,769,306, forward strand.
TTTGTGGCATTATCAGAATATATGTGCCGACATATACCACGACGCGATATAAAACGTTTAAATGCTGCCAAAAAATCATTTGTACTTAAGTCGTACACCACCTCAATATGAACGGCTTTGGTAGCGAAGCAAATAAAAATACATATATACGATTTGTTTGCCGGTGCGTTTCGTCGGCGGCTGCTTTTTATAAACATCGGTCCCGCATAATCTACGCCGCATATTTCAAAACATCGATTTGGCTGTTCTATTCGATATTTCGGCAAATCACCCATTATCGGTTTTAGTATTCTTGGTTTTACCTTAAAACAACGTATACAATTATGCACTACTTTACGCCCGACTCCATAAAAATCCATTGATTAGCAGAAAAATAAATTGTCATTTATGTCATATCGGTCAGGAGAATCTATATACTTAAAATATTATTGTATATTTCAAACACATCTAAAAAATCTATACACCAATTTTCTTTTTTTTATCTAGGAAACTTTTTTAGTTTACTAGAAACATTTTTTTTCTATATCTAAATTAATTAATAATGTATCTACCTATACAAAATATTTCCATAAAAAGACGTCATTACTTTTTGAGTTAATCCAATTTTTAATTGTAAAATTTACATTATTTTTCTCTGCAAATCGAAAATTAACCGCGATTTGTTGTGCAGAACTACCATTAATCTCGGATAAACAATAGGGAAAGACTAAAATTTATAAAACCTTATTTTATAGATACCAAGGCATATAAAGATTACAGATGATTGTGTATTTAGAATGTAGCTGATTTTTTTATTAGATAAACTTGAAAATATTGTCGTTTAATGAAATATCAAGCCCAAGCTGGGTAACCAAGGTTTATACTGAAATATGTACTACAATATACCTTTAATTTTATATGTATTGCTGAATTGGCTTAGATATATGGTATATTATATTGATATGAAATAAATTTACCATAATATATATTACAATTTTGCTTTTCATGTAATGAGTGGTATTTATTTAATAAAAAAAAAAAAAGAAGATAATTAATAATAGTTTAACAGTAAATTTAGTTAATTTGTTCTAAAATTCTTAAAGAACTTTAAAAATTGATGTAAAAATAAAAAAGCGGGAAGATTGATTTTGGACGTTTCTCCTTCGTTCCTTCGGTTCTCGGAGAAATTAGTGGTATATTATAATTAAGATTTGAGTACAATGATATTGCGTATCAGAAAATACGGTTCTGAGCGAAAATCATTTTATTAAAATATATATACTGATAATCCATTCCAAAATTTTACCACATGTGTATATTATCTATGTAAATATTTAAAACAAATTTCAACCCTTTGCGATCAAAATTCAGGTTATCATAAAAAAAATTTTAAATAATAAAAACCGTAATTTTGCCAATTTTCAACTATTTTTTGGTTGTTTTTCTTCCCTTAAAAAAACGTTTTGAGAAATTCGAAATAGGAAGTCGATCTCTAGTATCTTGTATGGAGAATTTAAATCTGTTTTTATTGAGCTACTAAATCTATCGTTGCATTGGAAATGCGTTTTCATACATTTTTGAAACAGTAGTTAAATATTTACATGTGCTTGCGCGTGCGAGCACTGCCCGTATGTCATGACTCATGAGTCATGTCACTGTATCTACGACTTATTACAAACGCAATTACTCACAATAATAATCATTTACTTTTTATACAACTACACCGCGTAAAGAGGAAATTTTGTTGTTGTCTATACACAACTCCTTAATAAATAGACGCTTCCAATCTTCTTAATTGACTGTTGAGAAAAAGAAATAGAACAATGATGGGGAAAAACAAGTTTTGTGTCTCCTGCGAATGTCAGTATTGGTATTTGATAGACCTTAAATAGGATCTATTTTGATTAGTTTGTTTTTAATAATCTTCATTATATTAAATTTAATCTGCTTAAAACTGAATAGTTGGTACACATAAAAATTAATGATCGTGTACTTGTATCCTACTTTTGATTTTTATTTAGGTATACGTATATATTTAAAAATAGGAAGTAGGCACATACAGTGTACACGCGTGTATACCCTCCACTTCACCACTAGGAACCATGGCCATAGCAAGGAAAATATTTTAGGGTGGTTTTAATTATTTATTTTGACTAAAGAAATATAATATAAAAAGCTAAACAAAAAGTGTTCAATACAATTTATAATTTCGATATATAATATTTTTAAAAATAATTTCAAAATTTGAACCCTAAAGCCTCCTGACTATGGCCTTACTAGGAACTATATAAATATATAACTATAATTTAAAACTTTTTTCAATTGATTTTTATAATAGCTTGTTTTTATTTCAGATGGACTTTTTATATCAACTAATAGTAGTATGTAATTTTTTTAAATGCATTATAATAGTTAAAAATTGTGTGTTTGTATAAAATATATGCAAGTTTAGTTAGTGTTCTACTTACTCCTTATATAACGTACGAGTACAAATAATTTACTGATAAACCGTACAATTATTAAAATTAATTAGTTGATATAAATTATTGAAAATTAAATATTATATACCTACATTTAGTGGCGTAGCCCGGGGGGTTTTGGATGTTTAAACCCCCATGATTTTTTTAAAGTTTTTAATCTAATAAATATATTATTGTATACTTCATTAGTTCTAATGTAAAAATTATGATACTTTTTGTTAACCTATTAGAAAATTCTTGGTAACATGTAAACATGATATAAATACTGTAAGAAACATATAGTTTAATTCATACTTCATCATCACTCCAATCCTTTTTAGTAATCCAGATTAGTAGTTAAATCACTGCCTGAAAATCGTGAAAATACAAAACATACCTGTATTCTGTGTTAATATTGATACTTGATTAAGTTTTTTTTCAATTTTTCTAAAACTGCATTGTATTTCAATTATTTTATTATTTTTGTAATAAACCCAGGTGGTTTACTATTAATTATTAATCAATAATAATAATATATATATATATTATATGTTTCTAAAATAATAACAACTGCTGTGTTATTCAACACAGAGCGTACCCTACTAGTGGGTGAATTAATATCCCCGGGTTTAAAAAACCATTTTCTTAGACAATATAAAAAGTTTGGAGATTTACAATAACAAGTTGTTTACGCAGTTTAACTAGACCATAAAAGGAGAGACATCATTTTGGAACAAAGTATGAAAACAACATTGTAGGTACTGCTATCCAAAGAAGGTCTAATGAGGAGATTTGGTAGTAGTAAACATCCTTTCAACTCCCTTGGTCTACTAATATAAATACTAGATGTAAATTAACATAGATTTAGATTTAAACTATATTCTTAATACCAAGACGTCTGTGCACATTACTTAAATCTCAGGTAGATATAATAAGTATCTATTTTCAAATTTTATTTATAATTTTGGTGAGTGATTTTATGTTATTAAAGAGTTTAATTAATTAATTCACAATCAGAATATGAATCTTGTGGTAATCCACGTCAAGACACGAACCTATCGAAAGTGGCAAGAAACGCGTCCGTTGATAATTTTATTACAATCTTAAGGTGAATTTTTTTATTATCCTATACATAAAAACAGCGACATACACCTTATACTTTACCCTAAGGCAAGGGAAACATTTTAATTTGTAACGGGCCAGCATATTCGACGCCTAAAGGTATGTCCACACTAGTGCGTTTTCGTTTTCACCTTTCGATTCCACTTGCGTTTCAACTTGCTCTTTGTTATTCGATAAGCGCATGCGATTGTTGAGTGCTTTAAACGCATGCTTCTTTCTGTCCACATCTGTGTGTCTACGCCAGCAGTCGTTTTTCACCGTGCGGTATAGTTAAAACTAAAAGTATGTCAGATTCAAATTTACTTTTAGGTATTTCTGCAGCGTACTATATTATCGCGAATGTGAAAAAAAAACGTGAGAAAAAGCGTTCCAAATGGATAAAAAATTATTTTAAAACAAGAAACTTCGGTATTATTAACGATTTGAAATTGGACGAAGACTTCCTGTTTGGAAACTTTACGCGAATGTCCAAAACAAATTTTTCTTCGTTATTAAAAATAATCGAGCCCGAAATTGTAAAACAGAATACCAAATTTAGAGAGGTAGTACCGCCTAACATAAAATTGTTAATAACACTTCGGTATTTAGCTACTGGCGATTTATTTTCATCTCTTATGTACCAATTTAAAGTTTCCAAACAGTATAAATCAAAATGATATAAATCAAAATACTGAAATAAAAAAATAATTACAGAAGTCGCAATCAAATCGCACGAAAAATCCACTGGCCTTGGATACACGTGCTTTGTCGCATGCTGAACAAAACTTTTCTCCGTTCAACTCGATAGACGCATGCGTTATTGAATGCGCTTCATTCGTCATCGCATGCTTTATGACGCATGCGTTTATCGCAAGCAAAAACGCACTAGTGTGGACGTACCTTAAGAACGACATGCTTGCATTCGTGCTGCAGGCAAGTCTGCTATAACGGGATTTGATGTTTTCGCAATCGCTCGAATACATTGAGTACAAGAACCTATGACTCTCCGGATGACCATTCGAACGGACAAGATCCTAAATTGACGTTTAATTAGTGCAGTGATTTGCTAATTTTGTATAACCGACATTGATTGTCAAACTTATAGAACACAGGAATACAAGGCATAGATATACATAATAATATGCACATATATAATGATAAAATTTGAACGACGACCTGTAATGATTTATCTAATTCTGAACTGTTAAAAAAAAAAGTTTCGCATTTTTTACCATGATATCGACTCACAAAGCGATGCATCCAAGTAATGATTCTAATTAGATTAGATTATAGGACGAAAATCGGGAAAATCACTCAGAATCGTTATCAATTTGAGTAGTCAACGAAACTACTTTAATTTCGGGTAATTGTTCTTCTGCATACTTTAAGAAATCGGGGTTAACAATCCGCAATCCGCTGGGTTGCAAAGAGAACGAACATACTTCCAAAAACAGTGCGACAGAAGTTGTTGAATATGATACACTCGATTAGATATGAACACTTTGAAAGTCTTGTGAGGTTTGCTAAGCTACAATAAGACGACCTGATAGTCGAACCACGCATAAATTTCATTCACATTAATACTTTCTTTCAGAGCTTCTCGTATACGGGACATCTATTAAGCTAACAATAAATCGGCAAATAATTCTAATCGTGGGGCTTTATTAGTTTTCATGGGAGCTATTTTAGTTTTGGTTGCGAGATGATATAAAAACAGAGTTGTCAATTGACAGAATAAGAATATATACTACGGCCGCACATTCCTTATTTTGCGTCGCAAAAACCACACTACTGAACGTGAGCGTGAAAGCAATTGGACACATGACGAGAAATGAGAACATTAGATAATGTGGGGAAATTATTAATAAAGATTTTCTACTTACGAGTCAATTCTAATGATAAAAGATCATCCCAGACTTACTCAGCCTTCTAAATAAGCTGCATAATATGTTTAGCACGAAAGATGATGGGGGCGATAAAATCGAGAGGGTAAAAAATCTGAGCTATCATTGATAAGATCGTGCGCTTGGTAAAAGTTTTGGATGAAAGTTGAACATGGAGCCCAAACACATCCCGACTCGAATGCCATTCGAGAACTTTGACAAGATTTTCATCATTATCATCAAAATCTACAGCATTAATGGCACGATCTCCCGTCGTGACAGCACCTGTTGTTTATACAGATAAATTTCATCGACGTAAGTTTGATGTGGCAATGCTTTTCGACGGATGAAAATTCGGAACACTCCTGGTCGGCAACGTCTTGAATGACTCTGAATGCAAGAAAAGGGACACAATTAATATCATATGAGACAGTATTAAGTTCATATTCTTTTAGTTGATCAATAGGGGATATACGCCAAAGTATATGTTGGTATTTTCGGTATTGCGGAAGTACTAAAAGTAGTCTGTACATCTTGCACACATCTGTAGTAAAAGCATATTTATACACCCGGAATTGCAACCAAATGTTAATAATATCATGCTGTAATTTTTGTCTTATATGAAGAGGTCTATGTTTATTATAAAGTAGGTATGTTATTATAAATAATATATTGTATACTAGTATGTATCTAGATATATTTTATTCTAAATATTGGAAATTTAGATATTAAGTTTTAATACTATATATATATATTGTAAAAGATAGAGATGTTTTACAAATAGGTATATCATAAAATATTATAAGAGGATAATAAAGTCTTATACTCTTATCTCACATTATAATATTACATGTTATGATTATGTTAACATGCATAATCAGCTGTGTCATAAAAGTGAAGTAAAGCACAGATAAAACAATGTATAAAGTAATAAATAAATTCTCAGAGAATTTAAAATATTTGTAAACATTAGTACATTATGTTTATGTTTTGTAGTGTTACAGTCACATTATGCGACCCGAACGGCTGCTCCAATTTTTGCCAAATAGGCATAAATTCTTAACCGCCGATCTCAGTACGTATGACAAGTGGGGAGACGCAATATACAACACGAGAATAATATAAACAAATAAATACGAGAGTCGACTTATTACCGTCATTGCGCGAGGTTTAAATTATAATTTATACTTAAATTATTTTTATATTTTATTTAAATAATTGTTGTCTGTGCGCGTCGTCTCCGCCTGTCATCCGGATTTCCATTGGTCAATCGCTTGGATCCAGATATCAGGTGTATAATTTATATATATATATAATTACATAGGTGTTTCGTTGCTAAATATATATATTCCATTGTGTTGCTAAATTGAGAGTTTACTTATTTGAACTGAGATTAAATACGAGCCCTGGGAGTCTCTGTGGGGCTATATAAATTAAATAGAGAACTTTAGATTTCCTAGTGCAGAGATAGCTTAGCCAACTATATCCTTAGGATTCCACTAGTCAAATCTATCGACGGACGTTCACTAGACGAATAGTACCGTTACAGTAGGTAGTTATTAAATTTATTTTTTCTTTGTTTTAAAGTTACTAAATAAAATATGTTTCAGATTATTATAAACACATTAGGAGTAACGATTATTATAAAAAGAATCCAGACGGTGAATAATTTTTGTAAATATTTAGTCTTATGTTAAATATAATTTACACAAATTAGGTAACAAAAATGCAAATAGAATATTTTATAAATTTTATTGATAAGGAACACGAAATTGTTTTCAAGTGTATAGGCAATATCAAGCGTAGTCAGCGTAGTCGGCATATAATATATGTAAATTTAAATGATTTATGGTGTGATAATGGTTTTTGTCCGTAATATTTTCGATCACCGATGTCTGAACAGAGATTTTATATTCTACTCTGGGCACTTCGGTTCAGACTCGGATTGACTTGGTGAGTTATCGAGAAAATCTCAATGGGTCGGTAGAAAATACATAGTAAATGTGTTAAAACAATATAAAAATATGATATTAATGTTACAACTTCATTGTATTATATTCCAAAATAAGATTTGCTAGAAATACTGTAATTAATTTAGCTATATATACGTTTAAAAAGTAAAATATGGATCGGTAAAATATTGATATTTCGGTGGGTCAAATTCACCCTATCCGGGTCTATCCCTATTTCTGCTTCAGTTCGACGATATTGAAACAAAAAATGATAGAAGAGTAATTGATAAATAAGCACTCATACGTTCTGTATTTAATAACTTATAAAATGTTGTTTAGATATTATACAGTTGGCAAAAATTATACTATTGATAAAATGTTGGAAGGATTCAGAGGTCGATGCAGTTTTCGACAAAATATATCACATAAGAATACAACCATTATTTGATTTTAACATACTTCACGTCAAATATGAAACCAAGTATATATTGGCACTCAACCGTTATATATATGTGATAAAAGTATCCAAAATTGTAAAAATATATATTGCACCTAATTCAAAACGAGACACAACATAAAATGGATAATTGTTATACCTCTATACCATTGTTTATTGATCTATCCTAAATATGATTATTATTGTAACTATCAGAAAAAATAAATGAGAAATTCCAAAATGCTTTCTAGTTACGAAGAAAATAGAAGTTATCAAAAACGCCTAAATGTAGATATTTAGAGGGAAGGACAAAAAATGTTTCTTTTTTAAATTTGTCTCTTTATGTAATATCTTTAATATTATAATGCACAGTATCTTTATGATCATCACGCTAAATGTTAATAGATAACTAAATCAATATAATTACAAAACGGTATTATGATTTTGCTTAAATTTAATTTTTAATTCATATTCACCTCAAGTCTAGAGGGGTAGTTCTCCCTCCCCGCCTCTTCATATGAGTTCCTATGGAAGTAATTAAACAATGTTTGGTTATCGGTTAAATATAAACTATTATAATATTATGTTTCACGTATAAAAAAAAATGTAATGCTTATATAAACAATGCATGAATAAGGTCTGATCGAGGGAATCTGGAATAAAAAAAACCCGAAGTAATTTTATACTTTAACGCAGCAAAATCGAACATTGATGTTGTTGATAAATTAAAAAAAGAGTACTCTGTAGCTAGAATAGGATTGAGGTTTTAAGTAGTCACTTAAAATATTCTTTTCACTTATGAATATTTTCTGATATAAACAGCCAAGTATTTATGCTAATACATCAAGATAGTACAAATAAAGTAGTCAATTTTTGAAAGATTTAGGGAAAGAACCAAACCAAAATCACATCATATTTCATATTACAAATTTCTACGTCATTTGCACTTCGTCAAAGTACCTATTAGGAAATTGGTTGGATATAAGCCGAAGAAGAAGAAACATATGATTCAAATATTAGCTGTATTTAATTTAATTTATTTTTATTTTATTTTCTTATGATAAAATATATTATAATATATTGAATTTACAAGAGAGGGAGTTATACGATTTCGCTCTAGGGTAGTAAATGTCTAAAAAATATGCATCACTGATTACACCAACTTTAGAGCTTGGATACAAAAAATGTGAGACTTTCGCAACTCCTTTACACAATTTACTAGTTTTGTTACCAATTATATCGATCAATATCTATAACATCCATTACATTTAAAGTATTTGAAAGTAATATACACATGAATATTTTACCATTTTTTAAATTTAAACATATTATTACTGCTGTTCAACATGACTTTACATTGGGTAAATCAACTACCACCATTCTTTTAGGTTTTACAAGTATTAAAACCTGGTTTCTAGGTTTGATGTTATTTATAAAGATTTCTCTAAGATATTTTATAAAATAGATCACGTGAGACTTTGTTCCAAATTATTTAATTTAGGTATACGGGATTCGTTTTATTCTTGGTTAGTTTCTTTTATATCTCGTAGGCATTAATATGTTTCAGGAGTTTTAAATTCCCCTAAGTTTACAGTTAACTTTGGTGTTCCTCAAAGTACACACTTAGCTCCATTATTGTTCAACTTATTTATCAACGATATCAAATTTATTAATTCTAATATGTTACTATTTACTGATAATTTAAAACTAATACACGGTTATATAAATAGGTTTGGTATCTTCAAAAACATTGTTTGCTCTTAATTATTACTATCTTTGGCCGGTTTTCGCCTTTTGGATCGATCTAATGGTGTGTTATGTATTCATTTCTTAGTCTTGCCTCTCTATTCACTCCACACGACCATCTTATTATTCTTATCTCTGCTTCACTCATCCTCTGTATAAACGGTAAACACTAAAGCATAGACTAAATATTTAATCTATAAATAAACACATAATATTACAAACATAATTAATCCACTAGATCACGCCAAAAGACGAAAACTCCGGGTTGACATAAAAAGGTAATAATTAATGGCACACTTTTTTCCAATGCTATAGCCATAAGACAATGAGAGATGCCAAACCTACCTGTATCTATATAACTGTGTTGATTTTCGTCCGATGGGAAATATGAAAAAAATCTCCCACTAGCAGACCATTTCGATATTAACATTACAGCATTACGCCGCATAATCTATATACACCACGTTGACAACAATACGATAATAAATAAATAAAATTAATAGGAGGATAACATTTGTTTTTAATTTTAAATCTATGTATATATTTCGGGAATTTTCGGACACGCTCATAAAATCATCGTTGGCATTACCGACTCGTGGATAATAATGGGTGCATGAATAAATTTGGTGTGTCCGGACGTTTATGATCATCATTAGTTTATGCGCGAAAGTGGCATGCTCTTTTTGGAATAAAATATACATACCTATAGTAAAATTATATATTTCTATTTCAATTTTAGTGTTAATGTATAATTATATGATTTTTTAAATATTATTTCAGGAACGTTTTTAAATGTTTCCAAAAATGAGTTGTATGGAAATGGTAAGGAAATTATAACATTTAAATAGTGCCTTATACTTATGTAGTTATGTATATAATATAACACTACAAAAATAAAATGTTTGTAGTTTACATTTTTAATTTATGTTATTACAAAAGTTAAAAATGTTCATGTTTAAAATTATAACGATTTTTTTTTCTAATAGTATAATGTATTTGTAATATTTTTATTTATTTAACAATTTTTGGTATTTAAAAGTAACTCCAATTTTAACCTAAATTCATATTGATACATACATTAATAAACGAATTTACTAATAAGCATAGTAGTTTTAAGTAGGAAAATATAAATTAAAAATTACGAAATTATTTTTTTTAAAATTAGTAAAACATTTTATTTTCTTTAACCCCTAAACATTCCGTTAACCATATTTATATATTGTCGTACATTTGTAATTTGTATATTTATTATATACAATAGGAACTTATTAATGATTTAATTGAAATTTTGTATAAAATATTTTTAATTGATAGCTATTTTTATATTATTATTATTGTTTTTATTACATTTTAATCCATTAAAGTTATCTTATTGTAATTTATTTCTAAAATAACCATTAAATGTTTGGAAAGTTCACATATTATATTATATTTGCATTGATATTATATTATTGTTAGTATTATAAAAATAAGAAACGAGAAGACACATTTTTTAAAACATATAGGTATTATCGCTTAGTAATTTTTCTATAAATCCTGCTTAAAATATTCATATTAACTTTCCAAACTTTTCTACTAAATGCCTTTTAAAAAATATTATGCAATAACTGGCTTCATTATTGACCGCATTTGAATAAACTTCAAGTGGTTTCATTATAGCATATATATGCAAGCGTTATTTACTTATTGCGCAACATGATGTGAGTTTATTATTAATACAAGATGTGATCTTCATATTTAAGTTAGGTATGCAAATAAGCTATCAGACTGTTCAGAATATTATTTAATTATTTATTTTCATAAATAAGTCTAGGTAGGTACTCTTTAGATAAAAGAGAAATAAAATAATAAAAAGGCCCGGAACGTCAATTTAGTATATTCCTTCTTCGTCCCTTTGGTCCTCGGAGAAATAAGTGGTTTATTATAATTTTTAAGATTTGAATGCAATGATATTGCATTAGAAAATACGATTTCAAGCAAATCTCAATATATCACATTATATTATATAGATAAACCATTCCAAAATTTTACGACGAGTGTAAATTACATATGTAAATATTCAAAATAAATTTTAAATCCCTACGATCCTATTTTAAGGAGTCATCATTTCAATATTTTATGTTAAAAAAAAAATGTCGGTCACGATTTTCAAAATATTATATAATTTGTAAATAGATTAAATATTATATAAGTAGATTTTTATAAAAGTTTTAAACCAATAAACCCAAAATTGAAGGTAATAATAATTTTTTTTGGAAAAAAGTTAAAAGTTCTATATTTAGCCAAAAAATCAACTAATCCGTTCCAAAATTTTACAACACTTGTATATTACCATGTTAGTACTAAAAAAATTTTCAAGTCCTTATGATCAAAACTTAATTAGTTATCATGAAATAAAGAAATAAAATTTACGGAAATCGTAATTTTGCCGATTTTTTTCCTATTTTTTGGTAGTTTTTTTTCTCCTAAGAAAAAATTTTTGAGAAATTCGAACATTGAGCTTAATAAAGTACCAAGATGATACGATTTGCTATCAAATGAATATCCTACTTGTGGTAATTAAACCATTATTTCTACCTGAAAAATTATTTTCATACATAATAAAAAAAAAACATCTATGTAGAAACAATATTATATTCCTTGCTCCGATCAAAATTTAAAAACATCTTTGTAGAAACAATACATTTCTCGCTTCGTTTAGAATCTAAAAATTATAACGTAAAATAAAATATAATTTATAACGATTGAACTATATTAACGTAAAACAACATATTTTTTTTATTTGAGCCCTACATACGAGTACTTAATAATTATCATTTTTAACTGATTCTAATTCGCATTAAAGCGTTTCATTTATTTCTTAATCCTGGAGTTAGAGTTAATTTGATTTGATGCTTCCAATTAGATAATCAATACGCATTAAAACTCCATTTATATGCACTCAAAACCCGAATCAACTTAATTCGCATTAAGTAAATGCGCATTAACACCTGCATATAAACGTAGGTAATACTTGAAACATATAGGTCACTGTCATTTATTAAAATGTTATCTTTGCCAAAATCATTATATTTTTGTACTCAGAAGTTATAATTATCTATAATTACTTGATAAATTTTTAGATTCTTAACGAATCCAGGAATATATTGTTTTACAAAGATAATTGTACTTATTTTTTGTGTCTGAAAACACTTTTTCGGGTATAAATAATAGTCTGATTACCACAAATAGGATATGTTTTTGGTAAAAAATTACATCTAGTTGGTAGGTACTTTATTTAGTTCATTTTTCGCGTTTCTCAAAACTTTTTCCTTGAAAGAAGAAAAACTACCAAAAAAATGACCGATAAATTGTCAAAATTCACGAAAAACGTAATTTTGGCGAAATTGATTTTAGATTTTACTTATAACTAATGCAATTTTGAACGTAGGGATTTATACATTTTTTTGAGTGTGCTCATATGTAGTTTACACTCGTCGTAAAGTCGTTTTATTTTTAAAGTCGTTTTTTTATCTTACCCGCTTTTTTCTGTTTATGATTGGTAACAAACAATACTTTTTACAAGTTTCTGTAATCATAGTTTTAATTAGTACCTTATTGATACATCTGAAACTTTAAATTAGCTTTAATATTCCATACTTAGGTTTTATCATGTTCTACTACTTTAACATTTTGTTTTTCTGGAGTATTCCTAATAATAATTCTTGAAAATATTATTTCCCTTTATTTTTTCTAGTCATTATTTAAATTTTATGAACAATTAATTAAAAAACTCTGGATATAATAGTCATAATAATAATAATAATAATAATAATAATAATAATAATAATACTTATTTGTGTTTGTGTACATAATTTTTAAATTGTTTTTTTATAATTACTTTGACTTTTAATGCAGATGGAAATTTCTTTCATCTTGATTTGGGTAGGTAATATTTTAAAAGTATTAAAATAATTGAAAATTACATATTAATATTTTATGTACGTGTTCTTTTAAAAAATTAATTACCAAACAATACATTTATTAGAATAATAATATAATTTCTTTATATCCACTAATGTGGTATAGACTTACATACGTACTTACTTTATTGTGAATCTTGATTAAGTTATTTAGTTTTTAAATCTACTTTAAAAATATTTTCTTATTGCAGTGGCTTTTGTAAATGTTGAAGATTTTCAAGTTTACATACTGAAAAATATGGGTAAGAGATAATTAGGAACTTTATAAGTAAATTTACATTTTTGATTTGGAATAGGTATTATTTTCATTGAACCTTTAGGTGTTTTATTGATATACTCAGTGGCATAACTGGGTAAAAAAATAGGGGGATCAAAATAATGTACTCACCAAAATTGTAACCGGGTAGAGGGGGGGGGGGGAAATACATTTTTCTTTTACATATACCTAATTTTTTGTTTTTACACTACTACACAAGGCCCAAGCCTTAAACTCGTGGGAATTACTTTTATTTTATTTTAGTTAATAATAATAAGTGTTAATACTAAAATAGTATTAATAATGCTTATAAGTGTTAATAAGAATAAGTTTAAAAAATCACTGTCAACAATATTTAAATACATTTTTAATTTGTTAGTAATAAACTGTTAAATTATCAGGGGGGCAAAATGATACTTTTGCCCCTTCCCGATAAAATTAAGGGAGGCAAGATTTATCTATATACTAAAACATGCCTAGTTACAGTCTTGTAAAGTATTCGAATAAAAGTATTTGAATATTAGTATTTAAATACATTTTGAAGTATTTTTCGGTATTTTAAATACATTTTAAAAGTATTTTATACGAAAAAAAAAATACTTGTATTAAAATAAGCACCGATAAAAATTTTTTCTTTGTATTTAATTTTTATACGTTATAAAATTAAGCTACTATGAAAAATTCATAATTTTTACACATTTCCTTACCATTTTTTAACAATGTACATTGCAATGTACATCAGGACTGAAGGTTATAAAAAATAAGTATTTTTCATGTAAAGTAACTATAAGTTATATTCAATTGGGTAAACTTAGTAAATATTTTTTATTTTTTTAAACATTAGTTAATATATTTAATATTAACGAAAGAGTATTTTTATTCAAATACTTTAAAATTTTGAAAGTATTTATCAAATACGTTTTTTTTAAAGTATTTTAAAAATATTTCAAATATAAATTTATTCCAATTTAAATATTAGTAATAAAATACTTTTTCAAAAGTATTTTTTACAAGACTGCCTAGTTGTTGATAATGTATTTAACATATTACATTTTTTTTCATTTTACTGTGATTAATTATAATTAAATAGCAATACAATTATTTTAGTATATTATAGAAATCTTCATAACATAAATGATACTATATTTCATGGTAAGTTATATAGATTAATAAATTAATTAACCTATAAATAAGTTATGTAATTTGTTGAGGATACACAATAAATTGTGGTTGGATTGTTTTATCCTATATCGAACGTTTGGTTTTTTTTTGTTTGAATTATATTTTATTTTTATTAATTTTAATCTACAAGTATAGAGAAATACAATTTATTATAAATTGTAATATTTATGTATAAATTATAACAACAAATAAGTATAATATTAATAATTTGCTTAACACACAAAATATATAATTTATGGAATTCTTTATTAATTACAGACAATTAATTATAACCGATATACTAGGTACTACCCATAATAATTCGACCACCATTAGATAATGTGACAGTTGAGATTGAACAAGTTATATTTAATAATTTGGTTAATAAAAAAATTATGATTTTTGATAATTGATAAAAATTATTTTAATTGAATAAAATTTATTAATTTGTATTAATATTCTTATAATCTGTTCACTTAACACTTAATTGGTTTTAAGTTTAAGTTGCATTTTGATTAATATCAATAAATACTATAATATGAATATATATATATATATATATGTATGCATAATAATTACATTCAGACAATTTAAATTCGATTTTAGATTCTTGAATCTAATGTTCATGCATTTCTGTAGCTTTGCTTGCAATGTATAACAATCATATTTATCTTAAATAAAATATAATAATAATAATATATATATTTATTTATTTATTTATTATTATTGTGTACGGGCTGAGCCCTTTTATACATATATATGTTTATTAAATTTTGTAATTTTTGCAGCAAAATAATTACAATATTAATGAATGTAGACTAAAAATTAATATGAACACCTTAAAATAATATTTCAGAGAACAAGAAAAGAAAAAGAAAATAAACAAGAATAAATTAGAAGTTAAAAAATTAGTTAAAACACTATTTGCGTTAATCATTAACCTTCTAATGCGTTCATTGGCCAAGGAATTAGTGGAGGCATGAGGGATTTAAAAAAGAGTTGTATGCTTAGTGATACGCTGAGAAACCTTATTATTTTAAAGAAAGAGAAGTTCAGAGGAATCAATAATTCCGCAATGTAACAACCTCTCAATAAATTTGACACAAGCAATATGTCTTCCCTCAACCAAGGAGTAGAGGTTAAAGAAATTAGCAACTGTGAATAGTCATGGGGACAGTGCATTTTTAAAATAAAGCTTGCAAAACCCAAAAACTTATTGTGTATTTTCTGTATTTGCCTTATGTTATTAGCTGTAGTCGGATCCCATACAATATAAAACATTATATATATTGATATAGAACCATATTCAAGAATAGGATGTACTAGTGCACAGTACAATACTTTAAGAGACGTACTTAGGTGAAGTTCATTAATTAACCTAATAATAAAGCCTAACAATTTAAACGCTTTGCAGCAAATATATTTAATATGTTGCTTTGGCTCAAAGTTAGAGCTAAACTTAAAACCTTAATTTAAAACACAATCGATTACTTGCATAATATTACATTACATGCACTAAATGTGTAATTAAAAATTACAGAAAACTGGAGTTTAGTAAATGTAAAAACCTTACACTTAGACATATTAACATAAATGATAAACCTAGTGCACTAAACCAAGCAGAAAAGTTATTAAGGTCGTATTGAAACTATCAGCAATCATCTGAAAAAGTACGCGCATAAATATTTTAATATCATCAGCAAAACAGAGTATTAGAGAATGGCGCAAAACTCGATGCACACTATTTATAAATAATGAAAATAGCAATGGGGACAAGTGACTCTCTAAGAGATTCCTAAAGAGGCCAAAAATAGATTAGACTTTAAGCCAAATACTTTAACCTAATGGTACCTATCCTTAAGGTATGATTTAAACCACGACAGTAAATGTTCACCAAATTCAGATTCTTTAAGAACTTGGATAAGTTATTCGCGATTAATAGTATCAAACGCGCTTTTAAAATCTGTGTAAACTACATCGACCAAGGCACTGAAATTATTCAAATATATAGTTGCAGAGTAAGTCATAACAAGTGGAAGTAGAGCGGCCATGATGAAATCCGTGTTGTTCGTCTATAAGGATATGTCCAGTAGGATAAAATTCCTTACAAGAGATGCAAACATTTTGGTAATATGTGATTCAATAGGAAAATCATAAGAATGATTTCGATTATCAAAAGGTAAAGGAATAGGCAGAGGTAAATAAATATTAAGTGCCAGATGATATTGATCAATAGGTTCAAGAAGTTCACAGAATTTCTCAACTAATATATGTTTGAGTGTACAAAAAACTAAGTCTAAAATAGATCCGTATGAATTATAAACACTATTAGTTTGAGAGAAAATTATTTGTAGCAAATGATTCAGGAATACAGGATGCACGTTCTGTTGAAGAGTAAGAATAATCTAGGCCATCATCGTCATTACTCCAAGACACCTTAGGAAGATTGTAATCACCAAAAATAATAAAGAAATGATCAGGGTAATGTTTGGATAGTTGCTCAATATTGGTAATGGATGATTCATTGAATGTATTACTATTTGGACGCGCCAATAAAAAAATGAGCAAATAAGTGCTCAACATTTAATTGAGTTTCAATAACAAGGAAAACAAGAATATCTTTACGGACATCAATAAATACCCGATACCACACGAAGGTAATTACTGCTAGAACTACATCTGTCATATCTAAAAAATATTGATATTAACAAGCCCAAGTTCAGAGTTCAAAAAGTTATCAGTCAGCCATGTTTTAGTTAAAACAATGAAAATAAAATTTAAAGCTTAAGTATTACAGTTAAAATTAAGTGTTTTAGACTTGAGACCACTGCAGTTTTGGTAGAACCCGAACAGAGGACCACAACTTCATGAGATAGTTATAAATGGTTGACAACTGGATGCTTGTGAACTTTTCAATTTTTTGGATAAGAAAATCCAATTACTTTAGCTTAGATTACTAAATAATTTTATCTAGATAATGCACAACGCTGCGTATGGACAGGTGTTTCCTTGGATTCAATACCCGCCACCCAATCCTTATGCAGGTCTATATCAGTACGCAATGCGAAATTCTCCCTTTTAAGTTCTACTACTAGTCCAGATAATTGCTTCATTTCTAAATTCATTAAATTGCTTATTTCGAGCTTCAGATTGAGCTTTACAAGATGCCAAGTGGTTATTCCGGAACGGCAATAGAGTTGACATTACATCGTTGATAGAACTAGCACTTAAACCTACAGACCCAGACAGGCTTATAAAATGATAAGAAGTAGATCTAGTAGATCCACTGCAGAGATAATAGCTCGTGGTAGGAGGTTAAGCCATCTTAGGAGTATCAATTTGAAAGTTTTTGGTGGACTTATGATGAAATATAAAATTTATAATGAATACCAATGGCGCCCAGCGTTAATATATTATATACATTATACAATAAATCTGGTTATGGTACTGTGAAGAGTTACTATATTTATACATTATGTTCTATATGACTACATTTTATATGATTATCTATACATAATACATTCCTATATGTTATGTATTAACATATTTATTTGTATAAAAAATAATATTATAACGAAAATATTCTACTTGGTCATTTTCTTGAATATGCCTATAGATAAAATATTTGTAGTTTTAATTTAATATTTGGTATCATTTTGTTATTAATAAAATATTTTTTAATACGTCTTAGATATAAGTTCCATTAACATGTTTCAATTAAATGAAAACAGTAAGCATATTTTTTGGATGATTAATAAAACTGTTTTAATAATTAATGCCTACTATTTAAGTTAGTATAAATTATGTATTTATATATCTAAAATGGTATAAGTATTTACATTAATATTTGATTCCTATTAGTTTATTTTAATATTCGTAAAAATCACTCGTGAATGATAGGTATTATCAGTTTATTAAAATTATTTGGTATAAAGCTGGGCGTCCACTAGATCGGTTGATCGGCGCGTTGCGGCGCCACTCTTCGTTGCTCCCGAGACTATTCGGGGTCGGTGCTGCACAGACCGACCGAACTAGTGGACGCCCAGCTTAACCAAAATTAGTATTTATACAAAACGTACCTAATTTTTTTTTTTTTTGAACTCAATAAATTAAAAAATAAATATTTATATTAAATATAATATGTTGTGTTGATACTCTTGAAACCATTTTTGAAAAATAGGTTCCTTATTGTTTTGTTATACATACAATATATATATTTATTATAAATTATATTACTAAAATACTTTATACACTGCCTCTTGTGGAAAAATCGTAGGTACACATGTGTCTTGTATGAATACTGATTAAGTTATTTTATTTTGGATGGCATATTTTTGTATTATTTCAGATAATTATTTTAATATTCAAAATCAACAAACATACTCCTTAAATGATTATTGTAAGTGATGTTTATATTTTTTTAGATCATCATATGTAAATTTTAGTTTAGTTATATTGTTAAATTCGTATAATAAGATGTTATAATAATAATTAAAGTTTTTTGGGTAGGCATAATAAAACATAATACCATAAATAAGTTGAATAAATAATAATAAAACTGAATACTTACTATAATATAATGGACTTTAATAAATTATTTTGTATGTAGGTATAATTCACACATTCTACTTGTCATTGTTATACATTATGATAACTATATATACGTATATCGTTATAAATTATAATATATTATTTTTGTTTTGATTTTTGATTTTATTTTGAACGCCAAAATAATATTATTTTAGACTATTATCAGAATTCAATTAATCAATCGATTATTATAAGCCTTGGTAAGTGTAATAATAACTAGATTCATTGTAACCAACGATAACAACTGGAGGGCCTCACACAGGGTACAGGGTAGTTGTCAGAAAAATCATAAGAAAATATTTTCTGACAGAGCACACAGTATCATAGCTAAATGTATAGGTATGTCAGCAACTTTGTGATATGCAGGTTTCATGGCAGCCACTGGCAGTGAATTCATTATCAATTATCATCATTAACAAATAACAGTAATTGGTCACACATGAATATTGAGTGAGATATTTCACATGATTTAAGCAGGTAATAATAATCTACTCTATGGATCACTGCTAGTTGAGATTTTCATTTATGAAATATCATGAAATAATAATACATGCGCAAACTATAACAACATTTTACAAAGTTGCTGACATTCCTATATATTTAGCCATGCACAGTATTACCAATGTTGAAACACTAAATGTTAGAATGGATAATCAAAATTAAAATATAAATTATATTTATTTTTTAATGACAGTTGGTATCTGAATTTATTTACAATGTATTTAATGTATTTATTATTTTTGTACTTTTTATGAAGTACATTGAAGACTGTACACAATATGTAATACTCAAAAACAAGTTATTATTAATATTAGTAATCTAATATAATACATATTGTTTCGTGTCGTTAAAAAATGCAGTGATTAACGAACACTCGTGTTTTTGCTGATTCAAAACTTTATTTTATAATTAGTTAATATAATTATTAGCGTACATATACAAATTTATCTTCGATGTGTTCGGAGTGAACGACTTTTTCACACTGAACCCGATGGGATTCTCGCCAGTCCGCTCCAAACCATACGAATCGGACCCGATAACAATAATGCAATAAATCACCCGATAAGAGTATCTATGGGTCGCGTACACATATTATACATTATTATTTTGTTATTTTTAATAATTGTTTTGTATTTATAAAACGTTTACCATATTATTATGGTTATAATATTACATCAGATCAGCCCTTATTTTTTATAAAAATGTTAATTCTTAAAAATAATATAATTATAAAAATTTAGTAAAAGTAATAAAAATAATAATGATTATATTTAGACTAATAAATTTAATAATTGCGAATTATGTGTTTGATTATAATTATTTAGTATAATATTGTATTTTTTCTTAAAATTAATAAATATAATGGGTATTTCAAATTTAATGAACAATAGTGTGATCATAAAATATAAGTTTTCAACAATGATTTTACGATTATGTGGAAGATTATACATATATTATAATATAATGCAGTACATATAATTATATTGGATGTTATACTGTACATCCTAATTTTTGGCCTTAAATTTTTGATACTTAATAGTTAAATACTCATAGGTAATAAGTAAATTTAAAATTAGTCATTAAAAACATCTCCAGATATATAATAATACAGCGTATATAAATATATTATTATATATCTATTATACATCTGAATACATTAATACATAAATTTATATGTTATTTTAAAAGAGTTTACGTATCTTAAGCCTTAAATTATAGTAACATCAATTATTATTTTTGGAAGGTTGGCAACACAACTGATATCAAAATTATTGCATCAATCATTATCTATAATGTACAGGATTAGAAACTAGCTGACAGGCGGGTGAAGGGGGTTGTCTACAGAAAGGTACATAACGAGCAGGGTAGAGGGGGAAAGTTATCTACTAAAACACAGACGCTATCTAGAGATTAAACTTATATAAAAATTTATGTAAACGTTTAATATAATAATAATATTATAATATTATAATTTCATTTTTTAATCTATGGCATAATATATTAGTAAATAGTTTATTATTAAAAATGCCAGGAAATAGTTTATTGACGATTAGTTCTATCTTCTATACTGTATACAGTTATTAAGATTGTGTAAAAATTTAAAAGAAAATAATAATTTTAATAATTTCCTAATTTTCTATTATAATGGTATATAAATGTGCAATTTTAGAGTGTAAAAATCGTAAGAGCACGAGTTGCATTAAATATAAAATATTTTCTTTACCGAAAGATAAAATAATTAGGAATTAATGGCTACAATCTATTTTTAATATTAATAATAAAGAAACCAATATAACACATTTATGTGAACTACATTTTAAGCCAGAAGAAATAAATCATACTTACAATTGTAGGGAAGACAGCAACTAACAAATCTGTTTTGATCAAAGCTGTAGCAATATATACAGCTAACCCAGCACGAACAAAATACTATAGTAAACAGTAGTTAGCGCAAAATACATACATTTGAATTTTGTTCATGATGTAAAAACAAATATTGTTATATAATATCTAAATATAATAAAAATATTTATTTACATCGACTATAATATTATTATGAAATATCAAAAAATATTTTAATATCTTATTGATAGACTCATCAATATCGATGTATCCGTTAAGTACGAGTAAGTATTATTTTAGCTAATAATTAAAACTGTATTAAGGGGATTTGAAGCGAAGGGTTTCGTCTAACAGACATGACGGATAGGGATTAGACGTTTACTATTTCAAATGTTACGAGAGATCTTATGATCCGATAAGGGATCTGAAAAGTGATTTGAATTCGTCTGATAGTCTAATTAAGATCGACTTTCACACTTTATCGGAAGTTTCTTTCTAGGTCTTCTAAATGTAATTAAACAAATTGTAAATTAAAAATGTGTAAATAATCGATTTTTGAACAAAGGACAAAAAAATGAAAAAAAACGAGAAAGTCGATCTCTTTAATAATAATAATCAATAATCTATCGTTATGTTGGAAATGTGTTTTCATGCATTTTTAAAACAGTAGCTGAATATTTACATGTTTTTGTGCGTGCGAGATTTTACTTGGCAGAAGAAACACTACTAAAAATTACGGAAAATCGGCAAACTTACGGTTTACGTTATTTTGAGTTTTTATATTTCGTTATTTCGTGATAACTAATTGAGTTTTGATTGTAGGGACTTGAAATTGTGGAACGGATTAGTTAGTAGGATAGTATAGATAGTATTAGATAGTATAGGATAGTATTAGTCTATATATAGAGCTTTGAAATGTATAAAAATGATTTATATTACCGGCAATTTTGGGTAAAATTGTTTGAAAACTTTATAGATGCATAATCATATACTACTTATTTTTTTAACATTTATTTACATTATAAACAAAAATTAATTAAAAAATAATTTATTATGAAAATCGAAAGTTACATTTTAGATTCCGAGCGGAGCGAGGAATGTATTATTTTTATAAAGACTTTTTTTTTATATATATTTTTATGTATGAAAAGATATTTTCGGGTAGAAATAATGATCTGATAACTACAAATATGGTATGATTTCTATAGAAAATTGTATCATCTTGGTACTTTATGAAGTTCATTTTCTGAATTTCCCGAAAATTCTTTCCTAAGTAGAAGAAAAACTACCAAAAAATGGCAAAAAATTGGAAAAAGAATTATTTTATATTTCGTGATAACAATTGAGTTTTGATCGTAGGAACTTGAAAATTTTTTTGAGTACTAACATTGGTAATATAACATATAAGTGTGATATAATTTTGGAATGAATTAGTTGATTTTTTAGTTAAATATAGACTCTATATTATAGAGCTTTGAACTTATTTCAAAAAATTTAATATTACCAATAATTTTGGGTTTATCGGTTTGAAAATTGTATAGAAGCCTAATAATATATTACTTAATATTTTTAAAAAATATTTTGAAAATCGTAAATGACAATTTTTTTTTATATTAGGTTTTTAATTATTTTTTTTCAGATGATAATATTTAGATATTATAGGTATCATACGAGGTCTGTCCGGAAAGTATCGGGCCTACCTTTATATTTTCGTGCTAGCGTTATTCTTTATCATCTGGTGGGTGGCATCCTTCAAAGTAATCCCCACTTGATTGAATAACACGGTTCCATCGATGTTTCCACTTTTCAAAACAGTCCTGGAACTCATTTTTAGGGATAGCCTTAAGTACAATCGTCGCATTGTTTTCAACCGTTGTTTTGTCATCGAATCGGTGTCCTTTGAGTGGTTTTTTGAGTTTTGGAAACAGCCAAAAGTCACAAGGGGCTATGTCGGGACTGTATGGAGGTTGTCGAAGCAATGCGATATTGTGTTTGCTCAAAAACTGCTGCACAAGATTGGATGAATGCGCTGGCGCATTATCGTGATGGAGAAGCCAGTCACCACTTGCCCAAAAGTGCGGGCGTTTTCTTCTCACTGCATCACGCAAACGTTTCAAAATTTGAAGGTAGTACTCTTTATTGATTGTCTGACCTGTTGGTGCATATTCGTGATGCACAACACCTTCACAATCGAAAAAAACAATCAACATTGACTTAACATTGCTCCGACTTTGACGTGCTTTTTTTGGTCTTGGCGATTCAGGATGCTTCCACTGTGAAGATTGTTGTTTTGTTTCAGGATCATAACCATAAACCCATGATTCATCACCAGTAATAACCTTTCTAAGCACATTATCATCATTATTGACCATTTCCAGATTGTCCAGAGCGATTTCTAAGCGAATGTTCTTCTGCTCAGCTGTGAGCAATTTTGGGATGAATTTCGCACACACGCGTTTCATTCCTAAATTTTCGGTTAAAATTTCTGAAATGATAGTTTTTGGTATCCCAAGGTCTTCTTCTAGTTCTCGCACAGTCATACGACGATCTTGTTCGATTGCAAGTCGCACCCGCTCAATATTATCTGCGGTTTTTGTCGTCGAAGGTCGGCCGGAACGAGAATCACTATCAACAGAAGTGCGACCATCCTTGAACCGCTTATACCACTCTTTTATTCGTGTTTTGCTCATACACTCACTTCCGAAGGCCTTTTGCATCATTTCAATAGTTTCCGAACTCGTTTTTCCGAGTTGAAAGCAAAATTTGATGCAAATTCGTTGATCTTGTTTTTCAGTCATTTTTGACAATATCAAAATCCGACGAACGTGAAAAAGGCACTGTAAACAAAGACACGCTGCGCATGAACTATACGTTCGGCAGATGTCAGTAAGTAACCAATAGATTTGTGAGGCTTTACTGTTGACGTTTCTGTCCAGCAGAGGTCGCTCGAACACTATGGCGCGAAGATATAAACGTAGGCCCGATACTTTCCGGACTAACCTCGTATAGATAATATTTACGTTTGGTAAAATGTTAGAACGGATTGATTGGTATTTTGCCTAAATATAGAGCTTTGAATTTTTTCCAAAAATCTTTAATATTACCTGTAATATTTGGTTTAACGGTATGAAATTTGTATAGAAATTCATGCCTACTCATATACTATTTAATCTATTTACAAAATAATTTGAAAATCGTGACTAATAATTTTTAATATGAAATGATAACTCCTTGAATTTTGATTCTAGCGATTTGAAATTTATTTTGAATATTTACATATGTAATTTACACTCGTGGTAAAATTTTGGAAAGAATTATCAGTATAATATATTGTAATATATTGAAATTCGCTCAGAATCGTATTTTCTAATGCAATATCATTGCATTCAAATCTTAATAATTATAATAAACCACTAAAAGCTCTGAGGATGAAGGGACGAAGGAGGAAAGTTCGGAATCGAGTTTTTCGCTTTTTACTATTGTCATTACTACTTAATAAATAGCCGCTTCCAATCTCCTTAATATATTTTTTATTATAGTGTAAAATTGATTTTTAAGATTATCATAAGTAAAACCAAATAACATGCTTATATATTAAAATTTATTCTATACTAGATAATTGTATAGTATTGTCAGAATTACAAAGAGAAATTATTGCTTCTAGTAAGTAATCTTTAAAAATATTTAACAATATTAACAATTAAAATTGTTTATTATTATTATTTTTTTTATATATATTCAAATAATTTAATTTTAAATTATAAAATGAATATATATATAAAATACAAAAGTGATATTTGTAGAATATTCCCCCATAAAAAAATAGAAAATATATATAATATGATAATTTTATTTTTATATATTTAATTTATTTATTGAATTATATGCAACTGAAAAATGTATTGTCATAAAATAATGAAACTCAAGTTTTACCGGTTGTTTCAGTAGTTTTTCAAATTTTTTTTTATAAAATTAATTTAAATTAATTAATTTACAATTTCAGAATAAAACCTTTATAAAATACTTGTTGAACAAATTTTCAACAATAAGTGGGGTCCGAATATTTAAAATTCAAAGCGAGCGCCGAGTACAGTAATCCAATGCCCAGTTTTCATCATTTTTAACATAATATTTTTGTACCTAATATTATAAATTATATTCAATTAAAATATGAGATAATTTATTACCAAGCAGATCCCATTAGTTTTGGTAACAAACCACATTTAAAGTTAAAAAAAAGTGTTCTCAACATATTTGTATTTTTTTTTATGAAAAATTTCACACGTTTTTGTAAAATATTAAACTTTGAAAACGTTTAAATAAATTGCACCCATCGATTATTACAATATTTCTCATGTATACTATGAAATGTGTCTTATAAAATATATATTAAATTTTCAGCTTAGCGTATTTAAAATCAAAATATTTCTTCTTTATAACTTAGAAAAATAATCATGAAAAGTATCATATTATTCAAGTTTACTAAAAATTCCAACATTGAAGCTTATTAATACAAATTGGTACTGTAAAACCAGAAATTGAAAATTACATTACATATTATTGAGAAAAAATATCAATTAGAAATAAAATTAATGTAACAATTTCTAAATTTTGTATCATATGCAAAATATCTTTGTTAATACAAAAACAATTTTCCGGATGTATCATTTAGAAGTTCCATTAAGTATCAGAAATTTTTGAAAATAAAAAGTAGTAAGACTAGTAAAGCTATGTTTAACAGTCAACGAATATCTATTGAAATTTGGGCTTTTACCAATTATCATTGTTTATAAAATAGAGTACAGACTATTCTACAATCAATGTTTTTACTAAAACATACTTGAAATATTTTAAGTTATATGAGAAAATTAAAAAAAAGTTTCAGTTACGATTATCAAAATATTTTGTAAAAAGATTAAGTAGTATATGATTAGACTTCGATAAAATTTTCAAAGTGATACATCAAAAATCGAAAACATTTTCGGAACAAAGTTAAAAGCTCAATACTTAGCCAGAAATTCAACCGATCGTTTCAAAATTTTATTTTATAATGTAGAATACTTATTTTGACACTCAAAAAAAGTTTCAAATCCTTACAATCGAAATTCAATTAGTTATCACGAAATTAAAACATTTAAAATAACAGAAACCGTTATTCTGCCGATTTTTCGACATTTTTTGGTAGTTTTTCTTTTCGCAAGGAAAAACTTTTTAGAAATTCGAAGAATGAGCTAAAAAAAGTACCAACTAGACACGATTTGCTATTGAAAATATACCCTTTTTGTGGTAATTTTTTAAAACCAATACATTCTTCGCTTCGCTCAGAATCTGAAATCCGGATGAAGTATACCTATTACATACCTTTATATTTATATAATATACTAATATAAGTAAAGTAGTAATAGTTATTTAGCTTAAATTTAGAAGTAATATTTAAAACAAAAATAATGTTAGTAACAACATATTGTTAAATTTAATAATTATAAAAATATAATTTTTAGAACGGTCGGATATAATGAGTAAGATTTATTTAAATTATTTAAATGTCTATTATTATGATTACGTAAATGATTAATTATATTTTAATGAAAATAATATAAGTATTTTGATTTTTTCAATATTTGTAAGTAAAATAAAGCATTAGAATAACGTTCCATTAATAAATAAAAAGTGAGAAAGTCATTTACGGACGTTTCTACTTCGTCCCTTCAGTTCTCATAGAAATTATAGTGGTTTATTATAATTAAGATATAAATGCAATGATATTTCATTCGAAAATACAGTTCTAAACTAAACTCAGTTAGATATACAATATACTATACTGATAATCCGTTCTAAAATTTTACCACTCGTCTTAATTACCTATGAGAATCCTCAAAATGATTTCAAGTTCTTACAAAATTGCATTAGTTATCATGAAAAATCTAAAACCAATTTCATCAAAACTACGATTTCCGTGAATTTTGCTGTATTCCTGTTATTTTTTGGTAGTTTTTATTCTACCAATAAGGAGGTAATGTACTATGATATTATATAATATAATAATGGAACGTATACGAGTGGACTTATGTTTAAATAGACAGTTTATAATGTTAAAGAAATTATAACATGGTATGTGATTATGATTTAGGATATAAGTATGATAAATAATATAATCATAAGTTACATAGTCGTGAGTACTCGTGATGTTAACAATAATATATCGTGTTCTTTGGCAAACTAATAATTGCGAACGAATGAAGATTTAATACTAATATAGCGAGATTAGGTTAGATAAGAAATAATGGAATGGTTAAAGTACTCATAACTTCCATGGTCTATGATAATATCTATAGGTACATCGAAGAATGATTGATAATTTAATCTTAGATTATAATTAGAGTAAGGAGCTAAATAATCATTAGATGGGTGGTGATGATTAAGGAAGAAGTGAAATCGGTGTTACAAGTTTCTGGGTATACCTATGTGCTATGGAAAATACTATGTTTTTGGGTAAAATTGTAAATATTTTGGATCTAGAACATAACTAAAATATCCTACTGTAATATTATAAACCAATGCCTAAATAATAGTTTTAAGAAAATTGCATTTAACAATCATTTTTTTTTCACGTAAATATTACAATATTAGTACCTATTTAATTCCAACTGGGACACTAATCTATATATCATCAACTCTCAATTTACTTGTTTAGTGCAATAAGTGCATATTATACCTACATACATAATATATAAATACTTAATATACACATTTTACATTTATATATACATACATATTATTTTTTGCCTCTTTATTTTGTGCATAACTTATTAATATACATATACCTATTAATTAGAAAATGCAACGACTGATGCATCCATCTCAATATTAACTCTCGCACTACACTACAATAAAATATTATATCGTAGCAGATTCAATTGCCGATATATTTATTTTGAGATAAACCACAACATTATGTAAATTGGAAAAATGTATACATAAAATAAAAATGTATATTAAGTCATAATAATCAAATATTACATTAACTAATTTTGTATTTATAAGAGTCCCCTGATAATTGGATAATTCTTTAAAAATGTATACTTATAATTATATAATACAATTCAATAAAATACATGTAATTTAAATATATAAATTTACATTTATGTTAAAAAGGTTCATAAAAATTAACTAATTATATTATATTTATGTTTATTAGAAAAATTCAGAGTTATAAAAAAAAAAGAAGCAAACATACCTTCTTCATTGAGAAGTAAGTTTTAACTACTCAAATATCAAATCGTACCTACCTATATTAAAATAATAACAGTTGTGAGTTATAAGTTTATAAACTTATTTATAGTACAGAGACCAACAGAATATCAATTATTATTTGAGAGTAAGTGTAATAATTAATAAATACGCGTTTCTAAATGTTTCATTTCTGTTTAACCTTTAAATTTAATATATAACATGTGTGTAATTGACATATCTATGTTATATTGCTATATTATCTAGTATTATATTATTGTGAAGAGGTATGGATAATAACACTAATAACGAATGTAGGTTTAAAGGTTATTTTGTGTCCCACCCATAATAACTATCCAAATATATTATAGCAACAGCGTATATTTAATAAAAGTCCAAATTATAAAGCTTTAATAGGAAGTTAACCAAAAGTAGGACTATGTTATATACAAATTTTCCTTATGCTACGTTACTATTAAATTTAAGTAATTTTATTTTGAAAATTTAGCGAAAGACAAAAAAAAATAAGGCAGTAGCCTGTTGTATGGATCATCAGTGTTGGATGAGTGCTGGACAATGAACAAAATAATAGATCAAACGATGAGTGTAGAGGAGATGAGAATATTTAGAAAGATGAGTGGAGTAACTAGAGCAAATATAGTATATAATATATAGGCGTTGCATCAATTGTGTGGAAAATGAGAGAAAATAGGATGAGGTGGTTTATGAGGTGGCAAATTATGAGGATAATGATTCAGAGGTAGTGAGAGTTGTTATAGACCAGCTTATTAGGGTCATTCCAGTAAACTATATTATGTTTTTGTAATCGCATATTTATATCACAACAGTTTGGAAATAATATTAATAGTTGATATTAGTATGTTCTGGGCCCGCAAACCGCAACCACAACCCGTAACACACATGCTGTATGCCGCAAGTCGCAACCTAGACGGCATAGTTCGTCCTTTCACTTTTATAACGACTACGTAACCTATGTTTTTTCTAACACCTTCCATTTTTTTCATATCTTTCATTAATTTTTGGATATATGTATATTATAATCGATCACGTCACCTATGTTTATTTCAACTCTTTTAACTTTTTCTTATTTCATCATTATTTTTTTATGTACACATACATATTATCATATCTTTATTCGATTGTCAATTCTATCACACAACTATACTCCTTTCATTATTTATTATCCTACTGTTAGTCGATAGAATTTTAAAAGAGTACTATCACTATTTTCTGATGTACCTACATATAATAATATTATTACAATCGACCCTGTAAGGCCGTAACTTATAATTTGTTTTATCAACTTATTTTATTTATATTTTCCTGTAGTGGAAATCAATAAATCGACTACACTCGTTGTTAGTGGATCATTAATCCTTGTCGACTTTGTCAATAAATTTAATTTGTTTTACGCCCAAGACAAAATCAGAGATATTAAGAATACATTTTGGATCATACACTTTATTCAATCCATCCAATATCGATTTAAGGCGCACATGGCACATTTAAACTAAATTTGTCGAATAACAAATTATTATCATCGTTATCGTTGAAATCCGGACGATGAGTTAGTTAGATGATATTTGAGTTATTGTTTACCGCTTTTGTAATACGTGTCGGATCTTATTTAGTTGTATTCTGATAAGTATATCGACAATAGAACTTAACGTTTGACTCATTAGTGCTTCTGTATCATGTATTCCGCGTTTCAAAACATTATATTTATTTTTAATATTAACTCTTGTTTGAATAGTATTCGATAATAACAAAAACGAAAAGTTATTTATATGACTCATGTTTACGGTAGATGTCTGATAACTCAACGCGGAAATGTATTATATAATAACATTCTTGTCGAAACCAAACCTATATCAACTGTTATCATGTTTTTTTTATTTTTTATTTTTCTTAAATACGCAGAATGGGCCCTTTTTACAATAATTTATACATAAATATTAATATACAAATAACAAAATTTAGAGATAGGTAACTTAACTTATTTAAAAGTAGACAGTAATACATATAAAAATAATAGAGGAACATAGGATCCACATTGGCATTGTTCATTATACGTCGCATAATATGATTTTTAATATAATTAGTAGTTGCATGTTAAATGTAAAAAGGAGTAACTGAGCAAGAAGAACATTGAGGCATTTTAAAACATATTAAAGAAAATAAGGAATCAATATTACCTCGTAACAATTTATCCAAAAATGTAATATTTGATTTACGTCTACGCTTAGCCAGAGATCCTAACCCAAGTTGAATTGCCACAGGTTCATAATTTTTGGGTGCACAAGGGATAGCCAACTTAAAGCTCAGCTATTTTCATTAAACTTTTTCCGCTTGCATAGAATAACTGGTGGTATGGGGGTCCCAAATAACACATTCATTTTCAAACGTACAAGACAGCAGTATAATACCTTGATAGACAAATCCAAACGAAATCATCTACAAAGTCTAAAAATAAAACTAAGGGCTTTATAGGCTTTGTAACAAATATATTCAATAATATTTGGTCCAGTATCAAGTCTACTACAGTGTATAAACCAAAAATCCATAACACAACTATTCGAATGCAAAATATATGTATTTCCAGATAATAAGAAAGGACTACTGGGGAATGAATTTTAGCATAATCATAGTTTAGCATTTAGAAACATTGAGAAACAAATCGAATAAACTGTAAAGGCAGTTATCCAAGTTAGAAATACGGGCATAATTTAATATCATCAGAAAAATATAACATTTCAGCATGGGACAATATACTAGAAGCACTGTTTATGAATAATGCTAATAAGAGAAGAGATAGATGACCTCCTTGAGGTATAAAAAATATTTCCAGATACGCATTCGATTTAGCATTAAATAGCTTGACCTATAGGCTATTGGTAACGATAGCTTAGGTAATATATCATTTAAAGAACATTATGATTTACCGAATGGAACCATTTATTAAAATCATTAAAGATAACATTAACCTAATTTTTCAAATTAAAGGATTGGTGAACATAATTTTAATTACTAAATACTAAATTGTATGTAATAATGAAACGACCCGGGCGAAAACCATGCATATTTCCATAAGAATACTGGTTGAATACAGTGCAAAACTCAAAGATCTTAGAAATGTGCGATTGTATGATTCAATATCTTACCGGATTTCGGCATAGGTTATCTTATTCAACGAATCGGTGAATATAAATATAGTATATATATTATTATCTTCTTCTTCTTTTTCTTTTAAACATCCGAATAAATAATTAGAAAAGACCAGTTATAATAACATCTTTTGTAATTATATACTAATTAATAACCTATACTCCACAGTACTAAATTCCCTAAAGGTATAGTAGGTATTACAAAACAATCATATTTATATTACTATGCATTTAATAGAAATATATAATATTAAATACGAGTTTTATAAATTTAATCTAATTTGAGCACTCTCTTTAAAAATAATAGATATGTACAAAAATAATTTTAGTTAAATTAAAAAAAATATAATTTTTATATTACTATTGGAAAAAGGGAATTAAAAAACAAAATTTATATTAAAATGTATTAATTGTATATAAACATTAAATTTATTTTACTAATTTATGCATTTATACAGAATATGATTGTAAGTAAATTAAAGTTAATAATAAATTGTTAGTCGATCAAAAACAATTTTAACATGTGTTTCATTTAAATTTAAATTGTAAAAAAAGATGTCGATTTTAGACGTTCCTCATTCATCCCTTCGGTCCTTGAAGGAATTAGTGGTTTATTATAATTAGAATTTGAATGCAATATTATTGCATTAGAAAATACAATTCTGAGTGAAACTCAATTAGATACAATAGTTATGTTATACTGATAGGTCATTTCATAATGTTACCACGTTTGTAAACTACAAGTATGTTCAAAATTACATTAGTATCATAAAAAAATCAAAAATCAAAATTACGATATTCGTAATTTTTGCCATTTTTCAGCCAATTTTAGGCAGTTTTTCTTTTCCCAAGGAAAAAATTGAAGGAATTCGAAAAATGAGCAAAATAAAGTACTAACTAGATGCAATTTCCTATCAAAAGAACATCCTATTTGTGATAATCGGACAACTATTTCTACCTAAAAAAGTGTCTTCGTCATACATAAAAATATAATCATAATATTCAATTCTACTAGGAATATTCAAATTTTAGATGGTTATAAAATAATTACAATTTTCAAAATATTTTATAGTTAAAGTTTGTACTTTAAGTATTACATTAGTATGCTTTTATACAATTTTCAAACCGTTAAACCCACATGTAATCATGTTGTATGTAATCATTAGGGTTCGGAAGTTATTGCACTAAAAAGCTTGGAAAATTGATTGCATTATTGCAATAAAAAATACCCAAAATTGCACTTAAAAATTGCACTTAAAATTTTTTTTATTTATAGCTTAATGTTCAAATTTTTAACTTTTAAAAAATACTAATGTTGTAGTGATAATTCCTTATTTATTTAATTAGAAAGTGATATAAGGTATAATTAAAAATAAAATATTACAAACTAAAAATTAAATCAAACTGCTTTTTTTTCGGACTTTCAGGAACCTGAAAGCAATTTTATCAAATTTTAAAAATTTATTCTATTTTATAATAAAAATTGTGTACCTTAAAAATGATTGCACTGTACGATAAATGATTTTTTTAAGTTCTCAAATTCGAAAGATCTACGATTAAAAGACAATAAGTTCTTGTATGCGGAAAAACTGCGCTCCACGTCGACAGAAGTTATAGGAGCATATTTAAAATAGATCGATTCTTGAATAGATAAATCTTCTGGAAATTTATCTGTCTCAATTTTATCGTCACTTAATATGTTTAATATTTGTTGTAAAACTTCAAATCCCTTATTTTTGTACAGTACGTTTTTAAACTTGTCATTAATTAATTCGCCCGTTGTTCCAGACACTGAACTTAATTTGTCAGAAACTTTTCTAATAATTTCAATGCTTGTCGCCAAAGGTAGTCCTTGCGTTTCTAATTTTTCTATGGTGTCAGGTAAATATCCATAGTTCGCGTGGATAAAAACTAAATTTTTTTCCAACAATGGATCATCTAATATGTTTTGTGTATCTTTTATTGAAATTGCGTCATCTGGATTGAGCTCTAATATGATATTTTTTATTTCTTTAAAATTTTCGCAGTAATATGAGACTGCTTTAATCCATGTACCCCATCGAGGTGTAATAGGCTGGGGATGTAATGGTAAATTTGTAGCTTTATTTTTAAAAAATAATACACGGCTCGGACATTTTAAAAATATTTGTTTTACCTTGGCAATCAGTTTATCAACATTAGAAAATCGTCCTCTTATTTCCTCAGCAACTCGATGTACACCATGTGCTAAGCATGTTATATGCACCATCTTAGAATAAAGTACTCCTATTGCTTATACTAACATATTCTTATCATTAAAAAAAAATTAAATTAAGTTATTCACAATAATTAACAACTAGGTAAATACAATTATACAATAAATGAGGAAAATCAACAAAATTGCAATAAAATTGAAAAATGCCGAAAATTGCAATAATATTGAAAAAATGTCCA
This sequence comes from Eriosoma lanigerum, assembly GCA_013282895.1. Classification (NCBI taxonomy): domain Eukaryota; kingdom Metazoa; phylum Arthropoda; class Insecta; order Hemiptera; family Aphididae; genus Eriosoma; species Eriosoma lanigerum. Next base: position 45,804,022 of record CM023357.1, read on the forward strand.
AAATTGCAAAAAGTTGCACTAAAAACTTTTAGGGTTTGATTCATACTCGAATGAAACGAATTTAAATCTTACTTAGCAACAAATCCAAACAACAAAATAAAAGTTGCATATGCAACAACATCCGAGCCCTAGTAATCATTAACATTTTTGGAATAAATTTCAAAGCTTTATAGTTAAAAAATCAATCAATTCATTCTAAAATTTTACTACTTGTACATATGTAAATTACCAATGAGAATACTCAAAAAATTATTATTTTTAATTAATTCAAATTATTTTTTATTAAAACTATTATTTCTACTCAATTCGTGCTTTTAGACATAAAAAGAAAAAAAACGTTGATTCTATTTATTTGTGAACTAAGTATTTATAAACATGAAAGTTATTAAAAAATTAAAATATAATTTGTATTTGTATCAAAATGATAATAAATATAAATTTAATTTAAAAAAAATTTTATATGTATATAATATCAACTAATTAGTCGATATATATATATATATATGTTATTTAAAAAACATAAAATCTATATAATAATTATATATTTATTTTCGGTTACTATAAATTAAAGTACACATAATATAGAATAATATAAAACAATAGATATAGAAAAACGGCAAAATAAAAAATCGTAATTTATATGAAATTACTTTTAGATTTTTCGTGATAACTAATACAACTTTGATCGTAGGGACTTGTTTTTTTTTAGTATTCAAGTAGGTAGTTCACATACATTGTAAACTTTTGGAATGACTTATTAGTATAATATATTGTATTTTATTGAGGCGAAACTCAAAAAAGTATTTTCTAATATCATCGCATTTAAATCTTAATTATAATGAACCACTAATATCTCGGAGGACTTAAGGGACAAAGAAGGAACGTTCAGAATCGACCTTTCCGCTTATTTATAACTATATTGGTAATAATTTATTATTGATATAATATGTAATTATGAGATAATAAAAATAAATATATGTATCTACTAATTTTCTATATTTTCATATATATATTTAATTATAATTTTTTTATGTTTATGAACCTTTAAGTAGTATACTATCACAGAACACTAAACTAATAAGTTTCTTTTATAGTGTTGACCATTTTAAAATAAAACTATTAATATCTTTTAACTGCTGCTTGATAGGGATGGTCAATATCACTATAATGGGTCTCCAATTTTTTAGCAGTAGTAAAGATAAAATTCTTGTTGTTCTCTTGACTGATTCTTTGTGGAATGAATATTTTGTTTGCTTTGTATCCCAGCCCAGTGCCGACAAAATCATCACAGGCTCAAGCTTTTTTGGCGTTTGATATATTACCAGGAGTATAAAGTTAAGAAAATTAAGTTTGGGCTTATAAGAGCAGTCTAAGAACGGACTAGTCTATTATTACGGTATTATAACCAAGTGAGTTGTTATGCCCTAATTTAAGTACATAATCAAATTTGGACCGGGAGTTTCTATAAAAAGAGGTCTGGCTAGATTTATGGTGTTCTCGTCTAATGAGACTGTCCCTGATTGATTCAGGATAACCGAATTTCTGACTTTGACTGGCATTCTAAAGATGCTCCTGAGACCAATATATCTGATATCAGATGACAAGAACTGCCTTGTTCCATAACATAGTACCCCTATACAGCACTATCGTGCACATACATTTTGAAATGTAGAATATGGCTGGTAGTGGAATTGGACTAACATTTCACGGTTCCAGTTCAGCTGTGTTAAGTGTGTTAATCAGCTTTCCAGATACGAAGTATCTGTTCGGTTAGGTAACGATCAGTTCTTTTTGCTATGTCATTCAACTCGATATATATGGTTATCTTTCAATCTACTTGTGTTCAAAACCTTATTATACAATTTGAGAATATTGTATTCATATGGTGAACTACAGTTGGTTACGATTGGGATACTTTACCTCAAGTTTATTTTTATTAATTTATTTATGAAAACTCGTCTTACAATAATTACTAATATACTGTACTAAATCACATGTAAGTTGTGGTGTTCAATAACTGATCGTGGCAAGACCGTATCCAAAATTTTTTGGGGATGGGCGAAAGTTCAATATTTGAATAATAATGTATAATATAAAGGATATTAAAAAAAATAATTTTAAAAATGTATAAAATATTGATAACATTTTTTTTTGTGGGGGGTGTGGTTCGTTTAACACGGACCCCCTTCAGATACAATCTTGGTTGTAAGCACAGATATTCATCATAAGCTATACAATTTAATGTTAAACTATTTTTTTAATATAAATATAAATACAAATTATATTTATATTTATTAATATCTTCTTTAGCTTACATTATTATTGTTTAATAATTAATTACAATTAAAATGTAATACATGTTAAAAATAAAGCAATTATTGAACAATAAAGCAAGACACCAATTCTATATTTAAGATAATGAAAAGTGGCGTAAAGTAGTTCACCAGAATTTAATTATTTGAATTAGATATATCTAAGGCGAAAAGTGTAGAATAAATGAAGACAAATATTTGTTTCGATACCAGGGGATTGATAAATTTATAATAAATAAAAAATTTAATCAGCCTGACTAAACGCTAATTACATTTTCCCGATGAATGCATACAAATTAGTTCACCGGAATCTTGATTAATAGAGATTATATTATACCTACATTGTTTCTTTATGATTCTCGTATCATTTAGAAGTCTATAGAAACACTATAATAATATTTAGAGATTAGTTTAAATTATAAGTAAATTGGCAACACCGATCACATATTTGTGTTAAGATTAGTCATAATTATTTCAACAAATGTCAATCATATTTGTGTTAAAAATGTTATTGACAAAAAAAAATACAGTAGATAATATAATAGGTAGTAGATACAGTATTTATAATAATAAATTAGTAATTGATTATCTACAAAGAAGTGTCACTGTATTGTTGATTAATTATATTTATAATATTGATTTTAGTAAACATAAAAGACAAAGAAACTTTATTTGACTATTGGCATAGAACTAGCGATAAGTGTAAGCAATTTTAATTCCATATGATATTAAAATTATTACCCAACTTACATTACAATTTGATACAATTTTTGAGGCGTATATTAAAATATTGTGTTAATATTAAATATATTTAGTGTTCAACTGTGGTAAGTGTATCAGGTATATAATATGTTAAAAATTGAAAGAATAATTTTTAAAATAACTTTTATTTATATTATGTTACACAATTAGTCAAAAATATTCAGCATATTATATATTTTACAACATTTTTATTATACATCAATTTGAAAGTAATTTAAAATTTCAAAAAGCAAGGGAATCGATTCATTTTAATAAATTATAGTTATGCGATTAATGATTAGCTTTTAAGAATTCAATTATAATATTGATGTGTATTGTTATTGTTATTTTAATAAAATTGTTAACATATTTTGATATATTTACGTTTCGACATCACGTACATAAATTTAACTAATATTTACTTTTGTACGTACACTTTTAAATTCTATTTGTATTCATTTTAAAATTACTAAATACTATAATTATTTTTACTTATTAGCGAATTCTAGTACGTATATTGTAATAATAATAAAACTCATTTATTTTGAAATTAAAAATGTATGACACTTTTTTTTTTTTAAGTAGGTATACATAATATGCAATCAATAAAGATAAATATATGTATAATAACATTATTAATATCGTAGTATATCATCATATAGTCTATGAAATGAGGGAGAAGCCACCTAACCCACTGATTACACTTCTCGGGAATTTGTTTTCAATTGTTTCATTTTTACAATTTTATATTTGTTTAATAGTTTACGAAAATATTTGTACTTCACACTTTTGGTATATTTCTTAAAATGTTAACGGAGGAATGATTTTAGCCCAGAATATTTATTTGGATAGAAGAGAATTAATTTACCTAGAAAATAGGTTTGAATCACATTTAGGCACATTCAAGTGGCTAAAGTTTTGTTGGAAATGTAAAATGAAACTTAGGTAACGAGACGAAAAATTTTATTTTGAACGATTTTTAATTTATTTAATTTTCATTTTTTAGCATTTCCCCATAATTGAAGACCATAAGTCTTTATAAGTTATGGGTTTAATTAAAGTTTTCATTCTAGTGTACGCTTTGTGTAAAGTGATAATTTAGAATTGAAATTAAGAACTATTTTATCTTTATAAAAACATAATCTACTGTTTAAAGTATTTTTTCTTAAATTAACATAACCTGTTCATACGAGTCACTGAACAAAATAAAGTCCGAGATATTTTATATTTATAGATAATTAGAAGCTAACAAAAGTTTATAAAATTATAATTATAAAACCCATATTTCACAATCACGTATTTATATTTGTTTACGATAAACTTATAGAAAGTATTCTCTGATTGAATATAAAAATAGGTATCGCATTTTGTTTATTACCTATGAAACATATTAATATAATTAATTTATATTTATTTTATAAATAATTGTAGTTCCAATATCTAAAGGTGAGAGAATTTAATTTGTTCCAATAATAATTTGTTAATGAATTTATGTGATAATTGTTATGAAAAAGATATAAATATTAATTAAATTATATATGGCATTATTAATTATTAATCTACACTTAATGTCTTAAAAAGACTAAATACCCATATTTTATTGAAATTTTCAAATTATAACACCTACATTTTCCCTTATATAATTATTTAACCAATTCTAGAGTTTACCCTCTGTTCCATTTTTTTGTTATTCGCCCAACACATTGATTCATACAATATTGCTGGACACACTTCAGCATTATAATACTTTACTTTCAATCTTATCAGAGTCCTCTTGTCCCACAAAACACTAAACGTTTTATTTCACTTCAACTATTCACATTTTAAGCTATTTTTCAAGACATATTTTTTTTTTGTAACTGAAGTTAAATAAAAAACATAATTTAAATTTTTTAATATTTTTTTGATAATGCCCACGCCTATGCCTATTTATATATTATAATATACATATACGTGTATGTTATTTTATTCTTTATAAGATAAGATTATTTATTATTTTTATACTTAAATTATATTTAATATATAACTATAAAATATTTATAAGAATAAAAAATTTCTTTTAATTTTTCTATTATACGAGCAGATTATTTCATAAGTAAGTTTATAATATCATGGGTTTCTGTATTAATACAAATAATTATTGCAAATCCAATAATTTCGATACAGAAAATAAATATAATATTATGAAAATAGTAATAGAATTACGTATAGTATAGTGCTATAATTCTATTCAAAATCGTATACAAAGTATTAAATTGTCTTATCAAGTGTAACGTTTCTAGACCATCCTTTGGACACAAATGTCATACTGACACCAACATCCTCAGAACTATCATTATTTTACACTACCTATTCTCAGTACTTGAATCTATCAGTTCACACACTACATCATCACTAGGCCCGTAGCTATATATTTTCCGCCATAGAGCGAAAACTTTAATGCCGCTCTTCACAAACTAAATTAAATATATGATGGGTAATGTCAACAAAAACGTTTATTAATTATATAGAATTTGATTAAAACATAAATAAGTATACAATTTCATAAAAGTTGAATAATATTTATTTTGTACATAATAGTCAATGAAAATTAAATTTAGGGAAATATTAACTATTTTAAAAAGAACTATTAATTTAATAATATAATATAATATAATAATATATAATTTATTTGTGATCGATTTATTTTTTCTATAAATTTATATAATGTCCTTCTCTCTTTTTATAAAATTTATTTTTAATTTTCAAATCATACGCCTGTGCAACATCATGAACTCTTTCTCTCATCTCATTCTTCTAGTCAAAACTATAAACGCCAACTTTCCCACCTACTATGTGGTTATCTTATACTTGGTATTACCGCATACAACCGAAATGGGGCCCTCTGCTTATGTTCGTTTTTGAACTTCTCATATTTTTTTGATATAATTTTATATTAACGGTCAACCTGACGGATTTTAGTTGGTTTATACAATAGACAAGAGGTAAAATAGGTGTATTATGATATCATCCTAATGGGTACACAAAACCTTAAAACGTAGTAAAATTAAGCCCAGAAGAAATAACGCTAACACGCCATGAGTCAACTTAATACGCGGGAATAATTGACGAAGACAAACATTCAAAGTACTATAAAATTTAAAAAAGTATAAAAATTAACTTATCCTAAACTTGCATCTACTGCAATAATAACTAGGCTACAACACTATAATTCATATCCTATAAAAATACGATTCGTGTTTAATAGTTTTTGCTATTTGTAGCATATAGGGTTCATAACAAAGTACCTACTAAAATTATAAAAACCATTCTAACGTTATGCTGAATCTATAAACCAATGATTATTATATTTTGAAGTTTAAAATTATATAAGTTTATTATTATTGTTATTTAAAAAAACTTATCGTAATTTCATATTTATAAATAACTAAAAACTATTAACATAATCATATGTAAATTATTTGTATTTAATCTGATATAGAAAAAATTAGAGAAATAAATAGTACGTATATTTTTTAAATAATACGAGTATATTCTAATATTAACGATTAAATAAAACAAACTAATTACAATTTAAATTGTCTATAATTTTACCTGCACTTGTACATGGGAACCTTTGCGATTGTCATAAAAAACTTGAACGTAGTGTGCTCGTTTGTAATACAGGTCTCACAATATCTATCATGAATGGTGTTACTTAAATTATTAAGTTTCACTAAAAATATTTCCTACTAGATTGCTGCCTCTGGGTACTTATATGGATGCAACTAGGAGAGGTATGGATATAGGAGGGATTAGCACTATCTAGATTTAGTTCCTTTGGTCCTCATAGAAATTAGTGGTTTATTATAATTAAGATATGAATTCAATGATATTTTATTCGAAAATTTGTTAGTAGTTTTTCTTCACTCAAGAATTTTTTTCAAGAAATTCTTAAAATGAGCTAAATATACTTCAAAGTTATTTCCAATTTTCTACCGTAAGCATACCCTTTTTGTACTTATCAGAATTTTTTATTAATACAATATAATGTTTTCAGACTTTTACTAGCACATAAAATATCATAACATACATGTCTACTAAATATCTTAGTCTAAATCTTCTAATCTAAAACTAGAACACCCGATAATCAAGATTAAAAAATATCGCTCGTAGAATATAATATAATGAATGGTTTTAAAAATTTTAAATAAGTAGGTAAGTAATAATTTATTGACAGGTAGAAACACAATTGAAACTTCTTTGGTACCTAATCATTATACACTATATTATTTTATTTTATGATTAATTTAATATTATAAACGTTTACATATTTAGTGGATACCGACCGTAAGTAAATAACTCGTTTATTTCCATTAAAAATCTTAATAACTTTATAAATTATTTATACTTTATTAAATATACAAATATTATTTTATATTTATACTACAATAATGATTATATGATTACATTTAGAAATAGTATTCCCCGCCTGAAAAATTATTGGCGAAGTGTACCTACTAAAATTAATAAAAAAATTATTATTATTCTTACTACGACTGATTGTATACACTGAAGTATGTGTAACATGAAATTTTTTCATATCAACAAAATTAATTATTTTTATGAATTAGATTCCAAAGATTGAACCCATGTCAAGTGGTCGGACATTAAAGCACAAAGATAATTTGGATGTATAAACATTGGTGAGATAGGTCATGAGTAAAAGATTTCTTCATTGAGGATTCTTCGGTTTTTAATGTCTGCTAATTACATGTTTTAACTTTGTATACTGATATAATTTTGTGCCTTTATTGACTGTTTTCCAATTATATCTAATTAGAAATATTTCTAATTTCTTTATCGTAAAATGCACATCACTTTATATAAAAGTAATACATTGAATTCAGTGCTTGTATTTGAAAAATACAATTATAATAATTCTTTTTACGTTATTAAAAATTTTAAAGTTATACAATTTTTGTGTTAAAAGATATCAAATAATATAACGTTATTCAATATTTTCTTTAGATTTCAGGCATTTAAATTTTTTCGTTGTTTCTAATAATATATCATTTAATATTTATTAAATGTAAATGTATGCTACCAACATAATTGAAATTTCAAGAGGGCTAAAAGTTCTTACAATCTCCATACATTTTTAAAGTTAACAGGCATTCTACTTCAGCATCCCCCCAATATTTAGGATAAAATAGCGTCATTAGCTACCGTATTGGTTAGTAGTTATTTTAAAAACGACGACTGCGTCAAAATTATAGTAAATGATTATTTATTTTAACCTAACCAATAATCTAATATAGGTATTTTGTTATTATTTACCTAACTAAAATTTTAAAAAAAACCAGGGCTTGCAAAGGTTATTATAATGTTGAAATGAGTAAATGTAACTAAAACGAAAAACGAAAAATTAATAATATCATTAAACAAAACAAAACATTAAACGAAATATAATTAAATTGCTAAATAACAAAACATAACATAACGTAAACATATCAAAACGTTTCTACTTTATTAGAACATTAGTTATTATTGTACATAAAATATCCTAATAGAACAAATTTGTTTTTTTTTTTAAAGTTTAGCTTTAATAAGTAAATAGTCACGAAATCCCTATATTAGTTTATTAATTTTAATAATATATTATCAAATTGTTGTTTGTATTAAATTGTTTACAATAAGAAGTATGCATTATATAAACTATAAAAAGATAGTTATATCTCAGATTATATATATATTATATATATGGTTATATTCGTAAATATATTTTTCCAGGCTAAAAAATACTGAAATAAATGATCTAAACTGATGATATAACTAACGACCCAATCGTCTTTTGGGATAATACAATCGTTGTCAATAAGGTATCGCAGCGGGGATTTTTAGCTTCAATTTGGATATTCATAATTTTATTTATAAATCCATATATTAGGCAATTCATATTATATTGTTTGTTTTTGTAATTAAACTAAAATTTCTACCACCTGCCACATACACTGGAATCAATTTAGTACTTATATTTATTTTATATTGTCACATGTTGTTATTTATAACATATGTACATTAGGTCTGCCATTTATTTGAGATTAAAAATCGGGACATTTTTAAAAACTCCTTCAAACATTGGCACTTTTTATGTAACTATTAGCTATTTTGATACTCATTATTATTTGGGTACAGTATTTTAACCTGAGATGAATGATCCTCTCAACTATCTGTAATTTGTTTACTCGTAATACTTCATGTTTATTGCCCATAATACACGCGAAAACTATTTTCTATCATGACGAAATTAATATTTGTCAAAACAAAGTAGTTTATCGCTAACATTTTTATAAATAGATCAAAATTATTCCATCAATCATTATGATGGATAAAATTGTCAATTGAGGTAAATGACAGAATATTTAACATCAGCCTTAAGACGTTTGGATTTATACGATTTGTCCTAATCACTGATAATATATTAGATACCTTTTGTTCCACGGAACACAACACAAAAATTTGTTCCAAATAACCACCGTATAACCTTTTTTCATTTTAAAACAGGACATTTTATGAAACCGATATTATTATTTGTCCCGGCCAGGAATTATTGAATTACAGGACAGCGTGCTTGAAACCAGTAGTGTCTCGGATAAATCGCAACGAATGGTAGCCCTAATGTATATTTACGTCTATGTATTGTTTGATGAAGACTTATCGAGTACAGATGCGGAAATAGTAAATGACTATTATCGTATTATTAATTATTATTACTTATTCATTATTATTTTTTATTTTACTGTTGAGTTCTGTGTTTTGTACCGTGTTAAAAATGGGAAGAAGTAAAATTACTACTAATATAGCTAATTGAGCAATTTTATTCTAAATATTGGGTGTTGCAGATGTTAGATGCATGTTAACCTTAAAAATGTATGGAGATAATAAATTGACAGAAAATTTAGCCGTCCAGAAATTTCACTCATGGTGGTAGTATACAATTACAAAATTAGAAACAACGAAAAATTTAAATACCTAATGTGTAACGACTATAAACAATCTTTTTGTGGTTTATTATTTCCTTTCTATAAAGATATATAGTATCCTTCTCTTTTACTATAAAATGTATTCATAATTGCCAAGTCATACGCCTGTGTAATATCATGAACTCTTACATTCATCTCATTACTCTCTTCAAAATCATAAACGCTTACTTCCCCACCTTCTATGCGATTACGTTTTACTTGTTCTCATCGCGTACATACGAAAGGGATTCTTTGAATATGTACAGTTTTGGAATATAGTATTACAATGCCTAGACGAAATAACGCTAGTAATAACGCTTAAGATATTATTATTATAATTATGCAAAACGTATCGTAATTTAATATTAATAAATAACATATTGAAGCTATTAAAATAATCATAAGTTAATTATTTATATTTGATTAGCTTTAAAGGCGTATAGAAGTAACCACCGTAAGAATATTTTTTAAATAATATGTAATAATATATAATATATTATTTTTATATAATAATAATATTAACGATTTAAGAGATTTAAAATAAAACAAATTTACTAAATTTAAAATTGTCTAAAATTTTACCCGAACTTGATCATGAGAACCTTTGTGATTGTCATAAATAACTAGGACGAAGTGGGCACGCTTGTGAAACAGATCTCAATGAAGGCCATAACAGGTCTCCTTCATGAATGGTGTTACCTAAATTATTAAACTTCAATCAAAAAACTCCCAATTAGCTTGCTATATCTGGGTACTATAATGGACGTAACTTAAAGGTGGATTACGAGGGAGTTATTCTATTTAAACAATTTTTATTACTTTAATACAGTTTCTAATCTTATCTCCCATAAAATGTATACTCCATTCGAGTATTTCTACCAAAAAAATATTTTCATACATAAAAAAAAAATAGGAAAGACCGATTGTAGAGGTTAGTTCTTCATCCCTTCGGTCCTCGGAGAAATTAGTGGGTTATTATAATTATTAACATTTGAATGCAATGATATTGCATTAGAAAATACAATTCTGAACGAGTCTCAATGTATTGCAATATATTATATGGATAATCCATTCCAAAATTTACCACGAATGTAAATTACATATGTAAATATGCAAAATAAATTTCAAATCCCTATGATCAATATTCAAAGAGTTATCATTCCTTTTTTAAGGAAAAACTTTTGTGAAATTCAAAAAATTAGCTAAATAAAGTACCAATTAAATGAAATTCGGTATAGAATGGGTACCCCACTGTGATAATTATTTTTACCTGAAAAAAGTTTTCATAGATCAGAAAAGAAAAAAAGAAAAAGCCTATAAAAAAAATTTGCCTGTTACGATTTTCAAAATATTTTGTAAAAAGATTAAGTAATATAGTATTGGACTTCTATAAAATTTTTAAACAGATAATTCCAAAATTGTAGATAATATTACCTTGTATATTACCTATGTTAGTACTCAAAAAAATTCAAGTTCCTACAATCAAAACTCAATTTATAATCAAAAAATAAAAAAATTTATAAGAACGGAAACCGTAATTTTACCAATTTTCCGCTTCTCGAGGAAAAACTTAAAAAATTTAAGGAAAATTTAAAAAATGAGCTAAATTAAGTACCAATTAGATGAAATTCGGTATGAATGAAACGGTACACTATTTGTGATAATCGGACCATTATTTCTACCCAAAAAAAGGTTTTCAAACATTAGAAAAAAAAAATCCTATACTTTAACCTATAAAGTACCATAAGACACGATTTGCTCAAAAAGCATACTCCACTGTGATAATCGGACAATTATTTCTATTCGAAAAAATATTTTCATACATAAAAAATGAAGAAAAAAATCATCTTTGTAAAAACAATATATTCCTCATTCAAAATCTAAAATTCAATAAACATATTTTTAAAAACAATACATTTCTCGCTCTGTTCAGGATCTAAAAACAGTACGATTTATTTGGATTCCCGGTCACTCAGTAATAGATGACATGCAGTCTAAAATAGCAACAACTAGAACTTAGAAATAACAGGTCTCCCTCATGATTGGCGTTACCTAAATTATCAAGCTTCAATCAAGAAACTCCCAACTAGCTTGCTGTCTCTGGGTACTACAATGTACGTAACTAAATGCTGGATTAGGATAGAGGTACTTTATCTAAACAATTTTGCTCCTTTTAGTTATTATATATGAATATAATTAAGAAAAGGAAATTTGCCCAAAATAATGTTTTTTAACAAAACTTCGTCAAATTTAACTATCAAAAACAAATTTTCATTATATACCAAAACGACCATCAAGTCAAAATCACCTATAAATAATGAAAAAGCTACAGAATCAATCTCACAAAAAAGTAATATTAGGATCTTATCTCCAATAAAATTTATACTCCATTCGGGTATTTCTACCCAAAAAATATTTTCATACACAAAAAACAATTCAATAGGCATCTTTTGAAAAATCATACATTTCTCGCTCTATTCAGAATCTAAAAACAGTACAATTTATATGGATCCCCAGCCAATCAATTATATGACACGCAGTCTAAAATAGCAACAACTTCAAATTCCACTGAATTAATTTCATTCATTCCATTTTAATATCTCAAAAGACCCATAAATTTAAACTATTATATTTTTTGGTAAATACATATGAGAAAGCAATCGACGAAGATTAATAAAATAAAAAAACTTCAAAGGATCATAAACCGATAAGGATTGGTCATACAAGGCTCACAGACGGTTGTCTGGCCTAATGGCCAAAGATGAGAAACCCACGTGTCTATTGTGGCATACCTCTCACTGTTCAACATATTTTCACCGATTATAGATCATTCGAAGAAGATTACTACACAACATTTCATTTAACCTAGTAGAGGCAATCGGTTAGAATCCCTTTTCTTTAGGAAAATTCTATAATTTCTTAAAAAACAATAAATTAATTATTAAACTATAATTTGTATATATTATAATATTGTAAATATAATTTTATTAGCCAATGGCTGCCGCGGCTTAGTTTAATAATAAAAGAAAAATTTCTAAACATTACTCAACATTATGTATATTAATAGATTCTTGATTAAGTCCTTTTCATTAAAAAACCCTTGTTACGTCTATGGGTACTACCAAATTGATGAGGTTTCGGACGAATGTATGAACTTGAAATGTAATAATTACATTTCAAGAAGAATTATTCTTCTTGTTTGAATTATTTGTTTGTAATTCTCAGTAAAACTTGGTTGTCATGTTTTTATCTCCAATGTGTTTATTCTTAAAAACTAAAACATTATTAGAAGTGATCGACCACTTCGTATGATTAATCACAATCATGGTTTAATTTTTTAAAGGGCATCATTGCGTCTGACATTCGTTTTTAACAATATTTTAAAACATTTTTGGATTGTTTTTGAAGAATTTAAATCCAGACCTAATTTATAATACTGTAAAATAAAAATAAATTTTATTTATCTTTGCGTGATAAAGAAATAATATGTAATACTTTTAATCTTTATGATTCTGAACTTAAATATAATCATAATATTTTATTTTTTGTTGTTTTTTTTTGACAATGTCCACGCCTATGTCTAATATATATATATATATATATATGTCTATAATATATAATTATATTTAGATATAGGTGTATGTTACTTTATTCTTTATGACAAGATAGATATACGTATATAACATTATTTAATTTTTAAATAATATGAGCAGTTAGAGAGTTAAGTAAGTTTATAATATTACGTTTTTTCTGAATTAATAAAAATAATTATAAATCCAATATTTTTGATGTAGAAAATAAATATATTATTACGAAAATAGTAAAAATATTATGTTTAGTTTAGTCCTATAATTCAATTGAAAATCCTATACAAAATGTCTAATTATTGCACCATGTGTAACATTTCTAGAACATTCTTTGAACCAGAGTGTCACACTGACACCAATCTGCAAGAAACTGGACGATAGGGTCGCAAACCACAAGTCGAGTTTCTAGCAGGAAAATGTTGTAATTTTATTTTACTGTAATTTTAAGTTTATTCATAGTATCGGAATCTAAGGTTTAGATGAAATAAGTATTATGATATTTTGGTAGTTTAAAATTTTATATTCAAATTCCGGGTAATGTAGACAATTTGAGAATTTTTTATAATGGGCATTCTACAGAATTTTCAGATAATTTTGAGCACTTTGGATAATTAATAATATATTATGTTTATTATTATACGATTATAATATGAAATAAAGGTGTTATAATTGTATAAATAACCTACTTATAACTACTATTTGTTAATTATTATTTATTATCACATGTGATACTATTGAGGCATTTTTTCTTGCATAGCTTACATGCGATTTTGTATTTATACCTACGCGTATTAAATTTTTAAATACATATTTATTATTCGTACCCCTGACTACCAAGGTTTCCCGAATTGAAAGACTCATTTTCGGTATATCATCAATATTTAAATATGACTTTTTAGTTATGCTCCTTTTTATTACATGATTCACAATTATATATGTATAACATTATATTGTATCTCTAGTTATATGTATTTACTTTTATTTACCTCGTTTTCTGTTCTTTTTCTACCACAATGGCTATTTGATAAATTAAGTTCACGTATGATATAATTATACTATAATTCGTCGTTATATGTAAAATATTTTATTCCATTATCTTCAGTTATAGTAACTATCAATTTGTGAATTTATGAATTTTTAATAACGTCATATTTAGGTATTAAAAGTTGATAATCGTTCAACACATATTTTTCAATTTAATTATTAATTCAATTATATGACGTGATATTAATTCATCATAAATTATATTATTTGACCTTTTTTTATTAAAAAAAAAAAACCTTAAGTTTTTAATTAAATTTGCCCACATTTAAGTATTTGCTCAAAAATCATTATACGTGCGTGTATAATACACTATACAACATTTTTATAACGATGGTCTGATAATAAAATATCAGTAAACGAAACTTTATGACAGTAAAATCGTGTACGTTAAATCTAAATTAGATAAATATCAAAACCAAATATATCATAGTCAAAATCTCAGACAAATTACAATAGTCTAGTTATTTTACTATAGGTAGGAAGCCTACAGTAATTTTTGCAATATTATTAGTTATCATTTATGTATTTCTTAAAATGTTTGAGCATATATTTTATTACAGGCCAGCGAATGTAGGTGGGTGACCGTCACGCATCTGGTGGCAGATTTCCCATAGGATTTCTACGACTGCTTTCCCGCGTAAAATAATGCACAGATGACATGATTATCTACTATCGTGTCACCTATTTATTTGAGAATAACTCTTAAAATCCTTATTCTACATAAAAACAGGAATATTTTTTTCAACGCGAAACAATATTTTCAGACTTTTACAAACACATTATATATCATAATATATATGTATACTAAAGATCTTAATCTTCTAGTCTTAAACTAGAACACCCAATAAACCGGATTAAAAAATTTCGCTCGTAAAACATATTAGGGATGATTATAAAAATTATAAATATGTAGGTATGTAATAATTTATTGACAGGGAGAAACAAAATAGACTATTCTTAGAAATCTAATCATTATATTCATTATATTATTATCATATTATTTTATTTTATGATTAACTTAATATTATAAATTTTAACATATTTAGTGCAAACCCATAGTAAGTAAATAACTGAGTTTCTTTTATTAGAAATCTTAATAACTTTATAATATACTTATGTTTTATACAAATTTTATATTCTTCGGTTGTTGATGTCTGCTCATTACATGTTTACTTTTATATATAGTTTTGTTCCTTTATTGACTGCTTCTTAATTATTTTACTTATTGATGAAGATAACATTCAAAATATATTGAATTAAAAATACATCTAATTTCTATAACATAAAATTCACATCACTCTATATAAAAATTATATAGAAAGAATGTAACCATAGTTCTTCTGGACATTTGTCTACATAGGCGTGCGCACGCTCGGCGCGCCCTTTAATTTTTTACGGGCTGAAGTGTCCTAAGACTCAATCTACCTAAATTACCAATACAATTTTAAAACGAATTTGAGGAAAATTGAATAATTCTCTATGTGTACTCTGTATAGTTGAAAATGTGTTTACAGTACGGCGTTTTTACATATTTTGGCTAAAATTAAAAATTGTTCTTATACTTTGCTTATAGTAAAATTATACTATTATCGAAATTATTAAATATGAGTTTACGTAGAAAACGTAGAATACGTATGTACATACTACATACTGAATATCCGCATTAACAATATGAACTACTTCACGAACATGATGCCACTGATGGTCCGTGCACATATCAAATTAGTCCAACCAGAAAATCATTCAATAGGATTTACAATTACTCTCTTTCAATTGCGATGAGGCTCATCCCAATGGGGGAGTATGTTCGAGCAACGACGCTTATATGGTTTCTTGCCTACAGCTATTCTGAGCGACAATGCTGTTATCGCGGGCTTTTACGCTCGCTGACTAGTCGTCACATACGATTAAACATAATTATAATATTTAAGTACACTACGAAATGTTATACGGGCTGCTCCCGTTCGTATGTGTGCCGTATGTCACGGTTTTTCTATTTATTTCGACTTTGAAGAAAATCTTTTCCATGGTGGACGGACGCTGGATTTTCAACGATTGATGTTTTTTTGTTCCCAATACTTGGCGGCTGGATATGAAGAACACTGGATCGTAATTTGTAAATGCCAATTTTTATCATTGTTTTAAAACCATTTTGTAATCAGAAATTTTATACAAGTATTTAGTTTTAAGATACATTGTTTTATATTTGGGCGTCTACTAATTATAGTAATTTTAGAATATTAATACAATCATTTTATTAATAATATTATTTTGGTTAAGAGTTTAATTTTTATGTTCGCGAATGCGTTGCCCACTCCAGGTGATTTCGTTTTAAGGCGAGCGACGTGCTAACAGTCTTATTGAAATTTAGTTTAATAATATTCTTTAGTCTTCATATTGATCGGAGTCTAGGTTTTGTGCAACATCTTCTGTAGAATTTGTCAAATAGTTGGCAGATCTGTGAACTTTTTTTAACAATATTTTATTTTAGATAATTGGTTATAGAATTCTTCACAAGACTGATTAATAAAGCTTGTTTTTATAATAAGAGAAGCTTCATTTCTTTTCACATGGAGTTTATGTTTTGAATTTATGTATTTGTTATTCATAATCTTCTACCACACCGACTTGGCATTTTAAAGAAAAAATATGACAAAAAATAAAATAAAACAAATAAATTATTATTATGTTTACATGACGAATAATACGAATATCAAATATCAACAGTTGACACGTACAGTCGTAAAACAATACTGTTACCTATAGATAACGTGACTATAATTTTTTGATCTCAAAGCAGGACCTACCTAACCTAACCTATATCAGCTTCTCCGGCTATCATTAATAAACAATGATCGTATACGGATACTGGATATCCATATTTATTAGTATTACCATAAATTATATGAAACCAGATAGGACACTCAGTCGTTTGTCAAAATGTAAACAAATAAAAATTTGGCCTTACGTCATAGTGACAACATTCATGAAATGAAATTATTGTACACTCATTTTACCATAATATTGTACCATTAAATATATTGTTATCAATTATCATATAAGTTTTGTATATTAATATCACAGATTAAATTAAACTAATATTTCATATTATTTATATGTAATAATATGTTAATATTTTATTTAATCAGTGCTAAATATTTATTGTTTTTGCTCATGTGTATTTGAGATTCGTATTATTAAGAAATTTATTTTTCGTTAAGTAGTTAACTTTCCGCCAGGCCAAAGTTTGGTTTGTTTACATTTTTGAGAATTACATTACTTTAATAGGGAGTGTCCATATTATGGTATTACTTATAATAAATATGAGTGGTTGACGCGGTGACAGCGATAACGAATTTCATTATTATTGTATGATTCAAATCCACGATAAAAACATGATATAAATTATAAATTTATATGTATAATTGTAAATCGATAAAATACAATGCAGATCGTCATTTTTTTTAAAGCTGGACATTTTTGGGGTCGTTGGGGGTAGCGGAACACTTCGTTCGAAAGCGGGACTAACCCGCGGGACGTACGGTCACGTCAATAGCCTATGGACTGACTATACTAAATACTAATGCGGGTATTCTAAAATATAGTGTTCAAATCAAAAACATATAAAAATAAATACAATTAACACAATTATAAATTAAAAATTTTAGTTTCGAAAATATAAAGATAAAATGTGACAGTTCCACTATTAGATAAACAATAATTTATTAATTACTGTTAACATTTATGAGAATTATTTTTTCAATTTTTTTACAATTTGTATTTAATAGTTTTCGTTATTTGTAATCTATAGCGCATAAAAATGTACCTACTAAAAGTATAAAAATCATTCCGATGGATTGCTGAATGAATAAATCAATGATTAATATTTTTAGAGTTTTAAATTTATTTAAGATTATTGTTATTAATATCATCTAAAACTTATCATAATTTCATATTGGACAAAAATATATTGAAGTTATTAACATGATAATAAGTTAATTATTTATATTTAATTTGTTACAGGTACATATAAACAACAAAAGAGTAAGAATATTATTTAAATAATATGTTCTAATATTAACGATTTAACAATTTTTAAATAAAATAAAATAATTACAGTTTAAAATCTCTATAATTTTAACCGCTCTAGAACACACTTGTGAAATAGGATACACAATATCCGTCATAGTGTTACCTATAATATTATTAAGCTACGTTCAAAAAATTCTAACCACCTTGCTGTCTCTGACTATCATAAAAGTTACTAAAATGATGCTTAGGAAAGAGTTGCTCAATGTAAACCATTTTTAGCCCTTCAAAAAAATCTTAATAATTTTTGGGGTATTTGTTTTCATAAGTGTGATTATTAATAATTATATGTTTAACAAGCTACAGCCCTTCTCATTAAAAAACCCTTGTTACGTCTATGGGTACTATCAAATTGATGAGGTTTCAGAACGAAAGTATGAACTTGAATTTCATCCTGTTTTTTTAATTATTTGTTTATAATTCTCAATGGAACTTGGTTAGTTGGTAATTTTAACTCCAATGGGCTTGGTCTTGATATTATAATATTTTTAGATGTGATCGATCCCTTCGTATGAGTAAAGACAATCACGGTTTAATTTTTTAAAGGGTATCATTGCAGTTAAAATTCGTCATAAACAATTTTTAGAACATTTTTGGATAGCTTTGAAGCATTTATATCCTGTCCTTATTTATAATACTGTAAAATATAAATTAATAATATTATGTATGATAAAGAATATACATGTAATATTTTTAATCTTCTTTTTTTGGACTTAAATATAAACATAATTTTTTTTTTTTGTGATTTTTTTTGACAATGTCCACGTCAATGCTTATTTATATAATATATACACATAGGTGTATATTATTTTATTCTTTAATAGATACCATTATTTATTTATTTTATACTAAAATTATATTTAATATGTATCTGTAAAATATTTATTGGAATGAAAAATGTATTTTATTTATCTTATATAATATGAACAGTGGATTTCCTTAGTAAGTTTTTAATATTATAATAGAATTTTATAATATTATGTTTATTCTGTTTTATTAAAATAATTTGTGTTAATCCAATATTTTCGATGTAGAAAATAAATATAATAATATGAAGATAGTAAAAGTATTATATAGACTATAGTCTTATAATTCGATTGAAAATCCTATACCAATATAATATGTTAATGTCCCATTATTCCACCATGTGTAACATTTCTAGAATAACCTTTGAACCATTTCGTCACATTACACCAAACGGCAGAAGACTGGACGATAGGGTTGCAAACAACAAGTTGAGATATTAGCCGGAAAATAGTGCATTTTATTTTATCTTAATGTTATGTTTACACATAGTATCGAAATCTAAGGTTTTGATCAAATAAGTGGAGCAAATTCACTTTAGCTACCCCTCGAATTTTTATTTTTTTTTAGAAACATATGTATTTTAGTGTTTTAGAAACAATGGTGCAAACGAAAATTTTCTATAAATAATAGCTTTTGAGTTATTTTCATTTAAAGTATAATATTTAGGTAATGTTATTTTAAATACCTAAATAATTTCCCGTTTTAGAAATAATTTTTTTTTAGTATAATGGTAAACGCGTCTTAATATACAGAAGTTACCATCACGAGTTCAATACGGGAAGAAGGATTCTTTTTAGCATAATTTTTTTTGTTTTTTTGAATTTAATTTTACGTTTATTATTTTTATTTAGGCTAGTTATACCGAGTGGCTGGCACTCGTCGCTGCGCTCCTTGGCGCATTCGCTTCGCTTCGCAAATGGAAAATATACCTCGATTTGTCGTGAAAAACAACGGCGGATCAGTAATATGGAATAAAAAATTTGTTTAATCAATTTTTAATCATTTACAATATTTATAATTTAAAAACTATTAATATTATATTAATACGATATGTAAAAAATAAATAATATTAATAATGCAAAAAAGAATTTTCTTGTATTGAACTCGTGATGGTGACTACTGTATATGACGCGTTTACTATTAGACTATAAAAAAATTATTTTTAAAACGGGAAATTATTTAGGTATTTAAAATAACATTACCTTAATGTCATACTTTAAATGAAAATAACTCAAAAACTATTGTTTTCCGTAAGTTTTCGTTTACACCATTGTTTCTAAAACACAAAATACATGTGTTTAAAAAAAAGCAAAATTCGAGGTGTAGCTAAAGTAAATTTATGCCAAATAAGTTTTATGACCATTTAATATAATGGAAATTCTATAAAATTTTTAGGAACTATAGGCTATTTCGATAATAAATAATATATACAAATTATTATATAATTATAATATGAACAAAAGTGTTTTATTTTTAAATTTATAAACTAATATCTACTATTTGTTAACACGCGTGGTTATTTTGCATTTGTACCTACGCATGATAATATGACATACATGTACGCATTTTGCATAAATGTACATCATTCGTACTCCTGATCATTAAGGTTTCCCGAATTGAAAGATTCATTTTCGGTATATCATCAAGAAAAACATGACTCATTACAAATTGGTTATGACTGTAAAAATTTGATTATACCTCCCCCCACCTGTAGTTCCAATATCATACATATAGTTATTTAAAATTATAAATATAAAATATAAACTACCTTTCATTATATAACCAATATATAGATAAATAACTGAAGGTATCACTCCAATAATATTTCGAAAATCACTATGGGTAATATCAACGTCTGGGATATTCACCGTTCTGTCTCTCTTACTTTACAATACGAGAAATGATTCCAGAAAATAGATTCATCTTAGTTTATTAAACTTTAAAATTATTTAGTGACTTGTTTCTTTTTTTGTAAATATTTTCATATTCTCAATGGTATAGCTAAATTAAAACCACGAAGAAATTTAGTTTATAATCATCCTTTTTTTAGCTGTGCTTTCTATTTTTGACATAATTTATAATTATTTATTTATAACATTATATTACATCTCTAGTTATATGTTTGTACATTTTATTTACCTCGTTAAAAGAGAACAAATCGAGAAGGACGATTTTGGATGTTTCTCCTTAGCACCTTCGGTCCTCATAAAAATTAGTGGTTTATTATAAAAATGATTGAATAATTGAAAAATGATATTGCCTTTGGAAATACGATTCTGAGCGAAAGTCAATATTAATCTATATATTATATCGATAATACGTTCCAAAATTTTGCCACACATATAAGGTACTTATATAAATAACCAAAAATTGTTAAATTCCTATGATTAAAACCCAATTAGTTACCACGAATCAATCAAACCAAATTCAAAGTAACAGAAACCGTAATTTTGTCGAGTTCCCGAATTTTTCGGTAGTTTTTCTTTTCCAGAGAAAAAACTTTTAAGAAATTCGTAAAATGATCTTAATAAACTTCCAAGTTTGCAATTTTAAATTAAAGCATACCCTTCTTGTGCTAATCGGAATTTTTTTCTACACAAAATAATGTTTAAGACTTTTACAAACATATACAATAATATCATAATATACATATCTATCAAATATCTTAATCTTCTAATCTAAAACTAGAATACTCGATAATCCATATTAAAAAATGTCGTAATAATTTATTAACAGAGAGAATACAATTGACACTTCTTAGCTACTAAATCATTATACACTATATTATTTTCAAATTATTTTATTTTATGATTAACTTAATATTATAAACTTTAACATATTTAGTACGAACCAAAAGTAAGTAAATAACTGGGTTTCTTTTATTAGAAATCTTAATAACTTTATAATATACTTATGCTTTATTAAATATATAAATTTTATATTCTTCGGTTGTTGATATTTGCTCATTACATGTTTACTTTTATATATAGTTTTGTGCCTTTATTGACTGCTTCTTAATTATTTTACTTATTAACGGAGATAACATTCAAAATATATCGAATTAAAAATACATCTAATTTTTATAACATAAAATTCACATCACTCTATATAAAAGTTATACATTGTAATAATGTAACCATAGTTCTGGACATTTGTGTAATTACATTTTCATATTCATAGTGTCATTCACCTTCAATTATAGATATAATCATACATATAGATTTCGATTAACAAACATAAGTATTATAATCTCCACCCAATCCTGCTGATATAATAATTTATTTTCCTTTCCCGGAAAATTTTATAGTTTATATTTGAACAAAAATAATGATTATATTTAGAAATAGAGTTACCCGCCTGAAAAATTATTGGGGATGTGTACCCACTACAATTAGTAAAAGTTAATTATTGTTCTTACTAAGAATGATGGCATGCACGGAATTCTAGGAAAAATGAAATTTTATGTGTCAATAAATATTATATTACAAATTGAATTATTTGTATAAATTAGTTTCTAAAGATTGAGACGATGTCTAGACTACTGTCTAGAACATTGGTGTGTTAGGTCATGAGTTAAAGAGTTCTACAATGAGAGTTCTTCGGTTACAAGTTACATGTTTACTTTTATATGTATATGGTTTTGTGCCTTTATTGACTGCTTCGCAATTATTTTAATTATTTATGGAGATAACATTCAAAATATATCGAATTAAGTACTTCTAATTTCTATAACATAAAATTTACATCGCTCTATATAAAATTTATACATTGTAATAATGTAACCATAGTTCTGGACATTTGTGTAATTACATTTTCATACTCATAGTGTTATTCACCTTCAATTATAGATATAATCATACATAAAGATTTCGATTTACAAACATAAGTATTATAATCTCCTCCTATTCCTGTTGATATAATAATAGGTAGTCTATCTTTTAAGTTATGAATAAAAGTTCGTGATTATAAAGAGAAAACCAATAACATATAAAGTATTAAACACGTAAAACACATAAAATAATAATTTGATTATATTTAATATTTAATATTTAATAATTCAGTAATTTATTTTTACTTTTTATTAATTAAAATTTTAACTTTGAGAAAATATTCAGAAATAAATTACAATCATATTGTATTTAATAAAATATATATTTATATATTATATATTGTATATATCTATATCTATATGTATGTCGCATCTATGTTGCGTAATTATCCATTTTGCATAACGGAACTTAATTTCATCCACATTACGTTATTATCTGGATCATGGTTAAATATATAGTTATGTCAGCAACTTTGTAAAATGTTATAGTTTGCGCATTTATTATTATTCCATGATATTTCATGAAAGGAAATCTCAGCTGACAGTGTTCTATAGAGTAGATTTTTATTACCTGCTTAAATCATGTGAAATATCACTAAATATTGATGTATGACCAATTATTACTGTTATTTGTTATTGATAATAATTGATAATGAATTCACTGCCAGTGGCCGCCATGATATTTGCGTACCAAAAAGTTGCTGACATACCTATATATTATTTATATAATTTAGCCATGATTTGGATAATATTGGTATTAAAATCTACATCTAATTTGTTTTATTTAATAACACAACTAATTTAGTATGTAATTAATATATTATATTAGCATAATATATTTTAATAGTATGTTTCAAATATTGTGTATAACTTTATAATTATGGTCTAATATTGTTTATAAATATATTCATTATGATAATTTATCAGGATTTTTAATACATTGATGGTTTTTGTTCTGACAAACGGAACAAGATAATATATATTTCTTTACGTCTTTACGTAATTTAGGCTAATAATACTAGTTCTCATTCTATTGTAGGTTTTAATTATAATCACTAAATATGTCTGAGTAATTTCTCGAATTTGAAAATTATAATATTCGCTATTATGATTTTTCTGTAAAAATTCTTCATATAAAATATTATTAGTGAATTTTACTATATGTAAAGACTTTAATTATTTATTCTTTATGAGAAATATTTTGTGTTTAACCACTTATACGTATAGCAGTGACAGCTGGCTTGATGATGCAACTGAGGATGTGCCTCACCTGGCTCTACGCATGATTATTCAGAAAGGGGAATGATCTCGAATATAGATATAATTCATTTTTTATTTAATTTAATTTATAAATAATATTTTTCTAAAAATTGTGCCGACTATAAAAAAATTAAGTTAAGAGGGAATGTCAATTGTGGACGTTCCTCAGTCCCTTCGGTCCTCGGAGAAATTAGTGGTGTATTCTATTCACGATTTGAATGCAATGATATTGCATTAGAAAATACGATTCTGAGTGAAACTCATATATTACAATATGCTAATCCTGAGCATATCTATTCACTTTGCTCAAAATCTAAAATTTTAATGTTAGATTCATGCCTAATATATATTTAAATATGATTACATCCAAAACAATAATACCCACAGACCACAATGTATATTATATTAATATAAATAAATTATAAATATATATCAAATGTACATAGTACTTACTACTTATTATTATTATATTAAGGTTATATAGGCACAATATTAAATTGTTATAGACTATATAGCAGAAAAAGGTGAGTGTACATTATACACGATTTTAGTTTAAAAAAAGGCTATTTATTAGTTTACATATCCTTATATGAATAAGTTATATTAATTATCTGAATACACAATAATCTGTTCTGAGTGAATTTCTGAAAATAATATACCTATAATATTTAATCCATTCTAAATTCCATCTAAAATACTAAGAAAACTTAAAGGTGTACGGTAAATCTATTTCTTTACAACTTTTTTTTTAAATAATAACAAATGCCAGTAGTATTAGTAATGTAGAACTTTTGGTTTATTTATATAGACGAATGATTACAATAATAATTATATAAATAATGTTTTATACAAAATTATTTTATTTTCCATTGCAAATATATTGAAATAAACAACATTTCTTATATTTACCATTTTAGCAATGTAGTCATTTAAATAATATTTTAGACATAGATAGAATTATCTAAACGACAATTGTAATAAAAATCAATCTAAATCGGTAGTTAACATTATAATTTATAACAATTACAATATTCAACAAATGTTAACTATTATTATCTAAGATTTATCCTATATCCTTTATAATATGTTTATTATCGTATAGGAATCGATTCACGTAAGAATAATTATAATTTTATAATAATATATCAAATTTATAGTCATATTTTATTTTAATTGCTTAACTTTTTTACACAATTAAAGATAAAATATAAAACTACGTTTTGAATATTGTGTAAGCAGATGTAAGCACATAATGGTTAGGACATATTCATTATCAGCCATTCCGGAATTTTGTGTCTCACTCAGTAAATATTTC
Organism: Eriosoma lanigerum; assembly: GCA_013282895.1. Taxonomy (NCBI): domain Eukaryota; kingdom Metazoa; phylum Arthropoda; class Insecta; order Hemiptera; family Aphididae; genus Eriosoma; species Eriosoma lanigerum. Next base: position 45,830,010 of record CM023357.1, read on the forward strand.
GATAACATAGGTACATTGGTAGCAAAATATTAAAAGTTAAAATTATATTTTATAGTATTTCATTATATTGTATTATATACATTACATAAAGTACAAATATTACATTATAAGTTAACTATTATTTTTAATTAGGTCGGTAATTATCTTCTTTAATCATTTTGAAAATGTTGAATTAAATTATTTCCTTATTTTTATTGATTTGTTTGTTTTTCATATTTCATGAAAATTGCTAATTTCAAAATATTCACGTCCAATACATTTTATTAAATAATCCATTTAGATTAAATAAATCCAAACATTAGTGTTCGCGCTTTCAAGTGCCTATAATGGTAACAGACAGTCTTTTAACGTGGTAATAAAGAAATACACTAAACAAATATGTATATGTATGTGTAAATATAATATATTAATTTCAGTATAACAATTTAAAACAATATAAATAATATAATAATTTCAGTACAACAATTCAAAACAATATAAATAATATAATAATTTTAGTATCCTTGGTATACAATCCAGTAAACATTATCAACAATATGTAGTATAATAATAAGCCTATCGGCTTTTACCTTAATAACGTGGTGCACACTTACCTAACAACAAAATTCACTGCCTGCTACAGCCTCACAACACATACACAGAGAAACCACGTTCATTCACAAGTAACTGCTGGTAACTTACAATGACCACCCTATACTGGGGAAAACAACATTAATGAATTGCAACAAATGTGCACAAAAACGATAGTTACCAGAGTTGAACATTCACCAAGACCAAACAAAAACGTGGTTTGAACATATGGCTGCACACAGGAACAAAAATAAACAGAACAGTCCTACGTAACGGACGAAAAAAGACAAAAAAAAAAAACGCGTAATTAATAAAAACCTACGGTCGGTTACTCACAAATTGGAACTTAAAAACGATACCTCAGTACCACTTGTAGCAAAATTAAACACAACAAACACTAGAAAGTACAGGTGACACTGAAGTTAAAACATAAAAGGAAATTAATATTTGAAAAATACAACGACCGACCGTAAAACCGACCGTAGATAATCAAAAGCAAACAGATACGCCGGCCGTGATAGCATGAACGATGTCCCCACTAAACAACAGCCAGATAGCGTTGCCGTGGTGAACATCGACGCACCACCAGGACACAGCTTGCTGGCGCGAAACATTACAAAATACAAATATTGTTTGCGGCGCGAACAATTAGTTTGGATCATTATGCACGTACAATACAACACATTTAGGCGATCATTTCACGGAATAATTCATGGAATGAATAACATTTCTTGCTGAGTAGTATAGAATATATAATTTTAATATTGTTCTCTTTTTCTCTTCTATCTTCAGGAACACTGCCCGAAACACATACTGTATACACGTCATGGTCTTTTTTATGGCTTAATAATTTAATTAGCCAATTAATTGCCAAGTTATATAGCCATGTCTATCTATAATATATTTCCAATGGTTATTAGACAACGGTCCATGTATGAGAAGTAATTGAACATTAGTGTGTGTTATCTGTTATTATGTACCATCAACATCACACCACAGATTATATGAAAACAGATTGTACACTTCGCTAGTAAACAAAAATGGATCTTTATCATCTTGCCAAAAGTATTATGTTATTTTATAGTGGTCTTGATATTATAATGATGATATTTATCTAGTTAAATTTTTTTATTTCTTAAACACCGAATAGCAATTACAGAGGGAATGAAAAAAAAAATTTGAAATATAAATAAACAGTAAATAAAAAACAAATAGGTTAAGTAAAATGAACAAAAATAGATACAATACATTAGGTATAAAGTGGTCTAAATTAACTTATTAATAAGGAAAATGAAGCACTAAAAACCTACAATAAAGGAATAAAGGAATTAAAAAATTGACAATAATGCAACAAAAAAAACATTTTAACCAGGAAAATGCAACTGAAAAAGACGAATATTAAGTTTAGCTGAAAAATATTTTTTATATCAAAAAATAATTTATTAAACACATTTTTATATGTTCACATCAATTAATTTTTAGAACAACTAAATAGCTTATTGTGTCTGAAGTCCAAACAGTCAACGTATTACGTAACCACTACTTCCCACTCGGTAATCACTTTGACAAAATCTAAGACTCTATTTTCAGAATATTTTCCGATAAGGCGATAATAATAAATAATAATGCAATTAAAATAAATAAATAATAATATAGATAAATATGTACGTAAATGTTCTAAAAATGTTAAATATGCGTATAATTAACAATAACTAATTAAAAAGCTAATAAATTGAAAAAAAGTACCAAAAAAGCATTTATTTATGAATATCAAAAGAAAATCCAAAAAAAGGAAAAAAAAATTGCATATTTGAACTCTGTGATGAACGAATCAAATTTTATTTTTGACTAGCTATGCCCTGGAGTACTATGAAAGAAAATGCAAATGCTACAAAATCCTAGCCCTACTTATTAGTTATATTTATTATTCTAAGGAGTAAAAGTGACAATATTTCGCAGAATGGGCAGGAAACAAAAAAGGAATAGGACACCGAGTATTGTGGGAAGAAACTCTAAAAAAATATGTGAAAACCCAGGGATCCATCGAGAAGAAAATTAAAGAATCTAGGGTCGAGATCGACAAGACGAAATTCCAGCGCAGACATTTTTAAAAAGTTACCCAGAAGCAAATAGTTGTGCTTAGGGATAGGTAACAAAAGATGGTAAGCGATAAACTTAAGGAATTTATTTTGGACTTTTTCAAGGCGTAACAAATCATTGGCCAAATAATGGTGCCAAATTACAACACCATATTTCAGGAGGGAACGTACCAAGGCAAAATATAGAGTATGCAGACAGGAAACAGAATTAAAGAATGCTGTGTTGCGTTGACAAAGCCAAGGACTTTAAGAACTGAGAATTTACTAAGGGTTTAAATATTCTTTAAAAGAAAAAATTGCATTATTCACGTAAACTGTAATTTAGAACGTAGACTTGAGATTTTTTTTTTGAATATTGACATAAGTGTTTCACATATGATAACAAATATTGGAACTGTTTCATTGATTTAATGTTTAATTAAAACATATTGCAATTTTTTTAAGAATAAATTTGTTCTTAATAATGTTTAATATAATTTGCGATTTTAATCGATTGGTTTTACGGTTTAAGATTTCACAAAAGTGTAATCATACTATTTAACCAAGTTTTTAAAAATATGTATAAATCGACAGTGCCAATTATTTTAAATAATTATTAATTTATATTTTATATAAATAAATAAATTGGAAGAAAAGAAATTAAAGAACGCGCGAGAAACAGTATACATAATGTCGATGAGCGATTGATGACATGCATGCCTATCATATTATTAATGTTAATTTATTATTCATTCTTATTATATTATTGTTTTATAAATTATAATAAATAGATAATTTTTTACTTACTTAGTTATTTTAACCACCCACACTTTATATTATTTTTCAACTCCTCCTCCGAACTACTTTCCTTTTATATTACCGATCTTATTAAGTAATTCAATCAGTCCCACACACTTCATTACCACTGATTTTCATTATATAAGTACCTTACTTTATTAATTTTTAAACACTTTCTTAAAAATCATATACTATGACTCAGTTTTACTGCTACTAGTTCGTAGTCTTTCCCTTCAAGTACTGTTCTCCACTGTTCAACCTCTCATTCATTTTTTCCGGACTCTCTTCCACTAGTATAACATAATATCCAAATATGATGCATAATGGCACCTCACCCTGTATATCATTTCTTATCTTATCTGTTTGGAAGGAGAATAAGTAATGACTCAAAGATGAATATTAGTGCACATCAACTCTTATATTAAAAACATCCGTTTCTCCCACATATTAATTACTTTTATTATTATGTCATTAAATTATAACAAATTAAATTTTATCATATTTTATAGAACTAGAGTGGTTTAATTTATTAACGAATAGTGAGTTTATTCTATATATACCAATTACCAATACTATATCGATAGTAACATATTAACATGAATTGCTGATCATCCTGTGTTTATTCTACATTATTAATTATTGAAATGAGTTCATGTTAAAAATTGATGTATGAATATATATCAAATGGTCAGATTATCAAACATAAGCCTAGTTTAGTATTGAATTATATTTTCATAAGAAGAATTTTATATTTTTTAACACTTTTGACTTGCTCGATTTTCATGAGGGGATTATCAGAAGAAACACAAATATTATCAACACACTGTACTCGTACTTTTCAGATCCATGTAACTTTTTCATTGCTCAAGATTCATTTATGTTATTACATAAATTAGACTAAGCCTAATTAAAGCTATGTTTTAGAAAGTTTAAAATATGATATAAAAACAATCAATTATTTATAGTAACTACTTATAAAATAAAACTTTAAAACATATTTCTTAATTAAAAAATGATAATTATTAAGATTTTAAATCCATTAGCTAAGGGTTTCTAATATTCTTTAAAAATCAGTATAATATATCGTATATTGCTTTATTTTATTAATTTTTTAGAAATAATTAGAGATTTAAAAGAGATAATAATCAACATATTGCTATAACCTTTTTTTTTATATGTACCAATAAATTTATATAACACAAACAATATCATTATACTTATTAAACAATAATAAATAAAAATCACGACCCCTAGGAGTTAAATAAAGCGATTACACTCGTAGAATAAAATAAACCTCGCAGAAGCATGCATTTAAAATCTCCGAAAATAATCCTATGGACTCGGAGTAACGTCGATGATTTTATTCCAATATCTTAAATTATATATTTTTCTGTAATTGATACGTATTGTTTAATTAAAGTGTAGTGTAGAAGTAATTGACATATTTTTAAATTGTATTTGATCCGTTTCATTATATCTAACGAGACGTTTATGCTGGCCATATAGTTTAAATAATTAATTTAAATATTGTGCGTAGACCATAATTTTGTAACCATTTTTAGGTAATTTCGTAGGTGAAGAGGAGATGGATTGCTTCTACGGTCGTGTTTGCGATCTGCTATGGTGTATTCAGGATTATATTTACTAATTTCAATATCTCAGAGAAAAATTTAAATTTTTGAATGTGGTTCTTTTAAAATTATTATTTTGACAATGAACCACAATAATATATAATGTGTACCTCTATTATTATTATTATATGTATTTCTCGATAAACTGTTATCTAATTCGTAACTACAACACATATTTATGGAGTATTTACTTATCATAATATTAAATATTTATAAATATATATATTAATTTTTAATTTTTAAACTAAAAAAATAAAGGTAATATTATAGACAATTACCTAAAAAATAACTTTAAACTAGATATATTCAAAAATTTTAATTTTTCACAGAGATATTGCAATAATAAGTACCTATATAGACCTGGTAAACTCTAAAGAGGGGAATACACGAATCATGAGTTTGTTTTTGTAGATCCCAGTGCCCTACTATACGTTTATACCTATTGAAATATTATTAATGCGAAATCTGGTCTTATTTATACTAGGTGGACAAGTATTAGTATTGACTAGTAAACATAGCTGAATCTCACTTGTTCAGTTTTCCTGTTTTCTCATTATATTTCGTCTATATTTCTGTAGTGATTATTTTATAGCAAGAAAGGCGTTTATGAATTTTCCTTATAAAAGACTAGTCTTCTGTTGTAGACCAAATAATTGTATATTTATTGAAGGTCCTAAAGGGTAACGTTTTATACTGTTGGTATATTTAATATCTTAACGATAACTGAAAACCAATATTTTTATTTTAATTCATAATATTGTGGTATGTTTCACTTTCGTAATTTATAATAAAAAAATACAAAAAATGATTTCAATTAAAATTTAAAAATTTTTATTTTTTAGAAAAATATATAAATGGTGAATTATATGAAGACTTTAACTATAGGATGTTGGCGTTAAGTGAGTTATTTTATAATTATTGTACATTAAAGAGAATATAATGATTTTAATATACTTATGACTTTATAGTATCAACAGATAAGGTTTAACACCATAGATATACATAATAACTAGATAGCAGATAACATACCACTTCTATACATAATTCAGATGCAGCAGCCATTGTTTGTCTAAACGGTAATGTTTACATTTTTATGTGATAAATATATTTGATATGTTTTTAGATCGTTTACGGTTTACCCTTTTTGTGAAATGTTCTCTTGTCGATTGTCAATTTGTCATTGTTTTCATATTACTTGAAATTGATAATTTAAATTTAATTTTCTATGATTTAGACTTGTATTTTCTTGTTCAATACATAAACGTTATAACCGTCAAGTCTGTAAAGCTGACGATGGTTAAACACAAAAAATCCATTTTTATTCGTTAGTGCATAATAACTAAATTAAATAATTCTATATTAAAATAATCAATTTTATATTGAACTGAATGTAATTCATGTATCATATAAAAATATTGAGGGCAATGCATTTTCTTTCAAGTCAAATGGTAATTTTTATAAACAATTAATTTAAAGTATAAAATTATCACTATAGTTTGCTGTACTTTCTAACAATAAAATCCTCATAACCAATAGTATAATATAACATAATATAATAATTATATACAAATAAGAACAATAACAATTAATAATAATAAAATTAAACATTCTTATTTTGTAATTTTGTATTTGTAAGCAGTTTTATTCTTATTAACTATTGTTATCACTTAAAAATGTAAATATTGCCGTTTAGACATATGACCGTCTTAGCGTCTTAGCAACAATAAATTACTGAATTTGCCTATCTAGTTATTATAAATAATATATGTCTATGGTTAACACCAAATAAAATTTTATTTTGGGATTGATTAAATAATTAATTTGAATTAGAGTTAAATAATATATTATTTATTTATTTAATACATTTTGTTTTTAAATAAGAAATCTCTAAATTTAGTATGATTGAAATTTTAAAAATGAAATAAAATAATATACGAGTTAACACTTAACAAACATTCGTGATGTTAACAAATAAATATTTATATAATATATATACAATTATTGATAGTTGCTCTATAATTTTTCAAAATAAGTTTAAAACTTAATATGTAATAACCAGCCACGTAACCAGGATTTTATTTAGGAGAAGGGGGACCAAATAAAAACTTAATCGATTAATTTCACTCATTTATTTATCATAAATTATTTAATTATTAATCAATTTTAAACATATTATATTATTAAGTAAATTAAAAATGTTATTAAATTAATCTTATTAAATGTTGATTTTAGATGTTATTTAACTTAATTAAATACATAACATAAAAAATTGTGTTTATTATAAAAGTATTTTTCTGTTTGATTATGCCATTATATTCAATATTTCTTTTGAAGATACATATTATATACCCATCGAGAGAACGCAACTTATTCGCGCATTTTAATGACCGAGCTCTGTGGTTTCATAGTCAAATTCTCCCACTTACTGAGCACGGAATGGTGAACGATGGACGGCTGGTAGAATGGTGGGAATACGTAATAAAAAGACGTGTTTTGTGTTCTTTTGGTATCTCGGGTTTCCCAATTAACGGATAAGAGTACTAAACCCGTTAAAAGTTCATTTCCACATTTATTTTTAGATTTTGAGCAAAGCAAAGAATGTATTGTTTCTACAACGATGTTTATTTTATTATTATTTTTTTTTTCTATGATATGAATACACTTACGGGTAGAAATAATGATACGATTACCACAAATAGGGTAAGCTTTCAGTAGCAAATCGTGTCTAGTTGGTACTTTATTTAGCTCATTTTTCGAATTTCTCAAAAGTTTTTCCTTGCGAGGGGAAAAACTACCAAAAAGTGGCGAAAAATCGGTAAAATTACGATTTCCGTAAGTTTTTATTTTTTATTTCGTGATAAATAATCGAATTTTAATCGTAGAAGAATCGTAAGAAAAGATTCTATTACAAATTTTATTTTACCTATAGCTTGGGAGACATCTCTATTATTTGAATTCTCAATTTCACTATTTAATATTTCAACTATAGCTTTGAAATTGTGTTTAACTGATGTACAGTTTCTTGCTCTGCAGTTCCAACGTGTATCACTTATTTGACCAATTGATATTTTTTTATTTCTAATTTTTGTTGAATTTCTAATAATTTTAAATTATTTGTTGGCTGGGAAAAGTAAACATATATTAATTCGAGACATTTGAATATCATTCTAGTACCCTAAAAGTGAAAAATAGAAAAATTATAACTTATAAAATGTCTATACGTGTAGATTTTCTCATAAATTAAACAATATTTGCATAGTACATAAAACATTAAACATAAAACAACAAATCTATAGGTAAATGTATATCGGTTACTTTGTTTGTTAATTATGAGAATAGGTAGTCAAAATTTAATATTAATCTATTGAAATTAACATTATGCTTCATCTTGAAAATGAGCGTTTTGAGACTTGTGGATAACCGGATCCAATGATTTATTACTTCGTGTTTTATTGAACTATACAGAAATAATAATCTTTTTGACGGTTTTAGATCTAACTGGATTAGATACTTCTATGTTGAAAGTATTTTTCCCATATTATAAACAATTGAGTAAGATTTTTTTATTATTTAACTAATTAACATAGATATTTTGAATGTTTTTATATTAGTAATAGAACATGCAGGACTTTTTTTGAAGGTGCGGGAGGGGATATTATAAAAATATAATTCAATAAATACAGATTCTTTAATTAATATTAATAAGCAAATAATATAATTGTTAAATATATATAATAATGAGAGAACACATTTGGGAAGGTTGTGAGTTTGTGACCCCTTTACGACTATGTGAGCAACATTATATATTATATTATCAAATCAATTTATTACCCAATTATATTGTAATATTAATTCTGCATTACTCATTTACGAAATGGAATTATTTGGATTGTTTTATTTTTAATATATTATTGATGGGTATAACAAATCAAATTTATATATACATGTATAACATTATATAGGTACTAATCTAAATTAATTAAAAATGGTTCTGTTAATTAGGACAATGCTCGTTTTGTCCATAAGATAAAAAATATTATTATTTAATTAAATAATATAATGTCAATTAACAAAAATTTATTTTAAATTTTAGGCTCTAGAGGTAATTAGATAATTAATAATAATAAAGGGATATTTATAAATTTATCATATAAATATTTTAAATTATATTTAATTTCTTAAAATTAAACGTTTAGAAACCTGTGCAATATTTGTTTACATATTGATAACTAAAAATAAATAAGTACTAGATATCTTGACCTATTAATATAAATATGTATATATATTTTTTTTTTCTCAATAAATATAAATTTTAATGTTATCAAATAATATAGTCATATAATTTTGTCCTTCTCACTTATTGTATCTACTTGAGATTTGAGTAACGTACACAGACGTCTGTCTTGACATTAAGAATATAGTTTAAATGTAATAATATGTTAGTGTACATCTAGTATTTATATTAGTAGGTCAAAAAGAGTGAAAAGGTTGTTTACTTCTAAGAAATCTCCTTATTAGACCTTCTTTGGATATAAGTACCTACAATTTTGTTTTCGCACTTTGTTCCAAAATTATGTCCCTGGTTAGGTTAGGTTAGGTTAGGCCCTCCTTTTATGGTCTGGTTAAAATGCGTAGACAACTTGTTCTTGTAAATCTCTAAACTTTTCATATTATCTAAGAGAATGTTTTTTACCCAGGCTTATTAGTTCGACCAATAGTAGGGAGCGTTCTGTGTTGAACATCAACAGCCGTTGTAATTTTTTTAGAAACATTGTCATTATTTAATTATTGGTAATCCATGTGGGTTTACTACACAGTGGTAAATAAATTATTTGTAATTCTATATAAATACCTATGTTATTTGAAATGTCATCCCATTAACAATAAAATATAAATTTAAATATCTAGATAATAAAACATGTGTTGTAATCTATCAATTAATTTTTAATATATAATCATGCTTTTATTTATTTTATGTTATCTTATTATCATATTAATAACTAAATGAGATATTTTAATTCCATTCATTAGGAGTAAACATGATTATCCATAAAATAATTATCTAATTTAATCATTCACATAATTTATGACTGTTAGTAAAAATTATATTTATATACAAATTAAAATTTTCAGATATATATTGTAAGTATAATAATGTAGAAGAATGTAACAAAACATGCAAAATACAATTAATATTATACATTAAACCTATATATTTAATTAGGTCCTACAAAGAATATATTTTACATTTATTAATTTAATACTATGAAAATAATTAACGTAATTTTTAAAATTTACTAAATGAATATCGGAATTATATGTTAATTGGTGCTCCGTTCAGTAGCGATTTTGGTAATAATTTTCTGAGGAGTTGTACGATGTAGAGAAGATAAGGTAATACCGCTTTTCGGTATTTCGGTCGCAAATTTTTATCACATTTGATAGTACTTTTAAATAATAATTTTATTACGTTATTAGTAATTAATAATGTTAAGTATTATTTCTGGATATTTTAATGTAAGTCCAATAATTTTCCAACGCTTTTCTTTAATTGAATCCATTAATGTACATTCTTATTTAATAATTCTAAGTATTTTTAAATTTGTTTTCCTTTCTATATCTTATTTATCCTTTCTACAACTTCTTCAGTACTACATCTCATATCGTTTAGCCTTCTCTTTTCTGTATCTAGATACATCCTGTTATATGTTTCTATCCTCAAGTTCTCTCGAGTCCTTTTTTGATATTGAGAAGTATTTTTGTTTTTTAATGAACCATATTATTTTTTATAATTAATAGCTATTTTTCAATATTATGCGTTGTTTTATTATTCTGTTGCTTTTACTGTCAGAAGTAATTTTGTTCATATGCCATATATTAACATTTCATCAATTCGATCAAGGTTTTGACTATAATCTATATATATTCATCAGATTTTTTTAGCGGATTCCTAGCAAAAACTAAAATCATTGTTTTAAAACTGTTTATATTCATTTATTGCATCTACAAATCGTATCATGGAGACAGTTTCTCCGCCAATCCTGATTTCAATATTTAATCGTAATAGTTTTGTTTTCATTGTATTAATTTTTAATTTTTTCAATATAACAATATTATAAGTAGATAAGTAGTAGTGATAGCATGCACCCTTATACAACTATTCTTTTATATCTGAGTTTTCGCAGTGGTTTCTTCTTTTTTAATGCTTTTATATTTGTAGTGATTGTAATGTGTGAAACATTTTATAATATTATATAGGTATATAATACATATATTATATACGTACATAATATATAAGTAGGTAGGATTAATTTTACATTATTTAATTTTATATTATAATTGTTCCGTGTTCTCTTGTTCCTGAAAATAAATAATATACAATATTTAATTTATTTTTTAAGTTAACATTTATGATCCGATTAATGAACCAGAAAAACTAATGCTACAAATCATAAATCAATGTAAGTATTAAATTTACAGAAATATATAGACGTTACGTTAATTCGAAACAAATTTATATTATATTTGATTATATATTAGCGATAGATTATGATAAATCCCTTACTTTTCAATCTATATGTCCATGACATACCCAAGACTAAATCTAACAAATTCCAGTACGCTGACGATACAGCCCTAGCATGTCAGGATAGACTATATTGAAGATATATCAAATTGTGAGAAAACAATTGAAGAGAACCTAGAGACCTTAAAACTATACTTTAAAAGGTGAAGGCTCAAACCAAATCCGCAAAAAACCGAGTCTCTAATTTTTCATCTAAATAACAGACAAACATAAACAATGATAAATACTATATATTATGGGGAAAGTGTACAACACTACCCTACTACAAAATATTTTGGTATTACTATAGACCAATATTTAACATACAAGCAACACACACATAGGAAAGTTAGTACAAAATAATGAAAACAAGGAATAACCTATTAATGAAGCTGATAGGGACGCTGAGAATAGCAGCACTTTCATTAGTTTATTCAGCTACAGAATACACACCACTGGTGTGGACTCAAAGCAGGAAAATAGACACATAACACATATCATAAAATAGACACATTATAAGTGGCACATTTAAGTCCACACCTATTCTATGGCTACCAATACTGTTAAATATTCCACCTCCTCGATTAAGACGTGAAAAATTTCTAAAAAATAAGTGGAATAAATACAAAAATAACCAACAATTACCAATAAACTCCTATTAAACCTTTCAAAAACTCGCTTTAAGTCAAGAACCCCATTTTGGATGGTAGTTGTGAAATTACATTCGGAAAATAAGACGACCATAGAAAAAAAAGCATTGCTCATGGGAAAGGGAGACCGTAGCAAACAGAAATCAAATACAGATGCCAGGAAATCTGGTCCCAGGTTTCAAACTCCCCTAAAGAAAATGGGCAATTTTAAATATATTCCGCACAGACCCAGGAAGATGTGCTGAAGCTTTAAAAAAAAAAAAAAAAAAATATCAATGACTCGGAATAATGCGAGTGTGGCGGTGATAAACAAACAATGAAACATATAGTTGACGAGTGCGAGTTATATACATTTATAGGCACTCTAAATGATTTACGTAATCTCACTAAAGACGCAGTTAAATGCCTTAAAGAACTTCCAATCTAATTATGACAATACAATGACGAAAGTCACCGACTAGACCTATAATTTTAAATTATTATTTTATTTTATTTTTATTTTTATATACTGTTATTTTTTATCCAATCAAAATTTTTAATGCTAAATGTTGCGAAACCATACGATTATATATATACATATTGTAGGACAAAATTAAAAACAAATATCCATGATTATAATTCACTTATCCAATCTTTTATATTAATATAATACCACAACTGTATACGCAGAGGCGGTTTGACATTTTTCAGTTGGTGGTTCAAGATTAGTAAATACCACCCACCCACCTACAAACTACATAACCTTACTTAATTTTATAATTTTTTGACGATTATTATTTATACTTAAACTTGCTAAGAAATTTCAATGTTTTAATATGATTAGTACCGAATTGTAAATAACCAATCAAACAATTTAATATTAGAAATAAAAATATATTATATATAATATTATAAAATTATATATAGTAATAATATAGTTTAAAATAATTTGAAAACTATTTTTAAAAAAGCTATTTTCAAAACTAGGTATTTTTTTTGTTTTGCTTAGTAATAATTTATTTTGAAGGCTCCCCTAGAATTCAACTCAAGATCCGCTACTGGTTTATCATGGAGTAATGCATTTTTTTGTCTTCCTTAATAAGTAGATAGGAATACAATTAACATTTTTTTTTTATAATTCTAACATTTTAATACAAATAGTCAATATACAATATTTTATAAGTGTTAACAATACATTATTGCTTTTTGCAAAACACTGTAAGTTGAAGCAAATTTATTAATAGCATCTTCAATTGATACTTTTATATCAGAGTTACATGAAATTAACATTAAATTATCCAACCTTTTCTCTCCAATTGTAGAGCGTAATTTGGTTTTAATGAATTTAAGCTTGGAAAAAACATCGTTCTGCAGTTGCTGATGTTGGTGGCAAAGTACAAATTCCTTTATAAGCCATAAATAAATTTGGAAAAGCCGACACCATTCCCATTTTACACATTGCAGAGTATATGGCTGTAACATATATTGTTTCTTCAGAACCATCATTATCAGTATCATTTTGATCACTTAAATCATATGTATTAATTTTATGTTTAGATTGAATTTTAATGTCATTTGCTGTGGCACTACTAATAACGTTTTTATAATTAGAAGCAAATAATTCATATTCTACATTCAAACCACTTTTGTTAATTCTATCTGCTGACAACCAGTTTACCAAGTATTCAAATTTACTTGGGGTGTCTTTGTTTAACTCTAAGCGTTCAGTTAGTAGTAATGAAAATTCTTTGAAAATGTTTTCAGAACCATTAAATCTATTGTCTAGTTTAGATAAAATGACATCCAATGTGCATCTATAGATTTCACATACATAGCGGTAATTTGCTGAAGTTATTCTTTCATCACTACTTATTTCTCCACTCATTTTTTTCTTACGAGATGTTCGCACTTCTGTTAAATTATGTTCCTCCAAGTCTTGTGCTTCACAAAATAATTTTGTTTCTGAAAATAGGTTCTCATATACAGATTTAGTTTTCATTAATCGTAAATGTTGTATTTGTTGCCGAGTCACTTTAATTAAATGTATTGCTTGAATGAAATCGATGGCAGGATTTTGTAAATAATTTGATAATGGTGTAGTAATTGAGAATATGTTGCATATTATATGCATTGTAAGAACAAATTTAAACAAATCAAGTTGCTTTAAAAAACTATTTGCTTTTTTTTGTCAGTTTCTTCAGGGCCAATTTTTTTTAATGTTAAAATTAATAAATGAATAATTATTAATATTATAAAAAATAATAATTAATTTATAAATGGTTTGTATAACTTCTGAAGAACGGTCATGGTATGTCCATCTCGTTGTAGAAAAACTTTTTAACCGACGAATACGTTGGTTCTTATATAATTGTTTTTGAAACTCAACATATGTTGCGGTTCTCTTTCTGGCACCTAAAAATGTTACTAAACTATTTATTGTACCAAAAAAGTATTGTACACATTCAGTTGCTTCACAACAATCAACAACTGCTAAATTTAAACAATGTGCGCTACACCATACACGTAGTGCACTTTTATTTTCGTTTTGTATTAATGAGCGTAATCGTTTTACAGCACCTTGCATATTAGATGCACCATCATATGCTTGTCCAATCAGATCATGCCTCCAGTTTAAGTTATATTTGTTACACACTTTGCAAAATAACTCATACATCCCATTTCCAGTTGAATCTATTGTTTCATCAACACAAATTAATCGCTCTTTATAAGCCCATCATTTGTACAATACCTCAATACAAAAGCAAATTGGTCGAGCTTTGGCACATCAGTGGTAGAATCCAGCATAAGTGAATACATTCCAGCCAGTTTCACTTCCTTTAAAATTGTTTTACGGATAGATTCAGCTATACAGTTGAGCATAGAATTTTGTGATGATTTAAATAGAAATGTCAATCTTTGTTTTTTTGTTGATGATTTAATATTTTCCAAATGAGAAGCTAAAATTGTATGATGTTTGGCAAAAACGTTAACCCAGTCTAGAAATTTTCCACTTGTATCATCAGTTAAATACTCAGTATGTCCTCTGAATGCATCATTATGTTTGGATAAACATAATATTATGTCCATTATTAAAACAACTGCTCTATTCATTGTAACATGTTTATTATTAGAATTCATTAACTGAATATCGACACGGTTATTATTTATGTACATTATTTTATTTGATTCAACTTCTAAGTGATCTTTACAAGTTTCATGCAAATGAATTCGACCATATAAAACACCTAAATGTCCCCATGAATTGTAACCTGCAGTTTGCATGTCCAACAATAAATTCTATTCATTACAGGCGAGTATGTAATCCACGAACGATGTTCAGACTTTCCATTAACCAACTTTATATAATATGATGTTGAAAACGAGCGTGGTGGATTTGATTGATCCTTTGGAAATTTACCATTGGATAAATCTGTAGCAATTGGTTGGCATGAGCCCAATTCTAATTGAATTAACTTCAATCCTGGTGTAATTGATTTATTCATAAATAAAACTGGATCATTTTTAAACATTGAGGAAGCTGATTGCAAATTGTCAACAGATTCATAGATATTAAGAGATTTAACATCTAAAATTGTACAATATTATTAGTTAGATATCATAATAGTTGTGAATAGTTTAATTTCACTAAGCTCTTCCAATATTCACAAAATTTAATTTAGATATTGTTTATATTTATTTAGATACTCTCTGACTATTATAATTTAAAATACTGATTAATTCTTAAAGATTTTAATACAATACTTATACCTGCTCTCTCGTTAAAAGCATTTATAACAATCGATACATCTGATTTCTCTTCTTCTCTAATAACTACATCAATGTTCAAATACTCAGTTTTCTCAAAGCTACTTGCATCTATTTTATACATATTTAAGTTAATTAGATAAAATTATCTTAATTATCTTAATATCTTATTAACATAAATTTAAAATTATAAGAAAAAAATATTCATAGTAGCATAGATACTTATTTTGTCAGAACTCAGTACAGCTGATAAATTCGGTTTCTCTGGATCTTGGTTATTTACATTAACATTTGTATATTGAACTTCCATATAGCTATCGGGGTCTGGTTCCTTTAGACACACTATAACTAATCAATATAAGGTACTTACAAATTTTTTATTATTTATACATAATAAATAAAGTTATATTTGGACATTCGGTACCAATGTGAATAAATACATTTATACATAAACCATATTTCATGTAGGGTACCTATTTTAGAACACAAATTAATGCATAATTAATATAAGTGGGGGGAGGTTTATAATATTTTTATTAAGTACATGAACTGTAGACTGTAGTTGTACAAATGATACATACATTTTGTAGTTAGTTTTTATTTCTAACTTAAAAATATTAGGGGGGGGGGGATTTAAACCCCAGACCTCTAACCCCCACCATGTATTCAGGCTTGACTAGTATATGTAAATGCATACCTAAGTATTTATTAATAACAATAAATGAGAAAGTTTATGATTTTCCTTTTAAGTGATCATAAAACCCAGAAAATCATAATTAATAATTTACATAATGTTCTTAACATAATTATAAACTAGTTACCTACAAAATATACCTAACTATGGTTAAGGTTAATACATTTTTACTAACTAAATTAAATAGGTACCTACTAGAAAAATAAAATTTATTTCAATCATCCACTAAATTTGAAAACTAAAATTTGAATGTTGTATAAAAAATCATAATTATAAACTAGTTACTTACCTGAGGTACTAGGTTTATTTGTCGTTTTTATAAAAAAGTTTAACGTGTCCAGGCTTTTATTACACCCTTTAAATTTCATTTTGCATGAATTAATATGCCGATTCCAGTTTGTAGAATTTATTTTCTTAAAATCGCGTTCACGTAAACAGTATGAGCACTTCATGTTTAAAATATTACAAAATAACAAACAATTTAAGTTGAATTCGGATGAAAATATTTGAATTAATAATTATTCACATATTTTCGTAATACCAAAAAACTAAAATAAAATGATAATGGATAAAACTGAATTTCTTAACAGTAATGCGGTAGTAAAATAATTTTAACAATTTACGAAAACAACGTCTTCAATGCCTGATATAAAAATACAGAAAACAAAGAAAACTTAAGACTAAACAGAAAACATAATAAAAATTGATAAATTAATATCATATTTTACTATTTATACATATTTTATACAATTTTTGTAGATTATTTGTAGATTATTAAATCATACAATCATATAACAACACGCACACACACATTTTCACCCGGGTGCCTTCACAAAATTCTATTTTTATCTTACTGATATGGTGATATGACTATACACTAAATATTACCATCTATATTTAATCTTGATTATAAATTCTAGTATTTGTATTTTATAATCAATGATTAAACTATTGAAATATGATTTTGTTATTAATATTTTTTGGAAACTCGGGTACATATTCGAGAATCGGGGATTCGGTTTATAATTTTATTAGTAATTAGTTATTACCAATATTTATAGGTAGTTATTTATTTTTGTTTAAACTAAATTCATTTCAAATTTAAAAAATAGGTAGGTACTAGGTATATATTAAATAGTGATTATCATAAATAAAATAATTTTTAGAATTTGCCTGTATCAACAAACTGCAACGTCTCGTATTAAAAAGAAGTACGATAATACAGAACAATAATCACGATATTATTAATATTATTAAAGTATATTTAATAAAATTCTAACTTAGGGCTGATTGCAATTTGCACATATTCAAATAACGTCATATTATCGCATTACATGACTATATTTTCATTATAAAGCTGTATATAAGTTAATCGTTAATGCAGTTAATGTATGTTATTCAATCTTTGGTGATTGTATCTATTTGTTGCTAACAATAACTTGGCTATTAAATTACTATTTTCATATTACCACCGGTAACCTAGACCAAGTCCACATCTATTAAAATGACACCCACCCCAAAATTATTGGTGGTTCAGTGAACCACAAAATGTATGATCAAGCTGCCTCTGTGTATACGATATATTGAACCAGCTTAGTAGAAAAACTTTAATAGTGAGTAGGTCGCCATTTTGTAAATTGATTGTGCATTGTTGGTTACTTTGTTTTTTACACATTAAATAGTTTTTGTAATGCATAGAAATATATCTTTAAACCTAATATAGCCATACTTACTATATTATTTGTTTGTCATTGAAATATTTTAGGTTTTATTCAAATAGGATCTACATCAAATCAATCAATCGATCTGGATAATGACATGAATGAATGAATTACAACTTTAACAACAACAATAAATTAGGCGATGCCGTTTCTACAAAAAAAATAATAATAAAAATAATATTATACATACTATAATTATATTTTATAATGTATACATATTTATTAATCGTATTATATAATTAATTAATTAAATTATATTATAAGGTACATACAATGTAAATGTAATGAAAAAAAAAATAACAATCAAATGTATAAAATTAAACGATTTAAATTTAAACAAATATTTAAGAACTTTATTACTTGATATGTCACTTAGGAATATTTAAATATTATTTTTGTCAAACTTATTACTAATCAATTTTAATATTCTATTATTAGTGTCTCTGTATTTTTTTAGTTTTCATGGCGGACTATGACCTGTAACCAATTCTTCTTATTGGACATCTCTTACCGCTAGAAATGTTTTCAAACAATTTTAAATATTGATATAATATTATATACTGTGTAGTACTAGCAAAATCAGGGACTGGAACCTTAATGCTTTTATCAGTTCCGGTTTCGGTACGGTTTTATAAAAATTAAAAAAAACGGTTTCGATTCCGATTTAGGTTTTCTAAATGTTAAAATTAAGGTTTCGGTTCTGGTACCAGTTAATATCGGTTTTAACCGGTTTTCAATTTTGTTTTTTAACTTTAATTTTATATTCACATGTTTTACATGTCGCTTCATATTTTTGTTTATCATATACAAAATATAAATGTATCGATGATTTTTTTATATGGCCCATATTGATTAATAATTATTAAAAAATAAATTGTAATAAAGGAAATAACTACAATAGACACGTTAAGAGTCATAGAACAAATCGTGAAATTGAAACTTGTAAAATATTACTATTACGCATTTATCCATAATATATTTCATTATTGATGGTTTAATGTTCCCAATTTCCTATCACTTATTTATAATAAATAATAATAGTACCTTCATAATAACGCAAAAATAGATATATAAAGTAGGTATATGTATATACTATTTACGCAAACCTATATGCACAGGAAATAATATTATTTATTTATATAATATTTTGTTTTATTGTATTATACTATTCTAATTTTCTCAAAATAACAGATAACATTTTTCAGAATTATCTAAATTTATCTTTATATATGATATTATACCGATTATGTTATAAGCATTTACAAAAATAACAAGTATATTTCCGCACGTGACCAGATTATAACTGAAATAATATGCGCCCATATAATACATTTACAACAATATTTGATTATTTCACAGATTATTAATTTTTTGTGGCCCATTAATTTTTCAATAACAATTCTTGAAATTACAAAAAAAACTTTATATAAATGTAATTTGTTGGAACCGCAAAGAACCGAAAAAAACCGATAATTTACTAGATTAAAATATCGGTTCGGTTTCGGTTCTTAATAAAAAATATACAACGGTTTTCATACGGTTCCGGTTCCAGGGTTTTTAAAGGGTTTCGGTTCGGTTCCAGTCCCTGAGCATAATAACTCTTGTTATGTTTATAATTTTATATCATATTAAACATTTATGTTATTTGGTAAATTGTACCTACATTCTATTAAAGGTGGAATGTGGAAACGACAATAAATTACGCATTATAAATATTTATCGAAAAGATAAAGATAATGATTAAAACATTAATAATCTTAAAACGATTAACAGTACAATATTTCCGCTGTTATAGTGTTATCATTGAAACGATGTCGCCAAATTACATCTTTTTTCGAAGTTTAAGCATTTTAGTGCTGTCTCATTGTTTTTCGTTATGTGAAAATTTATTTTATTAATATAAATTAAAATATGTGAGATATACTCACTAACTATTGGCTGACTGCGCTTGCGATTTTTTCGCGCCGCTATATATTATATCATGGAACCTTCTAGAATTTTCATGTTCGAGAATCTTGTCGCGTATACGAAATTTGTGTTGCCTATCCATCACGAAGATTATAAATTGTTCCATAATTACTTTATACACATGTATGTATATAATTGAAATAAGTGAGGTATAATCTATTTTGCAACGACATAGCAAGAGGTAAAAGCGCCCCTGGCAACCTACTGTAAAAAATTATGAATTATAATTAAAACTTATTAATTGTATGGCTATGTGCTATAATATTATTAAAACTATACTTTCGTGTCTTAAACTTTCTATGTACGTTAAAAAAGTTCTTTTTTATTTATAAATATCATTAAATTTTCGCCTTTTGTAATACTGCGCCCCTGGAAAATGCCCTCTTGCTAGTACCTAGCTACGGCCCTGCTATTTTGTAAGAGTTTAATTTATCTATAATGGAATAATATTAATATTCGAATTGAGAAATCTACCGCACTGCATTAGACAGCAGTGCTACCCATCTAGTGTAAAAAAGTAATGCCACCAACTTTATAGATCAATTGTGAAAAATAAGCAGCGTGGCAGCGTAACAAAATATCTTGCACATTACAACACGTTTTTCTATCAGCTCGAATAATGTAAAAAAGTTAGGCAAACATTAAAACCACATTATAAAGTTCAGACAAAACTTCTCTAAATATTCCAAAAATGAAATGAAGTAATCAAAGCGGGGCCTAAAAAATATGTGAAAAACAAAGAAATTGACGAAGTTGCAAAAACCAATCAAAAACTTACATTGTGGTTATCAAAAAGACTTGTAGCAATTGCATATTTGTTTTACATAGTCAAAAAAATATCAGAGTAAGAAACAAATACGTTTTATTCCGAGACAAAGATTTGTAGATTTGTAATTTTATTTTGCATATAAATGCATATTTTGAGTTCTTTTATTTTTAGGGCATATTTCTCTTATTTTATAGTTTTTGAGACATATTTTAATTGAATTAATAATTTTATCAATATTTTTCCTATCGACGTACTTATTTTATATAATACAACCAAAATTTATGAATTTAAATATATTTTTAAGTTTTGTCATATTATATGGTTGTTGACTATCCGCGGACGCACGTTTTTCGTAGAAGCTCCCGAGGATTGCCAATAAGATTAGTTTTTCGTATGTTAACTTTATTTATAGATAGATAAATATTTACATAATTATATACATTTTTCTTTTAATATTAATTTCAATAATAATTTAAAGATTTAACAAAGTAAAATAAATTATACATATTAAATAAAATACAAAAAATAAATAAAAATATTTTTATTTTTAATTTTAAAATGCATATTTTAAGTATATTTTATTTTGCATATAAATGCATATTTTGGGGTATTGAAATGCAAATTTGGTGACTTTTTAGGGCTACAAGTCCTCAGCCCTAGTTATGATCATGCCTTCTTGGAAACTCCATAAGTGTTGTTGATGAATTTTTTTTTTCATATGCTTATTATCTAATTTTTACACAATTACTTAAATGGCTAAACTATTATATTTGACTTACAATATATATTTTTAATTTTAGTGGTTAAACTCTAAATATTGTAGTTACGTATATGTGTCGTTTTTATAAAAAGGTTAGGTTAATATCACGTATTTTTATGGACACGCCCCCTTTTTCATTTTCTTGTCGATTACTCAACTTGAAACGGCTATATCTAAGTTAATTGTTAGAATAATAAAAAAAAAAAATACGTATCTTTTATTTTTTTATACACAATTTGAATATGCAATAAAAAAAAATTGATTCAAATGCTAATTAATACTTTACTATAAAAATATAGAATGGTTTTCGGTCCCATAAAAATGGGTTAATACGCCAGAATTTCAATGTTTCCAGGGCGAATTATTTTACTAATACGCCCCAGAGTAAAATTATTTAATTGAATATATCTATTCATTTCTTTTAATATTAATACTTACTATACATTTGTCTATTTTCGTATTTTCAATTAATAAATATAGATAAGCTACATAACTTTTTTATTTTTACATATAAACGTATTCTATTAGCAATTGAATTAAAAATTGAAAAGTAAAAACAAAAATTTGATTGTTCTATAGTGTTGATATTATACTTTTAATCATATTGTTCAAATATATTATGATGTATACGATTATTTATAATTTATTATTTTGAAACTTAAAAAACTATTGGATATAAAGACAAGGGTTACTGATTCTCTATTATTGTATATTAAGATATCAACGGAGTACCAAGGTATATGATATAGTGCACACGTGTATACTTTTCGTGCAGCCCACATTAGGCTAACTAATTGGCCATCAATAAGATGATGAGTTCAGATCCACACATGCGATTGTATTAAAATATTTCAATGAGGCGAGGGAAGTCTATTATCCTGACTTCGACAGAAATACACGAGCCACGTACTACGAGTCACGCCACGTATCATCGAGTTTAAAATCCAGGATATTATTTATATTAATAAATAGTAGGTTATATTATCCGATTTTGATATATTAATATATTATTGTTGGTAATTCAAAAGACATTGGATTTTGTGATTTATATATTCATTCGTGTTTTGTATGTTAAAACAGCCATGTACAAAGTCGGTAGGACAGTTCTTATTTTTGTAAAGAAGGTTCGGGAGAGGGGATTGATTTGCAATTCTTGCAAATCGAGACGAATTGATAGATTGATAGATCTATTTTGTTATTTATATTATTTTCCATTTTGGACAAAATCCTTCGGCCAGTTTTTATTTTTATAAAGGGAGGGGAAAAACACGAAATAAACGTTTGAACATTTTATATTCACCTTATTATTTCTGCATCTGTTATACTATTTATCAATATTAATTGAATCCAATAATTTTATAATAGTATCGACATTATTATAAAGTATCTGAGAATCCAATTAATTATTTTGAAAACCTCAATGTATTAACTGGTAATGTAGAAAAATAAATTGAACAAAGAAATTATTATACAGAATAACAATATACCTTCTGGATAGAATCGTAAATACGTCAACTTAGCTAATTTTCTAACTTAAGAAATATATTAAAAGTTTTCTATTTACATGAGCTGTAGACATATTCCAAGAAAATAATTTTGGATAAATTTTTAAATTTTAAAGATAATTGTTCATTGTTTTTTCTCTCTCCGACCGTACCATCATTGATTTTATAATATACTATAATATTATATTATAAAATCAATAATACCATTAACTTTTAAACTAGTTCAAATTTATCCATAAAACCTTATAATTTACCAAAAAAAATTTCTTGTTTTGAATCATAGTATAAAAATTCATTTTTTAATTGCTGAGAAATATTATTTGTGTTAAAAATCGTATTCTTTAATTTTATTGATTGTGTTAATATTTATTATTACGTTAGGAATATCCGAATTATAATATTATATAGTTTGGTAATTATCTGTATAATATGTGTGTGCGATACAGTCGTACCGCGTCGTTTGGTGATAGTCAGTGTGTAAATAAAATCATTTTCGAAAGTGTATGTATTAAATATATTTTTTTTTTTAATTTTCATAACAATTATTTATATTTAAAAACTAAACAGCTATTGTGCTTAGGGTTAGAATAGCCTCAAAATATGTATCAGGAAGGTTAGGTTAGATTAGGTTAGTTAAACGTGGTACCACTTTCACTTTAGACATCCCTTTAGACATCTCTCATTGCATATATCAAAAGGAGAAGTTAGTTGGATCTTTTCTACTATACTAATAACGGTCTTTTGAACCTTATTTTTAGATCGATATTATATCAAAAAAAGATTTAGATCCTACAGGTCATAAAAACTTATGACATGCATTCACATTTTCCAACACAATCAAAACACAAAACTTAGCAACGAAATATACAATATATAATTAACAATAAACAATAAAATAAAACAATAAACACACTGTTACTTGAATAACTTTATACTTAGAGGTATTTCGAAGAGCACTTGTGTAGCGGAGTACGAGTGATGGATAAATAAATAAATAGACTATAATAACCATTAATGATAACTCTACTGAACTATTAAAACTCGATTAATGTTTACATCTCGTACTCTGCGTACCAGTGTCTAGCTTATAAAGTATTAGCAAAATTGCTGAGGAGATGCAAAATGAATGACGCATTATATAAATATAACCGTTGCAACTATCCCACTTGCTATTTATAATATTTCTCATATAAATATATTTCTCAAGGTATATCAAAAATAGATATATAATAAGAATGTAAAACATAATTCTAAATTTAATAAATTAAACAAACTAAATAAGGTCATGTCTTTATGAATATTAATTAATTAATAACAGAAAAAATATTTTAACAATTACATATACAGAAGTAGGCATAAATAGGTATCTAGTATATAATATACAGTTATACAATATATATTTTTACTTTAAACTAATTTAATATATATTGATAAAAACGTTGCGAAAAATCAAATATATTTACAAAATTTCAGCAATAAATATAACATGACTCTTAAAAATAGATTGGGATTATACGAGTACATATGTTTTTTAAATGTTACTCAGGTTTACAAACATTTTTATTTGATAGTAAAATAAAATTTAAATGTATATAATAATATAAATTTCAACTAAAATCATAATTAATAATTCGCCATTAAAATTATTATTTTTATAATTTTGTCGCAATTTTGAATAGCTGAAACATAAAAATATTTTATGATTATAACTATTATAAATTTCCCGACTATATCATTAAATTATAATCGCCTATCACCAATATACAGGTATGTTGTAAAAACTATAATAATAAAAACGTAGCTAGGAATAATACCAAACATTTACTTTATATTTTTAGAATTTTGCATATTGAATAGGTATTTGTATAAAGGTTTAACTTGCTGAATGGGAATATGTTCAACATCTTGTCATACTGAATTAAAAATTTTACATGAAAAAAATAAAATCACATTATGATTACAAAAAATAAATTGTTATAAGCCAATTCTTAAAAATAAAAATAATATGCTACTTATAAAACATATACAGCAACTATTCACACCAAAAAAAGTGCATTATTGTGTTAATGAAGGAGTTGAATATGAGCAAATAAAATATTATTAATTATTATGTTGAATCTAGCATGCTTAAAACCAGCAAATATACAATCGGTCTTCAAGATCACAACGGACTGACAGAAAACCATACAATACTATAATATATTATATACAGTTATAATATATATAAGACGGTGGTCATATAATATATCTTAGTTTCATAATTTTTAATGTAATGACGAATAAAATAAATTTGAATTAATTGATAACAAATTAGGTAATTTTAGATAATTTATTGAATTATATTTTTGTATTAAAAAATAAATTAGATAAATTACATGTTAAGTATAAATTACAAGAAAAAAATTAATAATTAAAAACTGTACATTAGTTTAAATATATATTGTGAAGTGAAGTTCGAATTTATCATAGTAAAGTTAAGGATAATTGTTATTAAATATAAAAGAATTTTAAGTACTTTAAGAAAATAATAATCATTTGATGATACCTGTTTTGAATGAG